>JARBXR010000021.1:0-341619 GCA_029100535.1 Stemphylium beticola | reverse complement strand
TTTATAAAATTTAATATTTAGGAAAGATTTTACTATATTTAAATTACTAAAGGACATAAGTAGAAAATAGCCTTTAAAACAAAATATAGACTATACAAGTATATAGTTATGCCGTTTAGATTAACAAACGCGCTAGCAACCTTCCAAGCAGTTATTAATAAGGCACTCCACGAGTATCTAGGCATCTTCGCGACAGCGTACTTAGACGATATACTAGTGTATTCTAAGAGATCGCTTAAAGAACACGTAGAATATATAAAAAAGGTACTATAGAAGCTTAAAGACTATAAGCTATACTTATAATCTAAAAAATATAAATTCTATATATAAGAAATAGAATTCCTAAAGTTTATTATTTTAATAGAAAGTATAAAAATAAATCTAAAGAAAATCTAAACTATATAGAAATAGTTAATCTCTAAAATAGTTAAAGATATATAATCTTTTCTAGAATTTATAAACTTTTATAAAAAATTTATTAGAAACTATTTTTAGATTATAATACTACTTATAGAGATTATAAAGAAAGAAATAGAGTTTAAATAAAAAAAAGAATACTAAGAGGCTTTTAATTAAATTAAGTAGGTATTCCTTAAGGCCCCCGTACTCGAAATGTACAACCCTAGACAAAAGACGCGAGTCGAGACCGACGCGTCAGACTATGCACTCGGCGCTGTATTATCACAGCTGTGCGACGATAGAAAATAGAGACTAGTGTTCTACTATTCTAAGAAGTTCTCTAGAGTAGAACTTAACTACAATATTTATAATAAAGAACTACTTAGAGTAGTTAATACCTTTAAATAATAAGAAGTATACCTATTAGAACTTTTAGAATAGATTAAAGTATTTTCTAATTACTAAAACTTAATAAGTTTTATAATAACTAAGAAGTTTAATAGAAGATAAGTCTAATAGGCTAAGATACTCTCTTAGTTCGACTTTAAGATCACTTACTAAGCCAGATCGCTTAATAGAGTAGCAGACGCCCTGAGCCGAAGATCCGATCTACGAGAAGAAGGTCATAAAGAGCCACATGACGCTGTGCTTAAGGAGATGCCCGACGGCAGTCTCAAGTACAACCAGCCGGAACTGGCTAGAGTAGCCAAGGTGGCCGAGCAGGTAGAAACGCTACAGAAACAGTGGCAGCTGAGAGTAGCCAGCTGGGAAGTAGATCACGACGATACGGATCACGACGACCTATATAACGACATAAAAGAGTACTAAAGTATAACTAACAAGGAATAGATATATATACCGCCACATATAAGAAACGATCTTATCAAGGAACTATACAAGTCCCCAGAGTATAGATATGCAGGTGTAGAAGAAATAGTTAGGAGACTAATAAAGGTATTCGCCATACCACGCTTGCGAGCGTAAGTGCAGAATATCTTAGGCAACTATTTAGTATATTATTAGAATAAGCCTAAGAGACATAAGCCCTATAGCCTGCTGCAACCCTTATAGCCGCCAGAACGACTATGGACCAGCGTAACGATGGACTTCATTGTGAAGCTCCCGAAATCGTTAGAACCAGGATTAGGACGACTCTGCGACACAGTCCTAGTAATCGTATATTAATTAACTAAAGAAGCAAAGTTAGTGCCTACTAAAGAAACTATTATAGCAGACAAATGCGCGTATAAAGTCTCTAAAGTACTAGTGTTAAAGCACAGGATACCTAAAGAGTTTATTACTAATCGTAATAAACTATTCACGTCTAAGTATTAGGACACATTCCTAGCAAAATTAGGTATAAAGAAGAAGCTATTAACTAGCTTTTACTCTAAAATAGATAGCTAGATAGAATAAATAAACTAGACACTAGAATAGTATCTAAAGATATACGCTAATAAACTATAAAATAACTAGATTAAGCTTTTACTAATAGTATAATTAGCCTATAATAGTATAAGATCAGCGACTATAAAGCACTTACCACACTACGCTAATTATAGATATAAGCTAGTTACTTATTAAGATCTAAAAGATATAGAAAGTATTATAGTAGGCGTAGATAATAAAGCCTACTTTATGCGAGAACTCTATAAAGAACTAAATAAGAATATAGCTTAGAGGAACCTTATAATATTCTAGAGCGCGAATAAGTAAAGGATTAAGAGACTAACTTTTAAGAAGAGAGATAAAGTTCTCTTATTAAAATAGAATTTAAAAGTTAAGAGACTATATAGAAAATTAGACAACCTCTAAATAGAACTATTTAAAGTTCTAGAGGTAATAGGCTTAATAAACTATAGACTCTAGTTACTACTAGGTATACACATCTACTCTATCTTCTATAAGAAACTACTAGAACTAGTATCTTTAAATACTAAGCTAGTAATAGATATAGAGCTTAAAGATAATAAATATAAAGTTAAAGAAGTTAAAGACCTATAAAAGTTTAGAGGTTAATAGAAGTACTTAGTTAAATAGAAAGAATAGCTTAAAAACTATAATATTTAGGAACCTAAAAGAAACTTAATAAATTATAAGTTACTAGTATAGAAGTACTACTAGAAATTTCTAAAAGAACTAGGACTATTTCTACAAAAAAGAAGAAGTAATTAAAAGAAAGATTAAAAATATTAGCCTATAACTAGCCTAGATTAGTTAGTAGTTTAAGTAGTATTAATTTATTAAGAAAGCCTATATCTAGAGTAGAACTCTTATTAGCCTTCTTTTTAGCGCGTTTTTAGAGATTTAGAATTATAAAATTATAATTAGTATAAAAATACTTTTATACCTCTACCTCTAAGAGCTTCTAATAAAGACAAGCTATAGCTTCTTTAGTATAAGTAAGCTCTAACTTTTTCTTATACTTATTCTACTAAACCTTCTTCTACTCTTCCTTAGAAATAAAGAGACTATATTCTGCCTTTATAGAAATACAACTAGTATAATAACTAGACTTAGTATCTATAAAGTAATAAAGATTCTTCTTTTTATAATACTTACACTAGAATATTATTTTAAGACCCTCCTCTTTTATATAATTAGTATAGGAGCGACGTTTAGAAGTTAAAGTTTGCGCGCGATTGCGACGAGTTAAAGGGATCTTGGGCATGGTTAGGAAGGCTTAGGAACAATAAAACCGGCGCGGGCACGCCGCCGCCATATATGCGACCTACCTCCTTAGCGCGGGAAAATAATAACCTAGAGTATTAGGACAATCACCCTAAGAGAGAGGATAATATTATAAATAATAGTAGGTTAAATCCTTTAGTTAAGAGAAGCGATGCTAGAGGCTAGTTGTCGCACAAGATAAAGGATAATAATTAGCGAGGGGCACGCAGATCACGTAATGTGCTATCCCGCTAAGGCTTACTATCCGGGATAGCAAAGTACCTTAGGATAGCAGGATATCCTAACTATCTCTAGGTATTAGGATAGATAGGATAGTAATAGATAAGGTAATAAAGATAAAAAGATAGAAAAGTTTTATTATTTCTCTTATTATAGTTAACTCTTATAGTTTTATTTCTTACTTAAATTATAAGCTAGTTATTCTATTATTTATAGAATTAGATTATTATTACCCTAAATACCTACTATCCCACTTAGTCGCCAGACAAACCGCACGTAGCTATACGCATAGCTCGCCTGCCCTAACCCGGATCAGGTCCAGAGAAGTATAGCATACCCCCCCGTGTAACATTATATTCAAATATTAAACTATCTTATTTAGATTACTAAGTATGCTTTTAATATTATTATGTAATCCTTTATTAACTCTAAGAATATTCTTTAGGCCTTTTTATATATATTCTATATCAATGTCTAAAAGATATAGTAAATTTAGTAAATATATAAAAAGTAGAGTTTAGAATTAACTATTAATTTTTTTTCTTTCTTAGTACTATAGTTACTATTCTTAGTGTTCTGATATTATGATATTACTTTTTCCTATTTATGAAAGCTTACTAAAATTCCTATTACTAGTTACATCCCTAAACAAGCTCGCTTTAATGAGATAAGTTGCTTAAATTAGTCTTAACTTAGCGTGTCAGTAGGAATATAGATGATAGATACTGTGTATATTATTGCTACCAATCATATCGCTTTCGATATTAGCGGCCCTACTAGAATCTCTTATTACTTTAGTTTGCATCGAATCTTTACATCCTTTTCTGCCTTCATTTTGAAATAGTGACATTTTAGTTAGCCCTGAGCCTGTTCGCTTCGCAAAGCTGCTCTGGTTATATTCGTATGTAAAGGGTGGTCTTTGAGAATGTATTACCCTTATTGTTCCTCAGGGTAAGAGTGACTAATAGTCCTACCCAAAAAGCTTCACCGTGATTGGCAAGCCGATACTGTATGCTAGAATTCATGGCTGCCGTTGCGCAGTGAGAGCGAGTCACACTTTCCTCATTCATCATCACTTACTTCCGGCCATGAGGTAGTGCTTGGCGCCTCTCTACCCTTTTTCTCTCACCTTCGCTTGCAGCCCAGGCTTTCCACTTCACCCACCTGCATTCTTCCATTTTGTAAGCAGATTTAATCGTTTTTCTGGTCAAACAACCTTCTGCCACAAACAGCTTTACCATCACTCATCAACATGTCCGACAACGAGCGCATCGATTGGTCCCTTGCCAGAGTCAACGGTGGTATCAGGCAGATTGCGCACCGCTTCCGGAGAGGATCCCCACTACTTTATAGCTATGATGGTGAGGATCAGGCAGGACGTTCGAGCATTGAGAACTTCAACAGATTTATGGCTGAGTATACACATCTTTTGGAGACTAACCATCTCGAAGGATCTCGCATGCAGATGCCTTTTTCTCCCACTGAACATGTCCCACAGTATGTGACCAATAATTTAACCGTCGCCGCTGCCCCTGCGCCAGAGCAGCAAGGGCCCAAGAAGCCCGTCAGTACACTCGTTTCGTTACTCCCAAAGACCGTCTACAACGAAAGGAAGGAAGCAGAAGGCACCAAAAGCTCTCTCGCATATATCAAAGCACAGCGCAATCTCTTGAAGTGGCTAGGAAGATATGCTTCGGATTTACTTACTCCGGAACAAGCTCTTAAGTGGACTCAGAATATCGCGGGCGATAAGCGACCCCAAGCCAAAGAAGCATTAAGCCTGTGCTACTACATGCGCTCGCAGGGCTTCGACACATATGCGGATGTTCGTGATGGATCTATCAGTCTGTACGTCACCAACCAGCAAACTCACACCAGAGGCCCACAAACCGACAGGCTGTACTGGAAGCAGATGATCAAGACCGACGAGATAGTATTCATGGCTTCTTCCTTCGATCGTCCTGCGCGGCGCAACGCCTTGATCCCAGCACCTTCTCCGGATACCATCGGCGGTCTTCTGAATCACCTGGCAGCTCCAAGTAGGCCACGTGCTCCTAGGGCCAGCGAGCAAAATCATGGCGAGGGAAGAAACCCACCCCAAGACGATCGACCCACGCAAAATCAGGTCCAAGTACTTATCGCGGCCGCGCAAGCAACTCTGGACGATCTACTAGCCGGCGATAACCCCGACCCAATGTAAGTACCTCCACGTTCACCATACCCGAGTATGCTTTGCTGACATGAAGTCTTACTAGTGCCGTTGAAGGTACCATCATGCAGATGGAAGAGCTCCGTGCCCAAGTCCACGAAGGGTAGCATGCTTCGTTGCCTGCACCCGACCCCGAAGGCCCAATCGCAACCCCTCAATACGGCGTGGTCTATGCAACGGGAACCTACCTACAACCTTTAAGAAATAATTTCGAAAGCGGAATTGAAACACAGGGGGCTAGAGAAGGTGGAGAGGGAGGCTGACAAGGGAGAGCAGGAGGACGAGGAGAATAATCACATGTAACTAGCCAAAACTGTCCACATTTGAGCCTATGAACTGCTCATACACTGTACGTCCAGCAAAGCGTGACGCATACCGTGCCGTTTGCTTGGCCTCCAAAAAGAAAACAAGACAGCAAAGAGAATTTCCCAGTTCGTGACCTGACCCAAGTGTCTACTCAACGACTTCGGACGTGAACCCTATCTGCGCCTCTATACTTATATCCCTATACTGTCCAAATGACGGCAACCTCTTGTTTTTCCGGTCGTCCTCGATTGCTTGACGGCGTATGCAGTTATAAACCCGACCCGACATCTAAGCCGGTGGGAACCTCTTCCGATACATCGCTCCATGTTCCAACAGCCACTTCATCGTCGCGGTATCATCCCGATGAATAGCGACATCAAGTGTTGTCACAGGCGCGTCCCACTTCTCGAAGAAGTCACATTTAACCGGCTCATTGATATAGTGGTTTCCCGTGTCGTAGACAGCTTTCGCGGCTTCGATGCCATTCCGCACGGCGACATGGAAGGGGTGCCATCGCGAAGACTTGTAGCTGTGGTTGTAGTTGCCGTGCCGAAAAGCATGGTGAATCATCTTGTAGTTACCGGTCTTGCAGAGCTCCATCATGGTGCTGAACATAAGCTTCCATGCCGCTTGGACTTCTATCTCGTAGAGAGACTTGAACACCTTGTGGTTTGAATTGCGAGCTACCAGATAGATCCAATCGTTGAAGTCTGCGGATGCAACGGGCCTGAAACGGCTGTACATGAGCTTCGCTAGTTGCCCGAGTATCTCTTGGCTGCTGTGGAAGATGGCTGTGCGGATTGCTTCGTGTATTGGGAAGGCCATGGATGGATCGGTGAGCAGAAGCTTTCGGTCTGGGTCTGTGTAATGGAACCTCTGGAGATGCTTGGCCATCCTTTCAACAATTGCTAAATCTTTCAGCTTGATGGCGTTGATCAGAGGGCTGCCAAATACCAGGTGCTTTGCGGAATGAGAACCAAATTGCGGAAGCAACACTTGCACGTATTCAGCGCGGTGCAGAGAGATTGCAGCTATCATCTGGGAATGAATATCTAAACCGGTCTCCAGCGCCTCCAACTAGTCTGGAGTTTGGCGTTTGACGATGTTGGAGACGGGAGTGCTCGTAAGAAGAGCGCTGAGAACAACTTCATGTCCCAGTATGCCACAGATCCTTACACAGAGTTGGGCAAGGACTCCATCCTTGTTTCTACCGTCGTGTAGGATAGGGATGTTATAGAGTCTAGTCGAATCGGTTACCTCCATCTCACCCTGATACATTCCCATGATACAGTCGGACAAGGCGCGGTTAAAACCGCGAAGATTAGTGACCTTGGCATGCAGGAACTGTGGCATGAGACGCAAGATCAGGGCTTGGGCTCCGGGAGTTTTCACCTGATTGTCGTGGATATAGAGCCTGTGCGGACAAACTGATGGGTCGCTGTCGAAAATATTCTGTGGCTCGGATTGTAGGAGACGCTTCTTGATCTCCTCTCGGAACAGCCCTGGAAATTTTAGCCGCGTTCATGTAATGTGTGGAGATGACTTACGACAAACTTCCCGCATCTGCCAGGCAGCCGAAACGCCAGCGCTGGATATAAGTTGATGGAGGATTGTGGATACAATTTCTGGGGGCAGGTCCATGAGTTCCATCGTGACGGCGGAGATACTCAGAGCTGGTGATCTCAGGCTGTGTAGAGAGTACGGCAATGAAGTCGCAGTACCACCCTTCTGTCTTGTCAGATACAGCTTCCTTTCTGGCAAAGATCCCAAATTCACCTGCTCTGTAAAATGCTAAAAGGCGGTTCAGACTGCCCGAATAGTGGTGCTTCTTCGGAAGGTCTGTGGATAGAGTTGCAGGATTCGCTATAGCAAGATTGATTTCGTGCGGAGCTCTATCGCAGAGTTATATCTGCGCGGGGTCGTCCGTAGGGCCTTGAATCCATAACACGCGGGTTCAAAAGAGGTCTGTGGGTTTAATGAGAGCTGACGCAATAGCAGGGATGGCCATTCGCGGTGATCATGGCGCAAATCGGTAGAGCCTGTCCGCAAAAGGCGCACAAAACATCGTGACGCCATTCAGCGAAATCGAGACCGAGCCCGGTGGAAGACCAGCATCACTTTGGTTTGTTCCCTGCTTTTGTCGCCATGTACCACACTATTTTTGGAAGACGGCCCGTGAAGCACCATTATACTGGACTGGCCTCATGCGTAGTCGTGTTATGTAGCGCCTCTCGATGGGGCGGGGGCGGCGTGCTGAGACGATGTCACGGTTTGGGGTCTCTACTGCTCCTCCTCTTCACCTCCTCGCGGCTACTCACCTTAGCGAGCTATGCCTATCTGGGACTAGCACTGTTTGCTGTCGCCCACCTACATATACTGTTTCTAGCCTTACACAATACAACCTCAGTTCAATCCTTCAATTCTTCCCGCACTGCTTACAATTACCCTAACAGACGATGACGGGGCATTTTGGTCGTGGGAAAGGATGATTCGTTCGAAGGTCGAGCATTAGCTGGAAGAGGTCCAAAGGCTTGCGATGATCATTCTGGGGTCGGTAATATCTATGTTGTCTTGCGAACAGGTATTTCTCCGCTGATGAGCGCTCAACCGTTTCTGTTTCCCGCTGAGATAGAAGCTGCAAGTAACTAGGTATAATGAGCTGCCAAAGGCGTAGATATTTGTAGTAGATAGCGATCGGAATTTCGATGATGTAGTGTTTTCCAAACAGTACATATACTGAGGAGTATTGCTGCCTTACTGTGCCTGGCGAATGCCATGACCGCAGAGGATTGCACCGAGATTGGTGAAGGCTTCTCGACGCGACTAGTACTCGAAAATAAGTCGTGGTGGCAATGGCGACTCATTCGTCTTATTCGTGTTAAGGGCTTCTTATTGATGCTTCTTTAATTGCTAGGGGGAAAGGTGACCGCGCGAGGTAAGAGGCAATGAAATATGTGTCGGACTGAGTGTTTGTCGTAGCGACGTTCCTTTGTTAATTGATTGAACGCCCAATGCTGGATTCCAGTACAAGTCGCTTATCCTACAAAATGAGACCCATGATCTTGAGACCATGCAAGGCGTTGTCGGTAGCTACAAGGCGATGTCTACATGTAAAACCGTGACATTTCCGGCAGAAGCTCGAAAATGCGCTTCGTGTGCCTAGAGCTTCAGTCAGTCCAGGACGATTCTCTATGTTTTTTCTCATATTGTGCGATTTCGCAATTTTTCTCAGTATGAGCCGCAAGGATAATAGGTGCGGCGGTGAGCGGGATCGAGGGCGGGCGTAGGTCTTTGGTGGACGTGGATTACCTACCGCCATCCCTCGAGGGGCTGTTATTGTGTCTAGATCTTAAAGTCATATATGAGGTTCCGAAGTTGAAGGACAGTGCCAAAAGAGCATACCTACCTAGATAGGTATCGAAGGTGGCGAAGGCAAAGCGTCGGTAGGTCAATCCAAGGTAGTACCTCTCTGGAGGGTCAATGCGGATGCAGTAACACCATAAGCATCAGCTGACCAGTGGCAGTCGGGTCTGTGTACGAAGGCGACCATGAATGTTTCGTGACATCATAACCGTCGTCCATGCGACCTTTCCGGTCAAGGAGCTACACCAACACTCAGAACTTCCTCGCCAAGCTAGCCCTCGCAATTGCCACTACAAGTCACACCATTTGTGGAAACCACCTCGAACTTATTTGGTCCCACAAAAGTGCTTGTTTGTGAAGTGTACATCACCTCGCACCTGTGTAGAAAGACGGCTAGGCAAGAGAGCGGACGCCTGTACCCTGAAGTACTTCACCTTTTTGACCAAAACATTACCATCTCATTCCTTGATCCACTTAAGTAGACGACAGACATTTAGAGCAGACATCTGCTTCCTAAATATGATTATAATCACTTTCTTGCTTGGGACTATCCATCTCGAAGAGCCGCCGATGATCGCATTTGAAGATCGGAGTTTTTTTTTTTTGCGAATATCCCATGAATTGATGCTATCTACCGTGGCTTACCTACCAGAAGATAGTAATATCTACTCAAAGTGTAACCAAAGGCCGAAGAAGTTGCAGCAGTGCAAGAAGAACGCGGCCGCTAAACCCAGTTTAGCTAGCGCGTGGAACAGATGGAAAAACATGGGTAAGAAAGACGCATGTTCCCGCAGACGTTAGGTTCGCAATCTTCTCCTTAGACTGTTCCCCGACAGATGAAGCCAAACCCTTTTTCCTTGCCCACGCACCGGTCAGTGTCAGAAACCTGGCTAAGAACACGATCGTGTGCCTGTAACGCCGTATTGACTTTGCCTACAAGCCGGGTGTATACACTCTTATTCCAGTCAGAACCTGGAATCTAGGAGGAACTAGCTGAGCGGTTAGCTTTGCGCTTCACTACTGCTTTGTGGAAGATGCTGCGCAACTTTGGTGGAAGCGCTTCCCGGTTGACGCGCGGTACCTTCGCCCCGCGCTCGATCAGGTAAGCTACTGCGCTATATTTCCTGATATGAATGGCGTACTCAAATGGCGTGATGTAGTTTATTCCGACAATGTGATTGGCACTCATGGAGATGTTCATGTCTGCTCCAGCATCCAGAACCGCGCCAACGGCCGCCATGTTGGGGTGACGAATCGCAATGGCAAGCGGAGAATATGTAGTGGTATCGCCATAAATCGGCATACACCCATTCTCGAGAATCGCGGTCATCATTTCTGCCTTACCGGATTTGCACACCCTATCGATAGTGTCGATGGTGACTCGGAAGGAGCTCTTCACCGGTATTTGACTAACGAGGGCTCGGAGACACTCGACTTGTCCCTCGTTTACCGCTTGCCGAATCCAGTCACGGTACTGAGGCTGACTGAAAGACTTCGTGAAGAGATTGAGATCGTTCAGTAAGCTCGAAAGTAGCGTATGGTGGCCGAGGTCGAGAGCTACTTCGATCGCGGGTGGTATCCCGAAGACAGAATTGAATGAAGAAGCCTCTCGCTTCTGGTATCGTTTGTACCGGCTGAGTCTCAGGTAATCCATGAATGTTTTGATCGCCTCTAGGTCATTGAACTTGGCTGCGACAGCCATTGGAAGCCTAAGCGTATGTCCTGAGGGTTGGTCAGACACCTCATTCAGGAGGTTCTTAATAAGTCCGTAAGCTTGCACGCTCATTGCCGCGATGGTTTTGTCGCAGTAAGTAAGATCCCCGTCTAGTGAAAGTTGGTTTCTAAGACGCAAGTCCCGATATCCATCTTCAGTTATAGCGGAAGCGACGGGTGTGAGAGGATCCCAAAGTGTAAGACTGAGGCTTTTCAGGGCTTGAGAGAATCTGCCACAAAGATTCATAAGAACCTCTTGATGCTTGTAAACATCTTCCTCAAGCTCTTCCTTTAGGTAATCGGCCATATTTTGGATTTTGGCAGGAATTTGGGGGAGGATACCGCCAGGCTTCTTCATATGGTACGCAAGGAAGTATTTGAGGTTTTCTTTGTGGCTAAGTATGCGATGTGCGACAGGATCCCGGAACACAGCTCGCGGCTGGACTGACAGCACATTTTCGCTGATCTCGTGATCGAAAGTCCCTATAATCTTAACGCACAGGCATATATTAATATCAAGGGGTACTTACGGGATATTCCACGCAATTTCCACGCCTCAGCGACGCCGAACCCTGGCACTAGATAGTGCATGATGTCCTTGAAGATCTCGGGTGGAAAGTCGAGAACCAGCATCTCGGCGGGTCTTGTCGAAGCTGACTGCTTAGAATGATGTTGACTCAAGGGTTTGTCTGCTTCGGCCTAGAATGATAGTCAGCGCTCTTCATCCACCGGAATTGGTAGCTTGGTGCTTTGCGTGGATTCAAAACGTACAAGCTTATGTGAGAAGACTCGATGACCTTGATAGGCCAGAATGAACAGCCGTGGGGGTTGAGTTTTGAGTTCGACAAATTGAGAGTGTAGAGGAAAGGTTAGTGGTAGTCGAATACCTTCACGCGGGCTACTTATGCTTTGGCGCACTGTTGCGGGTTCACGTGAGCGAAAGATTCATATTCGGGTCCGTGTGCTACTGGCGAGAGAGAGGAAGCGTGGATTGAACATGAGATGAGTGAAAAAAGTAATGTCGATGAAAGCGCCTCTCTGTCGGGATCTGGGAGGTGGTACTTGAGTACCTAATGTTCCAACGCGTGAAGGCTACGAGCCCTTGAAATTACTTTTCTGTCGTTGAAGAAGTAGCTTAGGTCTCTTTCACTTGGTGAATCCATACAGCGCGATCATCTCTTCACTTCACCGCGCATTTCAGCCTAGTCTTGGCGTCCGTGGCTGCACAACAAACGAAGCGAGGCGCTAGCGCGATTGAAAGCCCTTCTGTCCGGTTAGCTCCTGTAACTATAAAGAATTCCCCTCCAGTATATCCGACTCACCAAGTTCAGCTACACCGAGTCAACTGTCGCCTTCAACGTCGAACATACCCAAGTCTGCGCTGTTACGAAATAGTGCGGTACTGATCAACACCATGCCGGAACTTCCCGATCTCCCACCGGAACTCTTCCAGGATATAGTCCATTGGATGAACAAGACATCTCCCGCAAGCACGTGGGAGCTCCGGGGCGTCTGTCGCACATTCGCCGCCGAGATAGAACACGACCTCTTCACCAATCAGCCTACCAACACATTCACGACTATGGGTAAAGCTATTAAATTCGTCATGGCGAGGCTGTTCCTAGCGCATCTCAAGAAGTTTAGCAGCACGAACGATCGAGTCCTTGGCGGTGTCCTCACAATGCTCCGCAGGATGACGGATTACCTCTGCTGGGAGCTTTCCATCCCCGAGGTGGACCGAGAGAACATGGAGAAACAACTGGTCGAGGGTTCGACGCAAGCCTTCAGCGCAAGCCATCTATTCAATGTGATCTGGGGATCCGGACCCCGTTGTTATGACTATATCGAGGAGGATTTCGGCGATCAAGGCCCAGTCGCGCTGGAAGACTGGGCAAAGGTTGCAGCGGCAATAGCAGTATTGCATTACGATCTGCTGGAAAGTCTACTTTCGTTAATCAGCCATGAATATCTGGACGTCTGTCTCGCTAGATCTTACACGCCATTGGTTATCGCAATAAAGCTGGGTGACGATAGACTCTTCGACATCGTTATGGGTTACTTGAACGGCTTGAGCAAGACTGCTAAGCGCAGGGCTGCTGAAGTTTGGAATTTCAACCTTGATTCCGCGATGTACAGGGCGATCCGGGCCAATGAAGCTCGGTTTGTAGAGGAGCTGGTTCAATTTTTGGAAACTATGGTTCGCCGAGTGGAGAAAAGGACTTACAACGAATATCTGAGAACTGCGATCAAGAATTCGAATACCGCCACGACCAAGTCTATTCTTCGGCTCAGCTGAAAGGGCGAAAAGGTCAACTATGTCCTCTTCTCAGAGTCCTGTCGCACGGGAAACCTAGAGATGGTCAACACACTCCTGAACGAGGGCGAGATGAGCGTAGGTAGTGGGAACTTCATAACCCATCCGCTCTCGTGCGCCTTAAGACACGGTAATCAGGCTGTGGTTGGCGCGGTTCTCGATAAGGGTGCTGACGTCAACGCTACTCTCCACGGGCGTAAGCGTTCAGATCAACCCGGCCCGACAACCATCATGGAGATGGCTTTCGACCGCAACGACAAGTCCTTGCTGGAGTATCTCATGAGCAGAGGAGCAATTATGCCGCCGCAATCTTGCTGGCTAAAGACAAAGAAGCCGTACATCATGATTCGAGAGGTTGCGCTTGCGAATGGGGCAACAAATGTACCCTCTTGGGAGAGGCTGCCAAAAGCATGAGGAATACCGGGCTGCCAAGAGATGGGGTTGAACTAAGAAAAGGTAAGAGTGATTCGAGCTTCCATGGGCGATACGCTGAACTGGTGTCGGAGGTGTCGAGATTAGCCTGCGTTTTGCGCCCAAGAATGCGCTCACTCCTCTTTAGTAGCGCTCAACCTAGAATAGAAAGAGCTGTCAATCACCATCACCTGAGAACTTCTGGCGATGGCGACTAATGTTTTCTACTGCTTTATGCACCGGAATCTTGTTCTACACAAGGTGCACCATGTAACGAACATTGGTGTGCCGCTACCAATGTTCCTCGAGTTCATTCATGTGGTGATTCCTGCGTATTCGAACAAAACTTGGGTGATTCTATGAACGCAGATAGGTGTAGAGTATAAATTTCTGCACGTATTTGACATCAGCCTCAATTGATATCAGGTAGCGCTTCGTTCAATGTGATCCGTTCTTTCCAAACCCCTGATCCACCAACCGCATGTGCCTCTATGTTAATCGTAGGCTATTTTGGAGGAAGCATCGCCTTCGTTTGTGACCTGTTCCTGATCGACCCGATGAAGTACCGGGCTGAATGTTTTTAGAATCGGTATAATTAGTACGTTGAATGGCAGGAATAAGTTCCAGTCCGCGTGAACCGTGGTTCATGGTTGCTAATGCACGAATTTCGCTTCGCATGCACTTATGTACCTTCTAATACGTAACCACTTGACCCTTTCCGTACTTTCGAGGCTACGCATTCTACCTAAACTGTTGATCGTGAGTATTGATAAGAAGCCGCATCATGGGATCGCCAGCGTCCAATGACGTGAACAGGCTAGGATCTGACCAGGATGCTGAAACGGCTGCATTGGCGAGGGCGGGTCTCCGCAAAAAAAGGTGCAAACGACAGAATCATAGGTTGGGCGGCAGGCTGATACCTAGGTAGCCATACAATGTCTAACATGTGATGCACCAGTGGTGTGTCGGAGAGTGCCGAGTATGCGACTTCCGGACCTCTAATGCGGGGTGGGGTGATTGAGATGAGTCCGTGCACCTGCAACACCTTCGTCCCGTCGACTTTGTTCCGCTCGCTTTATATACTGGATACCCCACATCATCCTAACAACGGTTGGCAATACTTGGGCTACTTATTGCTAGAATCCCTCGTACACATCAAGCCTTTCTCACACATCTCTTGGCCATACCCTAATCTTTCATCATGGCCGTTAAGAGGGAGCGCGATGACTCCACAGATTCTTTCTTGAGGCAAGACTCTTTATCTCCCCAAAACAAGTGCATTAAGAGTGAGGTCTACCAGCTTGACTTTGGTGACTACGAAGGCTCCACTCTCGATCAGCTGACTCCTGATGCGCTGGCTGAAGTCGCGGATGATGACGAGTTGGTCGGAGCAAACGAAGATTTGCGCAATGGTCTCATACATTAGGCAAACGAGGTCTAAGAGATTGAGGCCTCTGGCCATTGTTAGGGATGTTCCCTGAGCGAAGCCCCCATTTCGTGGATCAATACGTGGATCTATGCCACTGGTGCCCACGAAGAAACCGCTACACGCATTGCTCTCAAACACCATTTCATCGGCAGGCGGAAAGAGGTTCCAGGCTCTAACTGGTTTATGACATACGGAAGCCTCACTGGATGCGGGTTTGAGGAGATCTTACGTGATCAGGACTTTTTCGTGGCATATGATGAGTGGACGAAAGAAAAAGGCATTGGTGTAAAGCAGAGCTCAGACAAGGATGGATTCAATAACAATGGGAAAGACGATGTCGCCGAAGCCCTTATTTACAATGACAAGTGGCAAATTAAGGAACTGTTCCATCAAAATCCAGATTTACCCAACTATCCCATGCCCGCTCCTTGGCATTGACGGGCACATCTCGAAACTAGGCAAGGACAGCGGGTTTGGGTGCCGGATGACTTAGACCCAAATCTATACCCCTCTACAGAGAATGAGTTGTCAGACGAGCCTTTCATCCCACATGCCTAAATTCATATTGGAAATGACAATTTGATCTTAGAAAAGCCGACCAATGCAGGCTGGAAATGACTTGCGGATGTCTTGGACAAGGATCATTTAGCTGCCCGTGGAAGGGGATCCCAAAGCTCTATTTGTGTAATTGGTCTTGTTGACGTTCACAAAGTTTTACATTTCACCGTCGCTGCGTACATGTACGCTAGTGTTGAGAAAGCGACGTCTCACCGCCTACACACGTGACCAGCGCGACGCTTTTGCTTCTTCCTAATTAATTTGCTAAGACCAAAGCTTATATCCAGGGTGTCCGACGCCTCGTGATACTTTCCTTGAGCCACCTCACGTCGCCAACTGCAAAAATTCGGCTACTAGTGAGTATCCTATACCAGAAGCCTCTCATTGTTGTTCATGCTAATCAGAATTCCCAACAGTTAAAGATGGCAGACGGCCTTATCCCGACGACCGCAAGTGAAGCAGTACGCTCTGATCCGGATTCTGCAAGAGGCACAGGGACCCAGTGCCCCAAACAGCTTGGCGACGGCCGTCTGTACAAGCAACGGACCATCAACGACTTACCTGATGAGCTACTGCTAGAAGTAACGTGTTCCACCACCAAACCGGCAATACCACCAAACCGGCAGCCCGACCAAAATCAACGCGACTTTATCTAGGATAGATCCGCAACTATATAAGATAATAAAGCTAGGTTTTACAAATAGCTAGTCTATTACTATTTACAATAAGTCCTTATTTGTCCTTGAACATGGCACTTTGTAAACGTTGGTGGTGCGCGCTGGCGTCCTTGAGTAGCCTGAGCTGGTTCACCCTCTGCAACTACCCTTTCTGCCTCTACAGCGAGCTGTTGGTCTTGCTGGGCCTGTAGCGCCCCTCCACGAGCTATATACCGACGCAACTGGCCTCTCCTACGTTGCTGGCGCTGACTAGCTGTACGTAGCTTTTTATTCTCCTCCGCGAGTATAGTCGCGGAGTTCATCGCAAGCTGACAACCTTTCACGAGCTGGCGGATAGCTTGGCTTGATGGGCTCTATGACTGGCGATGAAGCCGATCCTGTACGTGACGAGCCCGCTGCTGAAGCTGGGCTACTGTACGCGGTATCTCTGCTGTCCATGCGACGTTGTTGTCTGCTGTTGTCGCTGGTGGAGACGGCGTCCGGACGACTGTGAGCGACGATAGGACGCGGTCTGGACAGGAAGGGATAAGCCCTGTCGCCTGGAAGCCGGCCTGAATATTCTGCTGCGTGAACACTACTGGCCTAATCCGTGTATAGATCGTGAGGAAGTCTACCTTATCAACATGGTAGACGCCTTGGTGAGCGAGCTCCTGGATCTCATAGCCGTACGCTCGCTTGAGCGGCGAGAAGCAGCTCACATCAAGTGGCTGGAGGAGGTGCGACGTGGGCGGCGGCATGCAGAGGGTGATAATGTTGTTCTCTGTGCAGTACTGGTCAAACTCAGGCGTAGCGTGGCTGCTATGGCCGTCTAGGATAAGGAAACGGTAGACTCCACGCGTACGAGACCCCGTATGTCTGTCGAAGTGCTCCACCCACTCAAAACCAAGCTCATCTGTCGTCCAAACGTTGTTAGATAATGCGACTACCCAGTCTGTTGGGATGTAGTGGTACCAGCTAGCCTAGTGGAGCTTCCCAGACAGGATCACAAACGGTGGAAGGCACCAGCCAGACGCGTTAATACATTTGATAGTCGTGACCCAGTCTCTATTGCCTGGCTGTACAGTGACTTCTCGGCCTGTAGTATCCGAGCTCGTAACAACCTTAGACGTCGCTGCGACGTCCATAAAGCCAGTCTCATCAAAGTTGTACGTGTCTGTGTCTAGTATCCCATAGGCCTGGCGCGTCTCTTCTACAAGCTTGAACCACGCTGCAATTATGACAGGATCCTCACAACGAGCGCGCTGGCTGTGGAACTTTCATTCCACTTTTTCTGTAGCTCAGACTGGCTGTTGACAAAGCGCGACACCCAGTTCTTGCCTACGGGTGAAGAAGGTGGATCTTGGCCGCGGCCAGCGAGTAGAGCGTCTGCCATACGTCGTACGTCAATGACCTGGGGCGGAAAGCCTCGTCGGTCAAGATCTAGGATCCACTGCACGAGAGACTGCTCTTCAGAAGGACGTAGCTTACTTTGTTGAGTATGAGATACGCTGTGAGGTTGGGCACCTTGAAGGCGGCCTTGGAACGTTGTACGAGGGACGTTGAATAGCCGCGCAGCTCTACTCTGGCTCCTAAGCTGCTTAGTATTATTTGAATGAGTAGCAAGAAGAAGTCTGCCTTGTCTCTGAGGCGATAGCGGCTGCCGTGGAGGTGTCATGGTCGTTGCTGTGTGGAGAGTCGCGTTGATTTTGGTGGGGCTGCCGGTTTGGTGGTGGAACACATTAGTGAAGAGCCTAGAAGGCGACAACCCATTGCTCGGGACTTTCCTTCATGTATCGTGTCGCTTCAATTCAGTTGGTCACGATTGGATGTACGATACCGTAGCCCTGGCGGGCACTCAGGCCGATCACATCCTCTATCTGATCAGGACACTCATCGAAAACCCCGGGCTCAGAGCGAAGGTCCACACCTTGGATATCACTGTTGCATTGAATTACATGGTCTATCATCCAGGAACTTACTCGATCGTTCAGAAGTCCCTGGGCCGTAAGACATTGTCTCTGGAATCGCACGCAGTGCTCATGCCCCAGATATCGGAATCTTTGGGCGACATGAGCTTCACCAGAGGCCCTAACACATATCCAAAGATTGAAGAAGTGGATTGGCGCATAGAGCTTCTCAAAGGGAGGAAAGGAGCGCTATGTGGCCTACTTCTTGCTCTCTGTAACCAAATGAGCATAGTGTATCTTAGGCTAAATAATCTGTACGAACGACTTGATCCCTGCGAGAACATTTTGAGCGCTTTGTGCTCGTTTCAAATTCGCGACGAAGATTTACACCTCGACATACCCTCGCGCTTCAGACAGTTCGCGCATGTCACGGACTTGCATATTCCCGCTGCCAACCTCAGTTTGCTCAAGTTACCTTTCCCTTCGCTAAGAATGCTGGACATCGACTTGATATATGAGGCCTTCGACAGGGACCCAGAGACACTTGAACACTACTGCTACGCCAACTGGGTACTTGAGTGTCCTCTTGATGATTTCCCAGGCCTTGAAACCCTTATCGTACGCAGCGATTGGAACGAGTTAAACATCTGTCAAGCGTCAAGGTTGGGGAGAATCATGATTTCGTATTAGATCTATCTAGAGGGGAGATCTATATACGTGGAGGGGAGAAAGTGAAGGAGCTAGTCCGTATATGTACTAGCGGGTGGCTGGCTGCCTGGTTGCTAAAAGAGGAGCCAAGGGATATGCCCTATGGCCGACAACATCAACGCAGGAGACAGCCATGGTCATTGGCTGACAAGTTTGCTAGGCCTCCTTTCGCTTCCCATAATTACGCGGTTCGTGACCTTCTTCACGAGGAGCCCAACAGTAGTGCATCATTACTCCGGCCGTTTTGATCAAATCATCGTGCCACTCGAAGAAGCCGGTCTGGCACCCGTCTTGCGGCATCTGGGGATTGGGTTTGAACACAGCGATCATTTCGATCTGACGAGATACTTTGGTAGCTGCAAGCCGGTCGAATCCTTCAAGGCATTCAAGAAGTTGAAAAGCATGGAGGTCCTCCAAGGAGCACTCGTATACGAAGCGCGCAACACGTTCGGTCAGAGAAAGCACTTTGAATGAGTTCTTCCGCCCCCGAGCTTGGAGTCATTGACGATTACGTGCTCTACAACCTTTGTCTTCCAATGGCTCAGCATATTGGTGCAACGTAGGGTCGAGGTTCCCAACCTCTATGAAATAACTCTTCTGTGCCGGTGCAACTACGGTGCAGCGCCTTCGGCCTTTCAAGGCCAGGTTGCAGACTGTATCTTCAAAGAGCTCAGCGATCTGGGTATCAAATTGTGTGTGGTGGAAGAGACTCCTGAAGCGTTTGCGGTCCGAGTCAAGAGGGAGGGTCCGGTGTGGGAAGTAGACTGGGCGGAGGAGGGGTGGGCTGGAGCGCTGTTCGAACCATCTTAGGTCTCCCGACATGGCGAAATTGGTTGCTTGCAGAAGTCGTGAACGTCTCAGGAACTCCAAGATTTGAAGAGGTGTGTATGTACACTTCGCAAGTAAGCCAAAAGGTTGGCCAGAAAGTGGGCCAGCTCAGGGTTCCATCATACCCGCACCGACTGCAAATTGTAATGTCATTTAAACTACATCAGTCGCATAATTGCATTCAAGAACTTACCTCTCGTTCGTTTTCTAATATACATGCGAGATAGCGGCAGTTTTTGAGGATGTTTTATCCAATCGCTAAAGACCCTCTCTTATTGCTGGCCCTTTTGCTCTTCCAACGGAGCTGCTAATAAGAATAGCATTGACTTAATAGGCGGTAGAGTGTTAAAACTTGCGTGTGACTTCCCCGCGTTGTAGATAATACGCGATATCACACCGCGTCCAACGGGGGATTCGGGCGCCACCAATAGCGCTATGCTCAAACGGGCTGTTGAGGTGCGGCGTGGTTATTTCAGGCTTGGATGAGAATCCCCTTGGGATCAGAGATGATGCAATATGGCTATAATCTTCTAACGCAATGGCGATTATGTGCTAGGAAAACACGATGATGAGAATCGCAGCGTTGGCTCGGAAAAGACGGAGCGAGATGAGTAGGTATGTATCGCAGATCAGTAATGTGACGTTTCATTTATTATTCTACCCCAACTCAGACCTTCAATCTCAGATATTATTCCGGCCTCGCAAACTCCTTGTGCTGCTCTCACTAATCGCGTCTTGTTCGGCGCTGACCTGGAACTCTGTCGTCTTCACAACCTTCTTCATCGCGAGCTCCACTGAGCCATTTCCTTCCATACGCGCATAGGTAGAATTGCCGAACCTGGAGCCGCGGTTGTTTTTCTCTTCGTCATTCCGTGTCGTAGCCCGCCCACCACCGGTTCCAGACAAATGGCGCGACCCTGAGGCCGCTTTGAACCCCTGCTTGGTAAAGTCGACGAGTTGGTTGAGGATGTCAAACTCTAGTTTTAGCTTGATGGCATATGCAAGCGCCTTCCAGCTCGTTTGTATCTCGTATAGGCCTGCGTACTGGAAAGCGAGGATCGTCACATCGAGCGCGATGACGACCACATTGACGAGGATGAGGTGGTTGAAGAGTCGCTTCGCATCAGGACCTCTGAAGATCGCCGCGCTGCGCATGAGGACGAACGTGCGGTAAATGTACAGCCCGCTGATAACGCATTCCTGGAAGACAAACCAAGTTACTTGGAAGATCTCCCACTTTGCGTATACTTTTAACCATATTCCAGGGTCCGGGGAGTTCGAGCCAGCGAAAAGTGTCGTTGCGCCTCCTTGTACGATGACACAGTCTGCTATGATCATGTAGAGTAGCCATCGATCTCGCTTCCCAGGGCTGATAAGGTGGAGGCGAGACCATAGTACGATGGACTGCCCAGTTATCATCAGCATCCCACCACCACATGCCATTGTAATCTCCAATGGCGCCGAGTCCGAGATGCCATAGTTGCGGATGAAGTAGCCGAGCGCGTGAATAATAATACCGACCGATGCTGCAATCAGCGAGTAGAAGTACACGCCCCGATAAGATTGAAACCTGCGAAATATCTTGATCAGGACTTCGAGTGCGTGGGAGGCGGCGAGGGCGAGGAACACGATAACGAGGAGAGCAGTCTTGTAAGGTAGAGTCGGGCTCTTGCCCATGCCCTCGCCCCGAATTTCGAGCTCGGTAGACATGCGAAAGACTGACGGGACTTGTGTTGCTTGCGGGATTACACGGGGTGCATCTGGGGAAATGGTCGAAGGTCGATCAACAGCGGATCTTCAGCAGCACAACACGCCCTCTTTTATTTTGAACGACGAGGATAGCCCAAACGGCTTCCCACGCCGCAATCACTTGAGTGCGTTCCTCATTTGGATCAGTCCCCGCTATAGAGACTTAGATCCTGCGAGTGGTACCCCGCATCCTGGTTCCTGATCCGAGATTGACCACAACTGGTTGCACCGTCAACTCCGCAACCCATCTGCAAGGTACAAGCCGTTTGAGAGTGTGTTTCCGCGAATCAATAGCGAACGCTACCGCGCCGCATCATAAACGAAATGCGGCGTAAATGTGGAGAGGTGCGAAAACGTCGGGGCGAGCGAATGTGCACCAATTAAATTAAAGGGGTGAAGGGTTGACCATCGACGACCACCCATCCCTGTGGGCAGTTCGCAGGCAACTACTTGGTGCCGTTCGAATAGGTTTGTGGATAGATTCAGTGTTGTAGTTGTCCCAGGCCATCCTATCATGGCAAGGCGTCGCGAATAACTGCGTGATGTGCATCGAAACACTAGATTGTCAATTCGTGGTTGAAGCGAAAGCCGTATATCAGCACTCGACGCGAATGGCGAAAAAAAAAGGGTATGGTCATCCCGAGACGAAATGGTGTCTAGTTAGCTGCGTGCGCTCCCTTCGTATAGCACGCTCGACATCGGATTGAAGCGGCGCAAAACTGGAGGGCATAGTATCGGCATCTGGATATTACCCGTCTGCGAAAAGAGTTGTCAGCACATGATGTCTTCATAGTTGCCAAGACGTCCAGGTGAAACAGTTTCGAACTCTATTCAGCTGCTGCTCGTGATGAGGCGGTCTAGCCTGTATCGCCAATACCCCGACTACCTAGCTAGAGAATTAGAGTACGGTAGGTAAGAGGCAGACTGCTTTCCGCCTCAAAATCTGGAGCAGCTCCTGGAAGGGTGACGTGGCCGTAGGCACTCTCGGCACTTCGTGCAAAACAGTGCTCAAACGAAGGGTAATGTATATGCGCAGCATATGCTCTTTGCAAGCAGCCGGAATGCGGTGCCTACAACTGCATATTCGTAAGGTGGGGGAGCCCTTTCGGCTGTTTGGAATGTAGCGTTCGGCGCGAACCGATGTTGTGACGCGGAACTCAGAAAGCGGTTTCAGGCTTTAGCGATGAGCCTGTACAGCAAAACCGTCTATGTCGTGAGAGTATCTCAGTAGCTAGACACATATGGCGTGCCTTGCGATGTCCGGATAGTGTGGGTTGAGATGGAGAATGACGGTGGAAGTTATGCAGAGGCCAATTCATGACGGAAATGACGTCATTGCCCGCGTGGACTAATTCACTTCCTAAGTACCTAGCTTTACAAAGACACATCACAAACCGGCCAAATGGCAAAATAGATCAGCTCACAACTCCATGGAACGAAGGTAAGGTTTAAGTTTGCGAAATGCATCAATTAAGTCCAAGACATGCTCCATTTGCACAGCACTACGATAGCATTTAAAAATAGTAAATCGAGGAAACGTCAACGCCTGCTCAACGCAGTTTGAACGAGCTGTGGTAGTCTGCTGGAGGATACACTCTAACCTATGCTTTATCCAGACTCACAATTTTCGCCGCCAGTGCACTTGGACAGCGGGGCCGAAGCCTACTGACATCTGGTGGCAAAAGCGGCGCGCTTAACCTCCGCACGCTGGTCAGCCTCGACGACGGCCTGTGCAACCTTCGGATGGCGATCAAGAATCGCCTGAACTCTAGGAAGCTGGTCGCGGGTGAATTTGCCGGTACGGCGGAGATATCCAAGGCGTTCAGCCAAGGCGTCGAGCACGTCGTCCTCGTCCTTCAATGACAGGCACTCCAAAGTCGCAACTTCATCGGGCGGGGGCGTGCGCTGGCGCAGATCAACCTTGTAATCGCGAACGAAGTGGCCAACGTATTGCTCCATGCCTAGTGTGTGCGCAGCATGGCGAATACGAATGATGGATATGGCCTTCTCTTCAGAATTGCCTGTTGGGAGCCCAACTCCAAAGCGCTTATCGGAAGAGCGAATGATGGCCTTCACCCAGCCCACAAGTACTTCAAAAGCCTTGTCGTCGACTAAATCCTGGGTAATCTTGATGGAAGCGGCCTCAGGGTTCTTCGACAAGTAGTCGCGGAACTGGGAGGAGACGACAACCAAGGCCAGTTTTGGTACCACGCTAATAATATCCCGGCCATTCTTCTTCATGATGTCGATGATACCGGACGAAAGAAGCTCTTTCCGAGTGGAGGGTGATTAGGTGCGGATGTCGTGTCCATTGCGTACCTGGTTCATGCTAGCGATGATGTTTTGGATTTGGACGTGGTGGTCGAGGGAAGCGTTGTAGCCCAGGGGTTTGACGTTAAAACTATCCATTTTGGCTGGTTTTCTGGGAGAGTATTGATATATGTTGGCTGGTTTGATGGCTGAATGCATGAATGTCAAAGAAGTGAAATCGTGGTCTGTTTGCGTGCGTGTGACGAATCGTGGAGGGATCAGGAAAGAAGCCTGTTGGGAGGCTCACTAGTGAAAGGAAATAACGATAACTATGAATGCATTCTGTTCGATGATGGTTGACTTATCTCAGTCTTGGTGAGCTATAGACGGTACATGTAGCAAAAGGGAGGTAGGGTGCTGCGTAGTACAGCAGTGGAGACATGAAACTGTTGGTACGTCGTACAACAGCAAGATCCCAGAACCGTTACAGTGCGTCTGATCGCGTGACCAGGATCAGTACGCCTGGCCACTTACCCGAGATATCGTTGAGGAGCTTAGTGATAGGCTAGAGCCCATCACCCCGATATACCTACCGATACCCATAATCCGACAAAGCCAATATATAGAACGAAGAGCTTGCAATTGTCATTACGCAGCTATTACACTACAGGAATATTGCGCTGCTTCCTTCGCTATAGGACACTTTCACAGGCGTAGCAGACAGCCACAGTGTGCATGATGCCACACAAGGGCTTGCTACGATACCTACTGAGGCTGCCGATAATAGTCCTGCGATGCCGGTGACTTTGTATACGCACCGTATCAAGGGGCTGCTGGAAAAAGCTTGATTGTTGATTGCCAACGGTTTGAAAATTCTCGCGTTATGGCTATATTAAACATCCGCGTGTCTGCGGATGTCTTACAAAATGTTTCATCGGATTTTTTCTAACTCCGATGTGAGCGCGGTAATATATTTCGCGAAGAACCTTTTCATCATCTTTCGTCCCATGGTTGAGATGAGGTAGCATCCTTGGTATCACATTTCCATCATCGTACTTGCTATTTTTTGACATCTCATCTTAGTACCTCCCTGCTATTATCTCCTCTCTCACAGTAATATAGTCGGTGCTGTCTGAAAAAACAACCTTACTCTAAAAGGAGGAACATGAATTCCGCCATCGAGTTAATAGACCTTGGCTCACAAATTACGTCAGTCAGTATATCACTCGAGCGATAGCAGTGAACGACTGTTTCGAGTCTTGCTCAGCCTGTGCGGCTGCACCGGGGGATCTTACGATGGAATTCACCGTTAAAACACTCGCCATCTCAAAGGGTCAAAAGGCCCCCCTCTTCCTCCCCTCTGTTGTCTTGTATCCCTGTAAAGTCAAGTTTATATTCAACCAACATTGAACGATAAGTTTTTTTTTCTTCTCGTCAGAAAACCGAACCTCAAACATCGGAATCCGCAAGACTGTCCTCAAACATGAAGCGCAACAACTTCCGCCGCCGCCAGATCCAAAAGAGCGGTTATGTCGACTCGCTTTCCCCCACCGCCCAAGTCTCCAAAGTCCTTGACGATATCTCGAAGTTATCCAACTCTTATCACCTCAAGAACTGGTCCGCCATTGCGCGCTCTGAACTGGCGCCACATGTCAACTCAAGGTCGAGACTTTTAATCATCAAACTGGCACGAACTTCGACGTGAACGTTCCAAAATTGGCGATCATGGCCGCATCACCCGTCTTCGCTCGACACATGGAAGAGAATCCAGACAGCACGCATGCTAGATTCATCCATAAGGACATCGACCTGGAGGCGGTACGGAGTATCGCGAAGTGGCTGAGGAAATTTTGCAGCCAGAAAAACTATGTGGAACTAGATGTTCCGCGCGACTTGGAGCAAGCGCTAAAGCTGCGTCTTACTGCACGCGCACTGGGTATGTCACAGTACGTGAGGGACATAATTGAGGGATATATTCGGGGGCTGGGCCGACGTATCCCCAAACCAGAAGAGTTGGAGACGGTCCTGATGTTCACGCGGGATGAGGCGATTGTGGATCCCATAATGGAGGCATTGGCGAACTATACGGGGTGGCTCTGCACCTATCACAAGCTGCAAGATGGCTTGGATCTGCAGTACGCCAAGGTGTTGGCTGGGGAGAAAGGAGAACGTCTTCTTCGAGCCGTCAAGGAACAGAAAGTGGAGATGATCGAACAGTTCGGATGGGCTGCTGTGTATCACAGGCCTTGGAACTAAATGTCATCCCACTTTTCTTGACGTACTCAAGTTTCCTACCATAAAGCCTTGAGATATAGCTAGGGAATTTCGGAACGTGTGCGGTGAGACCGTTGCTTTAACAGTATATATGTGTAAACTTACAACTCAATGAACTAATCAATTTTCAACGCTCCCGGTGTTTAAGATAGCTGTAGTAAGATAAGAGCCGAGCGCAAGTGATGAAAACGTGATCTACTCGACTTGCCTTTCGCCGTGAAATACTCAACCGACGGTTCACGCAGAGGCGTGCGTAGTGAGTCATTTTGAGCTCGAGTACGCTCACAACTCTGCCATCGTTTCGCTGAACGCCCACTCCCCACCGTATAGCTGAACTTCAACGTCACCGCTCAACTCACAGCCATGGATCGCGAAGTCGCTGTCCGTACAGACGAGGGCAGCGAAGCCGCCCGGTCTGCGCTCGCCGCACTCGCGTACACTCTCAAAATCAGCGAGAATACACTCAAGATTGCTCTTCATGACGCGTTCGACATGATGCAAGTCGCTAATGGCAACCCAACACTCGCGCTGCAGTTAAGCTTTAGCCGAATGAACTATTCCATCAACCACCAGGGTTTGTTTGAGATCGTCAGTGCTTTCCGCAAGGTCTTCGGGGCTGTTCTTGGGCTTGAGAATGGTGAGTGTGGTGACAGTTTGGTGGGAGTTGTCGCTAACAAGGCTTTGCAGATCGAGCGGCGACAGTGCATGTATCTACAGCTCGATATCACGGCCCAGGTTGGATATACTCCGGCCCGGGCAGTACAGCTCCTTATAATTTTGCGCAGCCTGTTGGGGGACACTTGGTGGGGCCTCCGAGGCATCCTACTTTGGCATCTTACTTTGGCATTTTATACATTGACTGGGCCTCCAAGCGGATGCGTTAGTTCCTCGCAGTGGAACCCGCAACACGCTCAAGCCTCACGGCCGCCAACTTACGTTGGTCATCCTGGAACAGCCTTTACTGGCCACGTGCAACAGGCTATTACATGCAACGGGCCAGTCAATCCTGTATCAGGATACCACACCCGCTATGGAATGCCAGTCGAGGGGGGTCAGCCATTGGGACGGGTGCCAGGTAGTGTTGATCATTGGCAGTATCGCTAGTCTGTCGAAGCGGGGATCGGTTGCATGGCGACAAGTATGGTAGCGCAGTTTCGCCGGTCACGCCAAAGCGTTACCCAGATCATTAGCTGTCTGGTTCAGGTTTCCTCTCTGTTAGCAATGAGACCATGAGACATGATCACGTACCTATCCAGAGCCTGTGCCACACATACCATTCATCGCCATTGAAGGAAAACCAGCTTGATTTGCAAGAAGACAGTCCTTCCGCCTTCACGTGCGGTGTCAAGCAAACTTCCGTTGAGCCATAAAGAAACAACGAGTTAATCATAGATGCAGCCATAAACAACGAGGTGAGGCCGCCTTTGACGGGTGAATAAGAGTCTTCCACTTAAATCTTCTTCACTCCGAATTATAGGTCCTTGATAAGAAATTCTCGCTCACTCTCGATACCTTCTTACCCTCCAAGCTCCTAGGTATATATGAGCCCCCTCTCCTCGCACATTGCTTCTCCCTCAAACCCAAGCTCGATAGATATAGCAACGATACTACCATGTCCGACCAGACCAACGATCAAGACCAGAAGGAAGGAACACCTACAAATACTGGTTACAGTCGTTTCTGGGAATTGGAGGAGTCCGCCTTCCCAAACAACGAAGGCGATTATGCGTCTTCGTTCATAAACCCTACCGGATCAAGCAATGCACTACATCGCCGACGTAAGTTATGATGACTAGATTTGTAGTCTCAAAACTCATCTTTTACATCTAGCTCCTGCAGCGAACCCACCTCCTTGGAATGATGCAGATGAATCCTGGCGCTACGCTGGCGGTCACGTTTACACTGGAGAAGGATTCGAGTTCTCTCGCCGTACGCAACCACAGAGTGCGGGGATGATGTCTTCTTTACAGCCGCCAGTTGCATCGCAGCCCCATGATCGCTCACAGGGAATTAGGGGGCTACAAACGCCTAGTTCCTTTCAAGAAGGCCAAGGCTCATTGCCGCCTAGAGGGCCTCAAGCCTTCGGAGCTGGTAAGAGACACCATCAGCATTCCTAGCAACCTTCTCGCTGACACATAGATCCACAGTTCGAGGTCTCCAGAGCTGCGGTACCGCATACGGTGTTGCTCCACGAGGTGCTACCGCGCCCCAGCACTCGACCGAGCAATCCTCATCTTCAGAGAAGAATAAGTTCAACTTCGTGGGTTGGAACGACGAGGCAAAGAGGATGTTGTACCGGTGGAAGAGAGTTTTGAAGAAAGGTCCTTCTACATATGTGCATCACTTTCCCAGTGAAACTGTAGAGTCTCTGCGGGATGCTTGGGACAAGTACGGGGACGAGGGAAAGCGCTTGCATGAAGAGTGGGAGGCTGCCGGAGGTGGAAAGTAATACCGGGCTGCCTTGACAGACAGATAATACCTAGAGGAGGAAAATCAACAGTACTTAGACGTCTTCAGATTAGTCTCTGTCGGCGATCGAGAAAAGAAAAGAGAGTTGAAGACAGAAAGACGGATGAAGAGATGCCCCCTGAGCTTTTGAAATGAACAGCGTATCCTCCAGGACAAGAAATGTACATGAGCCCGACGCCTTAGAAGGCATTTTCGACCTACATGATCGATTCAATTGTCTGGAGGTTTAGGGTTAATGAAATGAAGGTGCGCAAAATTGTGCCACAGCGGCAGTGGTTTGGCGGTCGCGTCGCGGGCCGGCGAATTTCGCTGTGTGAGAGCTGAGTAATCACCGCTAGTGTCAAGTTCGTGTACCGGTCTTCACCCCCAGAACGTTTCCGTACCATATCCAAAAGTCATCGCAACCAGTGACCCTTGAGGGACATCTCTTTGGCGAATCTTGTCATTCTTATCGTTCTGGTAGCAAGCGCACTCAAGATGTGGCAGGCGCACCGATCTACGACCACTTCTCGAATTCTAGTCCTATGAACCGCTGGCTCATTCCCAGCCCTACCTATCCATGCAGCCCCTGCTACTATAAGCATAATCTCACGACGCGAAACAGCAGGGAAACTTTCCACCCTTCTGGTTCGAAACTTGCTTATCTGCAAGCGCTTCGCCCATGCTTGCTACAGCCCCGACTTGACTTTCTCTTGGCCTTCCTGGCTTCGGAACAAGCATGAGCAGTCTGAGGGCTTAGCCATAGCGAATCTCGTATTTTTACGTTTCTTCCAAGACTGCGAGAGGGAATCCGGTAGTCGAGGTCGGAAAATAGGGCGGTGACAGACGGCGGCTGCGACGATCTTGCGACATGAACAGCTCCACAATCCTAGCGAACAACCAGCCTTGCCGCGCATTGTCGTTTGACACAGTTATCTGACCATTCACGATCGCCAAGTTGTTCGGCAAACGTTATGCATTCGTTGCATCATGTGTTTGCGGGCAATGCCAAGGTAAGGGTAGGACGGTAAGCATACGCCGCTGAGACTTGAGGGTGGATAGCAACTACTCCCAGTGTATACATCTTGCGCTGTATCCTTCCGTAGTCTATTGTTTACACTATTCTCTTATCATATATTTGATTTGTTTCGCTGCAGGACGGCCGTTTTCTGTATACCCACTCACTTCAAATACGTTCAACATAATCAGCATGAGGGTCTCTCTGGAAGTTCTCTTCGGCCTCCTGGCCCTATCCAGCGTGGATGCTTTCGTTATTCCACCTCGCAGTCTATGGGCAGTACGTAACAACTAGGGCAGTTTCCAGAATGCTCATGTTCCCTCTCAGCTTCCGTACATCATCCATCTACTTACAAACACATCAGGCATCGCTCGCTACCCGCTCATACCGCGCGCATCCTGTCAGACATGGCGCAGATCTCGAGAGCCTCAACGACTTGGGCAACGGAGTTCGCCGCCGCGAGGCTCAAAAGGAGCAGGGCAGTGGTGGTGGCGGCCTGACGATCGGAGGTCTTACTCTTGGTGGACCGGGCGGGGGCATCACTGGAGACGGGCTGAAGCTAGGCGGCAATCAACAGGGTAATGGTACTGCAACAGCCGCAAAGGCACCTCAATCTTCTGCCACCAAGGGCGAGAAACCCGCTGAAGCTAAGGGAGAAAAGGCTGCCGAAAGTGAAGAGGAGAAGCCTGCGGCGACTGAAGAAGAGAAGCCCACTGGAAGCAAGGAGACATCTCCCACTGCTGAGGAGGAAAAGCCAGCCAAAGCCAAAAAAGATAAACCTGTCGCTGCTGAGGAGACGCCCGCAGCAAGTGACGTTGGCGCTGGTGCCGGTACTGAGAACCAGCCTGGACGTGCAGAAGGTGAAGCAGCAAAGAAAGAGGCACTAAAAGAAGCACAAGAAGCCAAGGACGAGAAGTCGAGCGGCAACAAGGCTACTGAAGAATCTGAGAAATTCTCCGAGGAGTCTGGAATCACCCTCGGTGAGTCCGGTGAGGCCCAGAACCTTGGTGGAAACCTAGGCATCACGAAGGGTTCCGATGGTAGCTCGTCCATTGGCGGTGAGAACGGTATTAACGTCGCTGCTAGCGGGGAAGCAACGGTTGCAGGTAACGAGTAAGCGTGGAGCGGGATGGAAGCATTCTCGTCCAATTTCTCCTACCTGTTTATGTCTCACCTTTCCTACAAATTTTATAGGTCCTTCATTCCCCACTGTACTCTTTTGACTCCTCTCTTGTACCTACAGTGTGTAGTCGTTGGCGCCCTCGCCGCATCGGCGGCAAAGCATAGTGAGAGCCTCTAGTCTACTAGCTGCGTGTATAGCAGCCCGTTTTTTGATGCTTTCTCAATTTCTTCTTCTGGAATATCACTCCTCTTCGTGGTTTGCAAATGCAATGCTGTCTTTGATGGCTACCGCATGCGCACATTCGCTTTCTGCATTTCATCACCATGACTGTGGCACGCTGCTCAGCTTTCGTCAATTACGTAGCCGTGCGAGAGGATATGAGCTGCGACCGAGTGCGGCTTCTTTGGTGTGAGGGGTGAAGAGGATGTGTTATGTGAGCACAGGCCTTTGCTAACATAAACAGCAGCAGTGACCTGCCTTCTTCCTCACCTCTACACTCTACCTTGCCTCGCGCTCGAATATCTGCTAAGACGAAATGGCGTACACAAGCATCGACGGTGATGTCGGCGATACTGATCTTCTTCCCGAGTGCTTCCGAAAAGTCAAGGAGCTTTTGAACCGCAAGATCACTTCAAGTGACTCCCATCCGCTCAATGAAGACGTCGAGAAGCCTGGTCACATCAAGAAGCAGCGCAACCCATACGAGGTCAAGATCGATGCTGAGCAGTATGAGATACAGCGTACCGAGAGTGACAGGGATGCGCTCAAAGCCGACAGGAATCTCGAACAGGAAGACGCGAAAAACTAGTCCGCGGTATCTAAGGTTGCGAGACTCCGTGCAGAAGTGTCTAAACTCATCGCAGCTTCGGTAAGAGCTAGCAATAAAGAGCTGTTGCTCCAACGCTCCACCGCTCATGCCAATGATGAGGCTCGCGAAGCTACTCAAGATGCTGCCTGGGCACGTATCGAAATGCAAAGGCTTCAAGACACCAATGGCCAATTGATAATCGAAGCTCAATCACTGCGACGCAGCCTTGAGGAAGTCAGGACTGAATCCCGCACTCATTCGAGTAAAATGACGCGCAGCGAAGCCATTGCCAGGGAACTGCAAGAGAAACTGGGTGCTGAGCAGGGGAAGAACAAACAACTCGCCGATGAGAACCGCAGACTCGTTGCAAGTCACACCGCCAAAGAAGAGCAAGCTAAGAATAGCGAGGAGACCGCCAGGTTCTTCAAGAACAAGCTCGAAAATGTCGAGAATGACTTGCAAGAAGCGCGCGTCAGCGCTGCCGCCGCTGTAATTGCTCGCGACAGGTATGTTCAACTTCCCGAGCGGGTCAAGAGTCTGAAGCCCCGCGTACACTCTCTTGACACCGTGGTCTCAAACTCAGGGTGATGCCAGTACTATCAGTTCATTCAAAACTGCCCGAGGATCATATTTTGCCCATGCAGCAAGCTGGTACCCCGCTGACATCGTCGCAGGTTTCTCGCTGCACGTCCATGGGTGCAGCACGTTGGCTCCACCCCCAATGCTTCACCACCATCGTCATCAGCCCGCCTAGAGAGGGAGGTCGAGAAGAACAAAGCAGAAAAGCAAGAACTCGAAGAAAAGTTTCAGGCTGTCTGCACCAACGTTGCCCCTCTCGTCACACATCTGGATCTGGCCAAGAAAGGCATGCGTATCTACAACTGTCAGCACGATGACTTGCGAAACATTAGCGACGACCAGAACTCTACGTGTGAGCCATTACACCTAAACATAGCGCACGAGATGTTCATGGAGTGCTCCGGAAATGGGGAATTTCTGCAGCAGTACATGGAGTGCCGTCAGCAAATCTTACGCCATCATCGCGCGCATGAGCGCATGAACGATGGTAGGGGCGTGGCGTCCTGAAAGATCAAGAAGGATTTCACTAATTTGGACGAAACAACGCGGTGTTGAGATTACTTACAAGTGAGGATGGAATGGTACGCTCAAGGTAGCTGCATCACATCAGCAGCGCATCATGTGCTGAAGATATGACCCGAAGTTGTCAACATCATGTACACATCGCAACGATGTATTTCCATTACGCTGAGAGCACTCAGCCCAGCTCAAAACGAAGTCGTACAAAAAATCTCCCAACCAAACCCCTTAAACATCTTCACCTCTTTACCCCTCAAAATGCCCCTCAACATGTCGCGCAACCGCAACCTCATCCCCCTCAAAACCCCCACAAACAGGACAAACCGCCGTATCATCTCCCTTCGCCCCTCCACCAGCACCCAAGCCCTCCTCATACCTCCGATCCGCCTCTTCCAACGCCGCAAAAAGCCCCGTATCAGCAACAGCATGGCTCACCCTCCCCTCCTCATACAGATACTCATCATCCTCCCTAATATCCCTTTCTACCCTTCCACCCAGCATCCTTCCTCCACCACCACCACCAGCCAGTCCATCCCTCCCCAGCGCCGCTCCCGCTCCGCCAACAAGCGCCTCCCCTCTCACGCCTTCACTCTCCCCAACAACACCCTGAACACGACCCACACGTCCATCTCTCAGCCTGACTTTCACGCCGCGCGGATGGTCGCCGCGGGTGAGCAGGTCGGCAACGATACCGCGGACTTGGTGGCCGGTTGGTTGGTCTTGTTTGAGGATGATGGAGACGGGGGTTCCGGGGGAGAGGGAGGAGTATGGGGGGACAGTGGTGGTGGTGGTGTTGCGGCTATTGTTGCCTCTGAGGAATGGGCCGCCTCGACCTCTACCACTGGCGCGGCCGCGGCTGCGGTCTAGGGTTCCTCTGCCGCGGCTGGATCCGCGGATTGGAGGCGTGGTATTGGCGTTGTTTGCGCGTCCTTGCATTGTGGGGTTTTGGTTTGTGAGGGATGGGGATGTGGGGTTCTTGATATATTTGTTCGTTGGATGGATTGGTATGTCCTCCTTTTTTTGTCTTCCTCTTCTAGATGTGTTCAAGACTTTTATTTCGTCCTTGTGTGTATTGCGCTTCCTCGTGAAAGAATGAATCCGTTGTAAAAAGCTCGAGTCTCGGTATGTGATTTTTCTTCGACCTTTCTCATCTAGCTTTGCGATACTCGCAGAGAATGTTAGAGATTTCTTATGATTCTACAAGTTTTGCTGTTAAAGGCTGTGTTTGTTTTTGAAAAGTAGTAAATGTTAAACCTTGGCTCGCGATGTTGAGTTGGTGGATCTGTGCATTGCAAGCCTAGTGCTGATTACGTCATTGGACTTTTTTTCTCGCAATGGCTCCCGTCTCCAAACAGCTTCCTTTTCGTTTCTAAATGGTCATTACCAAGTCGAAGACGCTCCCTAATGTCTTCGATGGACAAAAAACACCACAATATTTTAAACATGTTTGCAATCAATATATTAGAAAAAGTGTCTCGATCTTCAGCATGCTTATTTCGCTATGAGATCTTCCATCAGTGGGGGGACGCGCACCCAGGCGTTAAAGTGCCGCAGAACTATATGTAGCAATGAGAGAGACAGAGACTCCAGGCAATGCAACGCACAAGCCCCCAGCAAAATACAAGGAGAGAAACGATTCCCCCAATAAGTGGATCGTTCTACAAGTCTACAGCTCGCGCAGTCTCCCTTTACCCAACGCCATTGTATGAAATTTGTCGGAAAATGTGTGTCGTGCCAAGGGGGTATACACATGAATCAAAGGGGTCGTTCTCTGGGCGCGTGCGAAAGCGAAATGGCAGGACACCGGGGAAAACGACAGGGTATTTCGGTTCCTTTAAAAGGGGAAGCCGCCGGGAGGTCCTCTGCTTCGGCCACCACCGGGCATGCCGCCCATGCCGCCGAATGGGCTGCCGCCGCCGGTGCTGAAGTGGAAGCCACCGCCACCACCGCCTCGGCCGCCTCCCATTCCTCCTCCCATGCCACCGAACATTTGCATGACTATGAGGGGTGTTAGCTATATCCTCCTCGCGCCGACTATGATAGAACTTACGAATCTCCGGGTCGATGCCACCGCCCATGCCACCCATGCCTCCTCCCATACCACCTCCGCCAAACATGTCGGAGGGGTCGACGAGGTCGGCACCAGAGTCATATCTTTCCCGCTTCTGTGGGTCACTCAGGGTCTCGTGTGCTTCTTGGATCTCCTTGAACCTATCTGCCGCATCGGCGTCGTCGGGGTTCTTGTCGGGGTGGTGTACGATGGCCAGCTTTCGGTAGGCCTTCTTGATCTGTGTCTCAGTCGCATCCTTTTCAAGACCGAGGATCTTGTAGTAGTCCTTTCTCTTGCTCTTCTTCAGCTCCATCTCAGCATCGCGGATCTCTTTGGCGATGCCTGGCTCAGATGGATTCTCTTCTGCAATGGCCTTGAGGTCGCGCAGCGCCTCTTCCCAGTTGCCGCTCTCGCCCAAGGCCTTCGCCCTGGTCTTCCGTGCCTTTGTGTAGCTTGGATCCAGTTCTAGTGCTTTTTCGCAATCGGCAATGGCTTGCCTCCAGCTCTTTTGCCGGCTGTGGCAAAGGGCCCTGTTTTGTAGGATCTTGGAGTTTGTGCCCTTGTTGGAGGGGTCGACTTCCAAAGCTTGTGAGTAGGTGTCGATGGCTTCTTGGTACCTGCCAGACTTGAAGGCAGCATTGCCCTCCTGCTTCATGCGGTCGAGCTTTTGCACCATTCGAAGGTACTTGACCGCGGCCTTGAAGTCGGGGTCGCAGTTGAGTGCTTGTCGGAAGTGCTGCACAGCCTTGTCGTTGTCGCCTTGAGCGTACAGAACGCGACCACGCAGCACTAGAGCGTCTGGGTCTTGGTTGTTGTATCGCAGTAGTGACATTGCAACGTTCTGTGCCTCGCCGAGTGCATTAGCACTGTTCATACGCAGATGTGCCTCTCCCCGCATCAGCTGCCACTTCCTTGGCTTGTCGACGCCAACGCCAAGGCCCTTTTCAGCCTCGTTGAGAGCGTATATGACCATGGAGCCTGAGCCCTCATTCCGTGAAGTCTCTTCGGCCATGCGGAGGTGCTTCTGCATGGTCAGTGCAGGCTGCTTGTCCTTGGCTGTGGCATTGATGGAGTCGTATACCTGCACAGCCTCGTCGGGCCGACCCAGGCTGGTGTATACTCGGCCTAAGCGCAGCAGAATCTTCATGTTATTAGGGTCGAGCTCGTCGGCCTTTTTGCAGTCCTCCATGGCCTCGTAGAAGCGGTTTGCGGAAATGTAAGCGGCGGCGCGGTTGGAGTAGTAGGTGGCATTCTTGGGATCGGCCTCGATGGCTATGGGGTGGTTAGCCTGACGGAATGCTTGCACGCGTACTGCAACGCACCTTTGGAGTACTCCTCAATCGCCCTGGGGTAGTCTTTGATCTTGAAGAATTTGTTGCCGGCGGCCTTGTACTCCTCTGCATCTATCGTGGGGGGCTGTGCGGGTGGTGTGGCGGCCTCAGGGGTGGCGGCATAGTTTGCTGTGGGCGGCGGCGGGCTCTTTGTGTATCTGTGTGGTGGAGGAGCCGGCCCGTCGGGGACGCCGTTGGAGCCATTTTGCTTGGGGGCCTCTGTTGCGGGACTCGAGGGTGCGGGGGATGACGAGTATTCCCTGTCCACGTCCATTGGCTGGGGCGTGGGCTGCTGGTCCATGGCGGACATTTGCGAAGAGAGGCGCTGGCGCTCTTCGGGAGGCAGATTTAGCGGGTGCGAGTCGCCGTCGTACTTGGACGAGCGCTTGGACGAGTAGGAGCTCGAGCGGCGGGATGAGCGTTCCCTGTCCTTCAGCTTGGAGTGTGACTGCTTCTCGGGAGAGGTGGGAGGGATGTCTGAGCTGTTCTGCGGTGCGGGCCTGGATTTCTTTGACGATTTGGCAAAGAGGGAGGGAAGAACCATGGGGGCGAAGGGCAGGAGAGTAGCGGCCTGTATGGTGACTAGGTCGCTAGGAATTTAGTCGGACAGCTGTTGGTATGCTCCAGGGCCGGCAAAAAAATAAGCTGGGATTTTGGTTCTTAACGTTGCTAGAATGTTCCATATCAGCGAGGATGATGCCGCTAGCACCTCTGCCACACTATCAAGCCGCAGCGGACGTGCATCGGAAGGCTGGGGCGCAGGTCCCTTACTAGCAAAGCCAAATGTGCTGTACATGTCGTGGTGACTGCAACATGCTCCTTCAAGCCGCCGCTTGTGAACCCCTATGAGGGTGCATCATGACATCAATCTGGTAGACAAAACAAAAAAGCAATTTTTATGCGCCTATACCCTGCGTTTGGGCAGGCTGTAAGCTTCGTGCACCTATCGACACCCTCCACTGCACCCAAAGGCCGTGACTGACGGCCGGCCGCTACGAGCACGATTCTCCCAGGCAACCTCGAATCTGCAATGAGTGAGGCTGGGATGCGCACTGTCAACAGATCGACCGCACCGTGCATATGGGGTGCGTGAGTTCTATCCACTCCCAACGCTCATCATGGCCCTTTGGCATGGGCACGATGCGCTGGCTTTTTTGACAGCCAGTCTACTTCTTTGTGTGCCAATGTAAAACGCGCTCTCTTTGCGGGTGCACATGGCTTCACGACGTTGACAGCGGGCTTGGCAGCATGTCAAACAGCTACTGGAAAACAGAAATTGGTCGCATGCCCCCTCATGACCGAGGGTGAGAAAGTATTCTATGCTTGCACAACGGAGGGCCAGCTAGGATTGCCCGGGTAGAGTAATTCGAGAAGCTCACGGCCAATCACAGCAAAGCACGACGCTTCCGTCGCTGCGATGCATTCTCTCTTGGATAAACACGAGAATCAAGTCAAAGGGGACCTCTTGTTGATACCTGACAGAGTTGGATGCGTCAGCCTGTCGTGTCACTACACCCCCCAGCTGACAACCACTTCATCTCACCAGCCCTCCTATTGGTGCACTGAATGCTCCCTATCTTGGACCCCACTCCGAGCATTCCTTGTATTATAGTCTCCAGACTTCAATAGAACTACATAAACCCCATAGTACAAAATAGTCGTTTAGCATCGCCCGCTTGCACTTTAGCCGCATCTTCGTTGCCTTCGTCATCTGCATCAAGCTCCGTCATCCCGTCTTGTCAGCGCACGTGCCATTACCTACCAGCATCCCGGCGTCAGCTCCCCCAGCATACCCAGCCAACGCTTCTACTCCACAGTTCAAGACAGAAGACGCACTTTGGCGCAATACCGGGTGCCACAAACTTCGGCGCTCCATAGCGCTCAGACACTAGTCTCCCGCCAGCTCTATCGCCTCTAAACTCGGGCCAACAGCACGTATGACAGGCGGCGACCAACACCCAGTGGCTACTTCTGACTACCGCGAACGTCTGCCCAAACCACCCAAGCTTCACCAAGCCTCCACCAGTGAATCCGACCGCCTGTTGATCACAATGGGGCTCACATACAATATTTACCTCAATTCGTCGCGCATCTATGGCTGCAAGAACTGCAAGACGCATCTCTCCAACCATGACGACATCCTGAGCAGGGTGAGCGCACTCTGGTGCCCTGCCCTAGTATCGATAAGACGCTAACCGTCGCAGAACTTCCGTGGCCAGCACGGCAAGGCCTACCTCTTCGACAGCGTCGTCAACGTGACTGAATCCGACCCTAACGAGCGCAACATGACAACCGGGCGTCACATTGTGCGCGACATCCACTGCCGCCAGTGCAAAGAGACAGTCGGCTGGAAATACGACAAGGCCTACGAGGCCAGCGAAAAGTACAAAGAAGGAAAGTTCATCTTGGAGGCAGAGCTATTGTGCACCGTCACCTGATGAGGGGCTATACTACACCGGGCTGGCGTCATATCTGGATGGGCATTTGAAGGGAGTTGCAGCTTGGATACAGCAACACAGCTTGGAATTTACAGACGGTGTTCTATGCGCTCGGGTTCTGCTTGGTCCCCTTTGGGCGTTCGAAGGGAGGGTTGCATGGTATGTTGAACCCTTCAGCTTTGTTCTACCATCCCACATCGGCGCATCGGAGTCTGTATACGGAAAGAGGCGGAGAGCTGCGCGAGAGCTTCACGGAGCTACCCACTCCGCAGCGAACCGAGGCGCCCATCACCGTGCCAAGTCTTTCGCGACATTACCGCACTTCTGCCTCTCTCCGACTGGATCATTTCCCGCACATGCGTCTACTGCTACTGTAACAATACCATTGAATTCGCCAATATACGCGTGCAGCTGATGTGACCTGCTTGCTGGCGGCAGCTACCCCGCAATCAAGCCTCGGCGGGGTAGCACCTACACAGCACCATCACCGAGGCGTCTTCCGCACATCGGATCTCATTTCGTCAGCGCTTTCTTTCTACATGTAGGGCGCGAGCTCCACTTGGTTGCATACTTTTTTTCTGCCTGTATTCGATTGTTCCCTTCCCAACGCAGTTCCTTATCCTCTGTTCTAACATATTATAACAGCCACTTAACCCACACTTAAGTCACTCCAACACGACATGAAAGCAGTAGTGTTCAAGGGTCCGGGGAAGGTGGTGATTGAAGACAGACCCATTCCGAAGATTCAAAATGACAAAGACATGATCGTCAAAGTCGACAAGGTATTTTTGTGACGACACGGAGCGTGTGCATTACTAATGTTTTGTAGACAGCTTTGTGTGGGAGGTTTGCTAACCTCCTCCGACACAATACAGACTAAACCTAACGACATACCAGCGAACTGCACGTCTTCCGAGGACACCAGCCATCGGGCACCGAGTTTGTCATGGGCCACGAATTCACTGGACACGTACATGAAGTGGGTCCGTCAGTCAAAACCTTCAAGACCGGCGACTATGTTGTATCGCCATTTACAACATCTTGTGGAGAATGCTTCTACTGCAAACATGGCTTTTCATCTCGATGTGCCAAAAGCCAGCTCTTCGGATCCGTTCCTCTCGACGGTGCCCAAGCAGAATATGTACGAGTCCCGCTCGCAGACTCCACTGCTGTAAAAGCCCCGTCAGGAATCAAGGACGAAGCTCTGGTCCTGATGGCGGACATCTTCCCCACTGGTATGTTTGCAGCAAAGAATGGCTTCCAACACTCCAGCCCGGAAGAGATTAAAGAAAGTGTGGTTGTCCTCATTGGATGCGGACCTGTCGCTCTCTGTGCACTATGCAACATCACCGACTACAAGCCCAAACACATCCTTGCTGTAGACTCGGTACCATCTCGTCTGGAACTCGCCAAGTCTCTCGGTGCCGAACCATGGAATTTCCAGACCGACCGGGAAGGGCTCGACAGACGTGTCAAAGAACTCACAGACGGTCGTGGCGCAGACATTGTCATTGAGGTCGTTGGACTGTCTCCTGCGTTGCGTATGGGTTATGAGCTGATCCGGCCATGGGGTGTCATTAGCTCTGTCGGTGTGCACAACGGCGAGATTCCATGGACTGGAAACGAGGCCTACAACAAGAACGTGAGGATTCAGATGGGTCGCTGTCCTGTGAGAAGTGTGTTTGAAGAGGCGCTAGAAAGCTTGAAGAGGCATCAAGACAAGCTTGGGTGAGTTTGGTTGGGGCCATGTTAGGAGAATCAGAACAGCTAACATGTACAGATTCATGGCTGACAAGGTGATGCCTTTGAGCGAAGCAGTGGAAGGCTACGATTTGTTCGATAAGATGAAGGTGCAGAAGATTGTGTTTGAAGCGCAAAAGTAGGAGTTGCGCGGGGCGTTTGGAGAAGGTGCATTGGGTGGGGATGAGGCAAGCAAGAAATATAGCTTGGGGTTGAGAGATGAGGTTTCGAGCGTGGAAAGCATATTGGTCGTCCAGCTGGAGTGGAGGCAGGCACATATACTGTACTGTGACGCGGTCGGCGGACACATACGTTCTCTTGGAGGCGAAAAATCCGAATAATCAACCAATCACACACTTTCACGGCACAACGGCGACAAATTCGAGCGCCGTTGGCCAATCCGTGGTTTTAGCTGCATCTTCGTGGAGACGATGCCGTTGGCCAGGGCTCGTGCACGCGGGGTCTATTTTGTGTTCGCGGATGGGGCGCGCGATGCTTGACGAACAGCATGGTGCATTCACGCCTGCAGTAGGTGCGATGCATGGTGACTGCTTTGCTCGAACATGACGCTGCCTGCCGTGCGAGGACAACTCCTGCATCTCAATACGCGCAGCCGCTCCCTGGACATGCAATCTTCTTGAATACGGCAAGGCTCGTCCGTCTCGCTAAGAGAAGCTACAACCTACCGCCCTAATATTGCTCAGTCCCAGGGCTTTATCCCTCTCCGTCACCTTACCTCCACTATCTGCACGCTCCAAAGTGGCTCCGCCAACACACCTCTCTTCTCCCACGCGTCCCCAATCCTCTCCTCTCCCGCTCCTCTACACACACCCTTGCTCCTCTCACCTGTCGGCTATCCCGCACCGACCACCTCCCCCGCCACTTCCGTAATCGCCTGTGAGTAGCTCCCATGCGGAGTTCCAGACACAAACCTCAACACAATCACTGACACTCGACCTATAGCCTAGCCACCGCCCACCCGTCCCCTTCTCTCTCCCACCCCTCCCACCTTCTGCCACCCTCTTTGCGCCTCACCCTCTTCGCTTGTGAGTGTCGCGACATTGCGCGTGTCGCGAAACTACGTCACTGACCACAGCCCCAGCACTTCCCTAGGCCATATCTACAACATGTCCACCGAAGAGCCCCAACCCGGTCCCGGCCAGGACGCCAGCCGCATCGCCGACCAGCTCGACCGCCTCAACATGGACGGCGAGGGCGAGGTAGTGCCCCGCACCGAAGAGGAGTACGCCGAGTCGCAGCTCACCCTGCGAGCCATTGTCTCGTCCAAGGAGGCCGGAGTCATTATTGGCAAAGCGGGCAAGAATGTTGCTGACCTCCGCGACGAAACTGGTGTGCGCGCTGGTGTCAGCAAGGTCGTCCAAGGTGTCCACGACCGTGTCCTCTCTGTCACTGGTAGCCTCTCCGGTATCTCCAAAGCGTACGGTTTAGCCGCCAAGGGTCTGCTCGAGGGCGCGCCTGCCATGGGCATGGGCGGCGTCATTCGCACCGACGGCACTCATCGTACGTACAAACGCCTCGCTCTCACATCAGAGTGACCGCGTATGAGAGTACCACGCTAACCTCTGCAGCCATCCGACTCCTCATCTCGCACAACCAGATGGGCACCATTATTGGTCGCCAGGGCCTCAAGATCAAGCAGATCCAAGATGCCTCGGGTGTTCGCATGGTCGCGCAGAAGGAGATGCTCCCCCAGTCTACCGAGCGCATCGTCGAGGTTCAAGGTTCCCCCGCCGGCATTGAGAAGGCCGTCTGGGAGATTGGCAAGTGCCTCATCGATGACCACGAGCGCGGCTACGGCACTGTCCTCTATAACCCCGCTGTCAGGGTCCAGCCTGGCGCTGGGCCCGGCCCGCTGTCCAACGGCAGTAGCGCGCCCACTGGCGGTATGGGCGGACGCTCCTACAACCGCACTGGTCACGGCGCTGATTTTAGTGACGTACCTCCGGCTTTCTCTCGACGATCTGGCTCGGACGCCGCCAGCAGACCCCCGCCCCCTACGCATACCGAGGACGGCGAGGAGATGCAGACGCAGAACATCAGCATCCCGTCCGACATGGTTGGTTGCATTATCGGACGCGGCGGCAGCAAGATCAGCGAGATCCGGAAGACGTCCAACGCTCGCATCTCTATCGCCAAAGCACCCCACGACGACACGGGCGAGCGCATGTTCACCATCACTGGTAGTGCCACTGCTAATGAAAAGGCGCTCTACCTCCTGTACGAGAATCTCGAGGCGGAGAAGATGCGTCGCAGCCAGGCGCAAGAGTAGGCCGTCTCGCGAGCAGATCTATCTTTTAACGGGGACACGATAGAAGGTTGAGAGTGGTGATACCGCTACGCCATGGAATCGATTCGGGGCCGACTAGGCTCTGTTTTCCATGGCTCTACTTTCACGTCCGTCACCATCTGCATTGCTGTTGCCATAACGGGAGGCCTGCAGACACGACATCAAAAGCATGAGTTTGCTTAGTTTCTTACTTGCTGTTCACCGATGGATACCACGGATTGTTTTGAGGGCATTATTTTTCTTTCTAATGTCGAGAGAGATCGATATCTGGGTGCACGCTAAGCGGCTCACGAATGTCATGACGTTATGGCCTTTGATATCCGGATTGCAAATCTGCTCAGCGGTAGCAGCTCTGGCATCCATCTTTGGGTTTTCTTGGCGAAGAAGAGCTGGGGAAGAATTGAGATGATTCTCATTTCCTCAGACTCTACAGCGACACTCGAATGTACTTTTCCTAATCACTCCCTCACCCCACCTTGCCCGCTACCACCCATGGCACACGCACTCCCTCACTCCCACCGATACCTACTAGATACAATCAATCAACATACATTATGGACACCTCGGATTCTAGTTTTGAGTCTCGCTTCCGTGGCTAACTACAAGTACATGTTTCGTTTTGACACGGTGTAGCACTGTGATTACGCCGAGGGTGTGATGGGCTGGCCCCTGCACGTGCGTGTAAAACGAGGCTGCGAACGGCTGGACCTTCCTGGTGCCCATGATTAGCGGATGTACGTCATGGTGTCACGCTTTGACATGGGGCACAGGACGCCAGAGGCCTTTGCCCCTCTCTAACAACGCAGCAGAGCAGCTTGTTTCAGGTACGGTCCAACACATGGGCATGCTAACGGCTGCAGGACAACAATGGAGGCTAGGCAGGACGATTATCGCTGGATGCGCGACAGCCCTCGCCGCGGTGAGGTTCGGCGGCAGGGCTCGCATGCCTCGCTTATCCTTCTATGCTTGCCAGTTTTAGCACGTCAGGATCGCCCAGGATGCCGGGGATTGGTAGACTAGAGCACCAGATTTGACACCCGACTGATTTCCGAGGCTGGGATGGCAGCTGTCTTTTCATGAGCTATGCTGTTCTAGGAAGGGGTGCATGATGGTTAAAGATGATTCTTGACCGCACATTCCCTCTTTTCCTCGTTCCTGCTCTTTGAACTTTTTCACAAACCTCTGACACCCACGGAACAACTTCCCCCCTTACGAGTTCACGATCCTACGACAATTCACCCATCACCCGACTTCAAGTCAACAAGCAAGCAGCCACACACGATTACCGATTCCTCGAGGTTGAGCGACAAGTCACACGCTCGAAAATGATGGCGCCCGTTCAGACGCAAACAATCACACCCCACCAATTCCACAACCCAGTCACCGTGATACGGGCATCGGGACGGATATCCAAACCGCCAGCGCGCTCAACATGCACACAAAACAAAGCGCTGCTCTCCCACTCGCCACAGATACCCACGGCACACCCAGACATCAACATCACATTACTCCGCAACAAGCTGCTTCTGCAATGCCGACAATACCTTCCCTCAGATCTCCTTCACGAAGCCCTGGCAGACGGCATCTACTCACGCGCCACCCACTGGATAACGCCCTCATCCAACGCAGCGTCTAAATTTGGCAAGCGGAAAAGATACTATGTGCTCGACGCGTCGACATTCACCTTCCAGTCTCTCGGCAGTGCCTGGGAAGCGCGGATTCTGTCTGGCGGCAGCCAACCCATTGACGCAGGGAATGGCGTTGTCATCTTTGTCAAAGAGAGAAAAGAATGGAATGCCTTCATGGCCGGGTATAGACGGCAGGGCAAGAGAGCGGGGCAATTAATGAAGCTTAAGCAAAAGGATACGGAGAGGGGGTGGAGAGATGCATGGAAGAGAAAGTGTGGTATGGAGGAGGGTGGGGGCAAGGAAGTCAATGCTGGGCCCATGTGGGTGCTGGTAAAGAGCGCCGTTGCGAAGATTGTGAGGGGTGAAGCTTGAGGCGGGGGTATGCAGCTTCGTGCAGTCTGCCGCTTTTTCTGACCTGGGAATGAGGCGGAGAGAGCAGCACGACTGAGTGACTGAGTGACTGACAGACAGACTTGAGCTGTGTGTGAGTGGGGCATGCATCTGCTGGCCCAGGCCGGTTTGTAAACGGCTAGGAAGGGCTCTCCTCGGCGTTTTTGTTTTTCGGATCGATTCTTAGCGAGCATTCTCTTTTTTCCAACAACCAACGACTCCATGATGGGCTGGGCGCAATCAAAGGGCGGTCAGCATCACATCGCCATCTGGCGCAACAACAGTAATTACAAAGTAGATTATCACATCCTCAAACAACAACACCAATCAGTACAACAACATGGTTACCTTTTTTTCTTTTCACCCGTCGCCAGCCTACCCTTCCCCACCCAAGATTTCCACTCGCCCACCTGAAGGCCCCACAGAAAGGAGGGAAGAGGAGGCTGGCCCGCGCTAAGCAGCATGACCGTTCCGAGATTTTGCTTTCCGAGTTCCGATCCCTGAGACACTCAGAAAAGAAGGGTGGCGGCTCAAACATGGCTCGTGCCGCCGCCGCCGCCGACGCCGATGCTCATTTAGCGTTCTCCGTCTTAGCTCCGGCGCAAGGGCAGGAGGCTTGAAGCCACGGTTGAAGCTACGTTAATGTCAAGAAGGCTTACTTGTGAAGACAGGTGTTCACTCTTTTTCTTCCAACCGCGCGACTTTGATTCTGTTTGATATCCCTTTTTTTTTCCTTCGACTGTGACTACCACACCCCGCTATAACACGACCCTCTCTCAACTAGACGTGCGATACTCGTCCATACGCCCTGCGCGCGCGTGCCTGGAAGGACCTGGACGCATACGACGATACATACATAATGGCACAATCGAATCGGCGCAAGGCCAATGGAAATGCGCATCACCAACTCGACGACGCGGTCCACTCGATTGAGCAGAAGCTAGAAGAGCAAGCCGAGCTACATGCGCGCAATCCCCAGGAGCAAAAAGAAGCTGGGTTATTCCAGCTCGTTGTCTGCGTAGGTGGTATCTACGGAAGTTTGTAAGTAACAGCACATGAGCCCAGCGCGCGACCTTTTCGCTGATGCCATCCAGCATGACATGGGCGTGGATCCAAGAGCGTCTAACAACGACGACCCACGGCCCGCTCAACGAGCGCTTCACATACTCCATCTTCCTGAACACGATCCAGTCAGGCTTTGCCGCAATAACGGGGCTCCTATACCTCTTCGCCGCGGCGCAAAAAGACAGCAAAACAGGTCAACGAAAAGTCCTGCCCATCTTCCCCTCGCGCGCAATACTATTCCCCTTACTCGGCATCGCGATAACGTCGTCGCTCGCCTCGCCATTCGGCTACGCCAGTCTCAAACACATCGACTACGTGACGTTCATCCTAGCCAAGAGCTGCAAATTGCTTCCAGTAATGTTCCTGCACATTTCGCTATTCCGGAAGCGCTACCCGCTGTACAAGTACGCGGTGATTGGTTTCGTGACGCTGGGCGTAGCCGTCTTCACACTGTACAGCCCGTCGACGGCGAAGAAGGCAGCGAAGAAGAGCAGTGCGGTGGGGGCAGCCGATGCATCACAGACCATTGGCCTCGTCCTCTTGGGCGTCAACCTGCTCTTCGACGGCCTGACGAATACCGTCCAAGATCACATCTTCACCTCGTTCAAAGGCTTCACCGGCCCCCAGATGATGTGTGCGCAGAATATCATGTCCACCGCCCTCACCGTCTCCTACCTGCTCCTCACCCCTCTCCTCGCTGGCACCCCGCTACCCGCCGCCCTCGGCATCAACACCTCGGAACTCGGCGACGCGCTCAATTTCATCAAAGCTTATCCCGCTGTCGGCTGGGACGTGCTCATGTTCTCGGCATGCGGCGCTATAGGCCAGGTCTTCATCTTTCATACCCTAGCCAACTTTTCCAGTCTGCTGCTTGTTACCGTTACCGTTACGAGGAAGATGCTGACCATGGTTTGGAGCGTTTGGTGGTTCGGCCATGAGATTACTGGTATGCAGTGGGTTGGTGTCGGGCTGGTTTTTGGCGGGATTGGGGCTGAGGCTGCCGTGGGCAGGAGGGAGAAGGCGAGGAAGGCGGCGGAGAAGAAGAAGGCGCTGGATACGAAGGAGAAGTAGATGTTAGGTTTTGGGTTGGTTCCGTCTAGAGGGCTTGGGCGTAGGATCGGCTGGGTCGTGGCCTTTGTCTTTTTTTGTGCGTTTCAGGGGGGGGGGGGGTTATATTAAGCGTCTAGATGTATATATGGGATGGAGCTTAGATGAGAAGAAGATGCACCAACAAACCTTTTATTCTTCTTAACGTGGACGTCGAGCGAGCTGCATGTATGTTGTATCGGAAATGTAAATGGTGGACACGGAATGAAAAGGAGCAGCTCATTCACGCCTGTCAGTACACAAGTAAACACATGTAAATCCAAATTTCATAGTTAACCTCCATCTCCTCGTCCATCTACTCCCCACCTCCACCCCCACCCCCACCTCCACTCCTCGCCCACTCCCTAAGCACATTCTTCTGAATCTTACCCGTGCTCGTCTTGGGCAACTCCTTCACAACAACAACCTCTCTCGGCACCATGAAGCGACTAATATGGCTATTCTCCTTGGCCCACTGTATAACGTCTTTGCCCAGCTTCTCCCTCTCCACCTCGGTCTCAATGTTCTCTTTGGTGGTAACGAAGGCCTTGGGCCGCTCGCCCCAGTGAGAATCCGGAACGGCGCAGACGCCGACTTCGAGGATGGACGGGTGGGTTGATAGCATGGCTTCGAGGGCTACTGAGGAGATGTTTTCGCCGCCTGTGGGAGACAAGGGACTAGGTGTTAGTATGTTCAGGATCCCAGAACGAGGGAGGAGGGGAAAAAAAGGGGTAGGGGAGGGGGGTGATAGAGAAAGTATAGAGTATAGAGATGACTCACCACTGATGATAATATCCTTTGCACGATCCAATATCTGAATCGCCCCGTCTGGATGCCAGACCGCCAAATCCCCCGTATGCAACCACCCGCCCTCCCACAGTTTCCGCGTCGCCTCGGCATCTTTGTAGTACCCCTTTGCGCAGATATTGCCTTCGAAGATGATCTCCCCAATCTCCTTACCGTTCCGCTCAACATCCACTAGTACACCCGCAGGCTGTTCCGGTTTGATGACACGCGTGGCTTTGGCTACGATGAAGCCGTGGCCCTGGCGCGCCATGCGCTGGTACTTTTCCTTCTCGGGCAACGTATCCCATTCAGGTACGTGGTAGCCTTTTGTGATGGGGCCGTAGCTTTCTGTGAGTCCGTAGACGTGCACAGGTTGGAGGTTTAGGTTGGTCATTTGCTCGAAGAGCCAAGCTGAGGGCGGAGAGGCGGCGACGGTGACGCGCACTGGTTGCGGGAGTCGCTCGGCTTCTTTTGCGGCGCAGAGGAGCGTGTTTACCGTCGGTGCTGCGTTGAAGTGCGTTATCCCTTCTTCCTTGAGTAGCCGCCATATCTCCGGGTAGTCGATCTTGCGCAGGCAGTAATGCGTGCCGCGGGCTGCCGTGACGGACCATGGGAATGTCCAGCCTGTGGCGTGAAACATGGGCAGCGTCCAGAGGTATTTCGCCCGCCCCGTGTGGTAGTTGAGGCCAGACTCGATTACGTTGCCCATTGCGGCGAGGTAAACACCGCGATGGGTGTATTCAACTCCCTTTGGCCTAGCTGTCGTTCCACTTGTATATGCGAGTGCGATGACATCTTCCTCATTCTTTGCCTGTGATTCTAGATTCACCCATCCTTTGCTACCTCGTTCAATATCATACTTTAGTCCTTCTAATACCGCATCGTCAAAGGGCCCTGAGAGTTCGCCCTCGGTGGCATCTGTATCCGTATCCACCAGGATTGGTACATTCGGCTTCTTCTTCCTGTAGTCGTCCAACAAGCTAACAAACTCAGCATCCGCGATGATCATGTCTACGTCTGAATGTTGGAAGATGTAGCTAATATCGTCAGGCTTGAGCCGATAATTGATAGCCACGTTCACAGCTCCTGCGGCGGCAATGCCAAATATGCTTTCCAGGAATGCCGGTGTATTGGTGGCCAGTATACTCACTCTCTTATATCCATGTTTTTTCAAATAGTATGCCAGTCCTCTTGCGCGATCTGCAGCTTCGGCATAAGAACGTCGCAAGATCTTGTTGTTCGCCGTCTTGTGGTATATCGCCGTCGCGTCCGGCTCGATCTGCGCGGCGCGCCAGAGAAACCATGTCGGACTAAGCGTATGGAAGTTGTGTCTGTGGTGGTATTCGTGGCTGTCACCGGGATGAATGGTGGGAGGACCCGGGACAGGGTTGGCGGAGGTGAAGTGCGACGCGAGTTGCTTGAGGCGGTCTTTTGCGCCCTCCATGATGTTTGCTTTGGTATCGACAGTAATTGAAACGTGAGAAACTCTTTTATACACTCAATTCCTAATGGTGATCTACAAGCGAGGCCGAGCTGAGCTGGAACTATCGACGCGTGAGTGCGGAGTAGGCCCGCTCCGGGTTGAAGTGCGAGAGATGTCCGAAATCCTACGCGCTGGAGGAATTAGAGGAGCACAACCTTGATGTTGTTTGAAGTAGAAAAAGCAGAAAAGAGCAGCGCGTTAACTGAAGACAATGAGATGTCTGTAATGATCGCGTTCACACAGTGCACTGCGTGTTTTCAGGTATCGCCGATGACCACGGCCCTGCTTGGGGAAATCCGGGGAAGGGATCCGATGCGGGACGACGTCAGAGCCGAGGTTAAGCGCTAGTTCACCTGCCACCTTGTCCATCCTGCCGGCCGCGACGGTTTCGCGGGCACATGGAATGTTCAACTTGGCGAGGTAGTAACGGTTATTGCAGGAATTAAGATGCACCGTGGTAGGAACCGAGTTGGATTGGAAAGGTAACCACCATTCTATTGCTGAACGCTCAACGCCATCACCATGCTTTACATCAGCTGGGATTTTTCATTTCGTATTGCTTCTAGCCGGAAGAGTACCTGAAGACACAGCAGACCGACCGCGAAGAGACCCATGAACACGTAAGCACCCTGGTATTGATGTGCTCTTTTAGCCTGGACACCCTATCGAATGGTCGTAGTATAGTAGAGGAAAGAAACATCCCATGAGCCAAATGCAATCCACGCCGAACCACGTCACCGAAACCGACACTGTTCATCGACTGCCGTTTTCTAGTATGCGAGGGAGGTGAGCTCTTCTTGGATCTTGCTATCCACGTTGGCCGTCTTCTTGGCCTCGGCCAACTGCCGTCGGAGAGCCTTCTTGCGCTCGTAGTAGGCAGTGCCCTTGACCTTCCTGCGCTCCTCAAGACTGTGACAGAATTAGCATTGTGAGGTCGTGCATGATGGGTGGTTGAACATACCGGGCAACAACGTCCTGGTACTTCCAGCCGAACTCGTGACCGAGACGGCCGACGGTGCAGTACTTGCGGCCGGGCTTGAGCCTCAGTACCCTCAGGGCCTGGGGAACGACGACGCGCTTCTTCTTGTCGTAAGGGGCGGGGACACCCTCGAAGGTCTTCAAGCGGTCCATGGCGGCCTTACCGCGGGCAGTCTTGTGAGGAATCATGCCGCGGACGGTTCGCCAGAACATCTTGGAGGGGGCGCGGAGATGGAAGGGACCTGGCGGTGGGTTAGCACCGCGTACGGCTAAGACGTGGCTGGATGTGTGCGTGGGCACAAAGGAAACATACCACCGCGAGTTGGGTTGTAACGGGTCTGCTTGCGCAAGAAAGCCGAGTACTTCACTATACAACGCTGTCAGCTGCCATCTTCTAATTTGGAGGGTCCCGAGAGCGCTTCGCCAGAGCAGCCACAATGCATGTCGACAGCTACATGACGCCCCTTGGTCATCCCTCCTTCCCCAATTGTATTCATTGTGGCCTGCTCTCTACGTCGTTTGCTCGTGTTCGGTATTGGGAGAACGTACACTTCGCGCGGAAGAACTCGCCGGAGATGTTGAGCGCCTCACATCGCACGACGACGATCTTCTGGCCGTTGAGGAGCTGCTTGGCGACGGTGCTGGCGAGGCGACCGAGCAAGTGGCCCTTGCCGTCGATGACCTGAGTGCGCTGTCAGCGTAATGTCCCAAGGAAACAAAAATATCCCTCGTGTTGACGGGAGCGCGGATTGGCTGGCGGCAGGGTGCAACAGCCTGCGCTGCGCTAGAAAAAATAGGTGGCTTCGTGTATTCGGGGCGTACGTACAATGACGGGTTCGAAGGTCGACATTTTGCTCGACTCCGGTGTGCTGTAAAGTTAGTTGTCGTGAGGAAGAGTCGTAGCAGCGGCGGATTGAAACAGCCCTGGCGAAGCGAAATTCGTTGTGTGGTGTGGCCCGTGCACCTGCTTTTAGCGTGGCAATCGCAACCCAGAACATCAGTCGTAGTTGCCCGTTGAGCGATTGATCGAAGCTTTCACAACAATCTGTTGTAGTTGCGCAGCTGCGAATTAAAAAGGGAGAGCTTTCTTCAGCCCGAAAGCTGCCATGTACAGTACATAGACGTGGCACTTGAATTGAAGGGGTGACGGTGGGCATATTGTCGCCAATCTTAAGGCTTGTTGTTATATACATGTTCACCACAAGTAATTACGGAGGGTTTCCAGGCACAGCGAGATACACCAAGGGGGTGTGAGGACTACTCGCATAAAGCATAAATGCTGTCTGTATGCGCCCTGCATGCTCATTTGAGATCACTACGGGCTGCAATAAACGAGTACCCAACACCATCGGCACGTGATCTCCTGCTTGGGATGGACCCTACATGTCCAACTCTGTCTCATGGAACTCCAGAATAAATTGAAAAGAAAATCGGGTGTCCTCTTCGACATGCTACCTGCTTCTATATGAGCAATCGTGAATGGACATGATGTCTATTCGCTCCTTCCGCCAAAATGTACTCACGCTGCACTTGCGCCCTCTCGGGTAGCTATGGCCAACGCGACTTCTAAAATGGGCCTTGCCTACCCGTGCCTTCGCTTTCTCAACTCGTAATAGCGGCCTCTCACCCCCTACTTTACCTATCCCCCATTTCTCCCTCATACAAATTCCTCGACATCGTGTGGGGCACACCCTATCTATCGTCGTATTTGTCCAGCGATCGCGAAACTTTTCGTGCATGCAATCTCGAAGTGGGAGCTACCTGCATAGAAGCCACGCGACAAACTTACTACTGCAGCGGATTGAGGATCCTTCGTCGTTCAAGTCCACGGGCTGACTGTGAAATCAGACTAAATTCACAGAGCAGCTATCCGTTGGTGGTGAGACCTTTGTATACGATAACCATCCATTAGAGGTTGCAATCAGTCGCTCATCTTCAATCTATACTAGCACTCGGCTGAGCAGTTGGTGTTATGGAACAGCAACTCATACCACAAATTGAGCGTTACCCGAAGAGGTATGCCGTCTATCATCTCTAGGCCCTCTTTCCCTTTCGCTCCCATCATTCGTCGGACGGTATGGCCCTTATAAGTCTATTGCAAGTCCAACCGGCCAAATATCGCTAACATCTTTGGTGAGCGCGTCTTGCCACTGCGCGCCATTAGTAGGATTTCGATACGACTATTATAATGCAGCTCTAGCATACTCGCGGGTCGGATACTAAGGATGCAGGTAGACCAGGCCGCTCGGCATTCGTGTGCAACCTACTCTCTATTTGCACCATCGGAATTTGAAATGTCGATCTAGGTCCAACCTTGTGAAATTTGAGTTGTGGGCGCGCCTTGGCTGTTCCAGCCGATTCGATCAGCTAATGTGCCATGCAGAACCTCAGAGGTTGTGCCATCGAACGGCATGAGCCACTCCCGTCCTGTGATCTCACCATGGCAATCTACTCACTCCCGAACCCCCTTCGGTCTATATTATCTACATAGACTACCCTCCTAGTCTCAGACACTACAGCGAGAGGCTGCAATTCGACCTGGACTTCTTCGCCGGCTGCTAGGTCACCAGCGACGTCAGAGCCCCATCAGACCGTTTTTATCTTGCATCTCACGGCGTATTATTGCAAGGAAACCGAGTTTTCGGCCTGCCGTGGAAGTTTAGTGCGCATAGGGCTGAGGCTTGTTCGTATTATGGGTCTTTGTTCGCTTGATACGATCGAGTTCCAAGTGATAAAGGATCCAGAAAAAATCTTTCGGCGGAATTACTACCCTGTACGCCGTGCCCTGCTTGTCAGCAGCGAACGGCTCGATTATGGTGCGATGACTACGTCGCCGAGCGTATGGAGCAAATGGATCTGCATCGACGTCACATCTGACAGCCTAAACACAAACGACTGCAACAATTCCATCACATCATACATCACGGTCACTTTATAGTGCAACGTCTCAAGCACGTCGGAGTAACGACCGGTGAGGCCTACCTAGGTTTCCTGTCTGGGAAAACACTTTATCCATTGCCTTACGTACAGCATCTGGGAACTACATGTGGCTTCCGGTGACTAACCACGTGTCATACCCTGGTAAACGTTCTGCGACACCGACTTGTGTCATGCGCCACAGTCAGTGCAGATAGCCAGTCAGCCCCAGACGATTGCGCCTTGGCATCATGCACCAAACGTGCTCTCAGCCACGTCTCATGCCGCACCAAGGAGACCAAGAGCCACGCGCCACGATCCAGAGCATGTGGCTTGAACACATGCGTCCTGGCACAGTGGAGAGCGTACGCGTCTACGCTGGGTATTATGGCTAGTGCTGTGGCTCAGGCCTCTCTTGTCCCAGGAGGAAGCAGGGCACCAATTGGCATCTATTCCTCCATGTGTAATGTCCGAGACGAATTGAGAAACAAAGGTGGGAGCTGTGGACGAGTTTGCTGACTCACCCGGAAGTCGGCACGGCTAGCTCAAAAACAAGCACCGCTAAAAAGCGTACTCAAACAAGGGTGTTCCGAATACCAGCGTGTGGGCGTCCACATTCGGAGACGTTTTGACGCCAAGAGCACTCAGTATGACGCAGGTGTGCAGCATCGGTACTTCCGAGAGACACAGAAATGGTAGCACTTTCCGCTGAAAAGCAGCGAGCCGCCATTTGTCATGTGCCGATAATCTTCTGCCACAGGATGCAGATGCATGGCGGGCTCTGCTTGAGCAGACTTGGTTGTGTGAGTGTATCACGAAGGAATGCTCTCGCTTCGCCCATTCAATACAGGCTACCAGTAGATCATATTGATGAGGAAACTAAAGCGGGAGCTCGCCCCACTGGGTGTTCTGAGTGAATCGGTAGCCACCGACAGCGGAGAGATAGCTAATGGGGTAAGCATAGGTAGATGCGGGCTAGTTGTCGATGCTCGCTCCTTGTCGGCAGCCGGGCGTCTGCAGCTCTATTGCAAGTCATTTACTGGCCTCCAATCCTCGACTCATCAAACAAAAAATCAAGACATGGCGGAGCATTGGGCTACATCGAAGAATTTCGGGATTGGAATATGTGCATCAACGGCCAGGGTCTTCAACCGCAGTCAAGCCACGCTGTCATGTTTCTGGCGACTTTATCCGGCGCTAAGAAGGCAAGGCTGGCCAGCTGGTGCAAGTGGAGAGGGAAAAGCTTCGGGAGCTCGCCCTTGATGACACCCCGACAGCCCACATCTGGGGTGAAAGAATTGCGGTCGCTTAGGGAGAAGGCGAAGTTCTTAATAAACATATACGAGTGGACACCTCGGCCGTAAGCGAGGGTTGAGCGTTGATCGTTGCTCGAAGAAGAGGCTTTAGAGCGCACGAGGAGCGATGAGAGAAGGTCAAGCTGCGACGGAACAGCGGATCAGGTCACTAGCAGCGCCTTAAGTGATGCATAGCCATGGTGAGAGGCCCGCTTCCCTTCGCTTGGATGCAGGTAGGGCCCATGGCACAGGGCCGTATCGCTGCTTCTTGGGTGGCGTGGGTGGCGGCTGAGCAGAACCCCTCTTCCACCTGCGTCCCCAGTGCATGGCATGGGCTCCTCAGGCCAGCACTGCAGCACTGGCATGACGCCACAGGGCCATGGGCAGCACATGGCGGTGGCTGCTACTTGGCGATGGTGATGGGCGTGGTGCAGCGTCCGCTGCCTGTCTCAGGCAGTGCTAGCCATGTCCAAGGTGGGGAAAGCAGTTGGGCCAGCAATCTGTCAGGCCCAGAGGAAGAGGGGAGGTTCACTGGCTCTGCGTGGACAAAGCCAATAGGCAGGCTCGGAAGCGCCGTCTTATTGAGAAGATATAGGAGGATATACTCGCCGAGATGAGAGGGCCCCAATGCTGAGCTTGGCCTACAGGCAAAGAGTGAAAAGCGGACGACTCGGCGGAGACCATCGACTCAATTATTCGATTCCGACGCCCAAGACCGGCGGGACGGTGCCCTTGCGACGGCGCTAACCCTAGAGCTAATCCTTGACCCACAAGCTTCTCCGCCGCAGCACAACCCTGTCGGAAGCATCCACCAGTTTACTCTTAGGCGCAGCATTCCCCCCAGCCACAGAGCCACGATGCTTGATGCTCCCCAACTGTCACCCATGACTTCCCCGGCCCTCACAACGACGACTGAAGGCCTTCCGCCAGACTCTGCCCGCTCGGGCCCCTACGAAATCCCGCCAGAGGATGCGTCTGAGTTTGGCGAGGAAAATTCAGAGACCAATGACGTCGGCGACGATCAGGCACCGAAGCCGCAACCCCAGAAAAGACGACGTGTGACGCGTGCCTGCGACGAATGTCGACGCAAGAAGATCAAATGCGACGGCAAGCAGCCGTGCACCCACTGCACCGTCTACAGCTATGGTATGCCAAACCCGTATCTTGTCGAGTCCCTGCATTACCACTACTACGCTTCTTGAATGCATGCTAACCCTGCGCAGAATGGTAGATGGCCCCCCTTCCCCCCCTGGAGGGAACTGCTGTTCGCAACACCCAATTGACTTTTTGCCAGCACCTATGACCAGCCATCCAACCGCCGACGAAATGCGACGCCCCAGTACATCGAGGCCCTGGAGAGCCAGCTGAAGCGCGCCAAAGCCCTGCTGCACGTGGTACTACCTACCGTGGACCTGAACGACCCCGCCATCGACGCCCACCTCCAGAACGGACTGCTGCCGCAGCTGCCACAGCTGCCACAGGCGGCTCCCCGACCGCCGACCGTGCCCATGGACTCGCGCGTGCCACCTCAACACCACGTGCCCCCGCCGCACAGCGAAGACGTCTCCGACTCGCACCTGGAAGCCATGGTCAAGGCGACGGGCCAGCTTGATCTCGACGAGGAAGGAAATTGGGATTACCAGGGTCACTCCTCGGGGCTGAGCTTCATGAGGGGACTGCGGCAGTTTGATGACATGTTTCAAATCCCATCAGATGATTCCCCCTCTCTTAAGCACCGCAGCCTGTCTAACGATGCCCCCTCGCCAAGTGTTCTCTCCATAGCCGGATCCACCTCACCGGCCAGTGTGGCCTTGCCCAACCAGGAAGAAGCTCGCGCTCTCTGTGATAGTGCTATCAATCAATACAGCGCCATGCTTCGTGTCGTCCATCTCCCTACCTTTTACAAGCAGATGGACCGCATCTACGAGGTGCCCTCTGAAAACTATGGCACCGCCGAAACTAGCTTCTTACCTCTTCTTTACGCTGTCTTGGCTCTGGGCAAGCTGTATTCCGAGCATGACCAAGGATTCGACAGTGCGGGCTACGACGCCCTCACTGACGAGGGGTAAGCAGTGCCCCCAACCACTGTCAACTCACCCAAACTAATACGTCTTAGACTCAAGTACTTCAAAGCTTCCCGCCAACTCATGGACATCACTGACTGTAGAGACCTGACCTCGCTTCAAGCCATCATCTTCATGATCCAATTTCTGCAGTCATCTGCCAAGCTTAGCACATGTTATGCATACATTGGTGTTGCGCTACGTTCGGCGCTGCGTATGGGCTTGCATCGCTCGTTCAACGTCAAATTCACCCCCATTGAATCCGAGACACGCAAACGCATATTCTGGGTCATACGACGAATGGACACATATGTGGGAGCCATGCTTGGATTACCGCGCTTCTTGGAAGACGAAGACATTGACCAAGAGTGGCCGGTCGAGGTGGATGACGAGTACATTACGGAAACTGAAATCCTGCCAATGCCAGAAGGAAGCATTTCCGTCATGGCCGCCTTCAATGCCCACACTCGTCTTGTGCAAGTGCTCAACAAGATCTGCAAATACGTGTATCCCATCAAGGGAACACAATCAGGAGGCAAAAACTCAGTAACCTACACAGTGGGATACTCCAAGATCCGAGAAATCGAGCAGGACCTGGCGCGCTGGTTGGATGAGCTGCCGGTTGCACTGAAGCCTGGAGGTGAAGCTCCGCCGATCATAAAGAGGTGAGCCTTTTTTTTCCTTGTCCGGGTCTCCACAGCGACTAACCTGTATAGTAGGGTTCAACAGCTTCTTCGAATGGCTTTTGGCCACGCCCAACTGCTGCTGTACCGACCATTTCTGCACTACGTTTCGCAGTCGTACAATGCCAACACTGTCGACCAAAGGGCGTTTGCGTGCGCCTCTGCGTGCGTCAACGTTTCGCGCAACATTATTCACATCTCTACAGAGATGCGGAAACGCGGTCTGCTAGCTGGAGCATACTGGTTTGCCATGTACACGACCTTCTTTGCCATCGTGTCGATCCTCTACTTTGTCTTGGAGAATCCCACCAGTCCGACTAGTTTCGAGTTATTACGCGATGCTGTTGAAGGCAAAGAAGTCTTGGCCTATTTCGCTAAGAGAAGCTTGGCAGCGGACAGGTGCAGTACCGCACTAAAGGTATGCGTTCCCTCAACTACACAAAGCTCTGTGCTAACAACGTATCCTAGGGCATGTTCGAGCGTCTCCCAGAGTCGATCAGGCACGGTGGAGAGATCATCGCCTCAAAGAAGCGTCGACAAGGAAGTTCACCGCAATCTGCGGGACCGCGACCGACTCTCTTCGGCCACAGTGAAGCCGCAGCCCCGCGGCGTGCAAGTACCTATCCTGACGGTGTTCCCCATGTCAAAACGGCGGGCCAGGGCCATTCGTATCCGTCTCCTCATAACCAATTCAGCGGAATGGGTTTAGGCTCTTCTTATTCCTCACACTCAGTGTCTAATCCTAATCTGTTCGATGGCGTTCCTGATCTAACGCCTACATCATCCAACGACAGCTTGCCGAGCTTTGGTATAGCTCCTATCCACGATCCACAGCAGGGCTCAGGCTATAATCCGCCAGGCTTAAGTGGTGCATTTGCGGATCCGTCAGGTATGAATGTTCCAATCGCGGACATCTCAACCATGATGTTTCCGTCTGCCGATCCTCTCGCCTACCCGAACCAACCAATGACCGCTTTCGAGAACAAGCACCCTCAAGCATTCGATCGCACCAGTGGCCCTCCAGCGACCAGCGGTCTGCCGCCTCAGATGTCGTCCGGCATGGATCCAAAGGGTCATCCTGCAATGTTTGCTCCGACTAGTATGCCCAACGGCCAAGGTCGGCAGCATAACGAGAACGAGGCTCAACTGTTCGGTCCCATGCCAATGTACTTGATGCAAGGCGCACAGCAGTACCGAGGTTATCCGCCACAGTCAGGAATGCAAATGTCCGGATCGAACAACATGCCGTTCGATGAGTTGCTCAACCAAGAGGACTGGTCCCAGTCTTTTATGGACCCTGGAATGAACATGAGCAGTGGAAGGCCTCCACATCAGCAGTTCAATCAGCACGGATGGCGCTAGGACACTGTTTCACAATGACTCCAAGTCGGAGAACCTCAGCCTGATCAATCAGCGTCCTTGTTCAGGCTCGGCGACCGAGTCGAGCTTCAACACATGAAACGCTCCAGCGCTTCGTCCGAATGGAAGTAGTCACCGGGGATTTCTCCTTCCATCTACCAATCTTCGCAAATTACGAGCAACGGCCGTGCCTTTTTTTCTTTAGTACATATGATTTACACTGGCGTTTGCGAATCTACCAAAAGCATTATACCCCAAGGTCAACCGGCTGGCACCGATGAGTTAAGTGTTTTTCCAACGGTATGCGTAGGGTGAGGACAGAGCCTCACTGCTCGAAGTTGTAACTTTCATGTTCAACTTCGATCGCGACCTGTCCAATGCATTTTAGCGTTGTTTTTACTTGCTGCTCTTGCCTTTCTAAGATTTCTTTCTGCTAGGGCGACGTTGTGGACAAGCCGGTCTGGGGAAGGAAGAACAGATGGACTTGGCAGCTGCGAGTCCTGGGGGGTTGAGTTTTCCCAAGGGCGCTCTTTTTGGGAAAGTGGGTGTTGAGAGAACAAAGATCACACTCGTTTTTTATCCAAGATGGGATGACGAGGAAGTGTTCTGGAGTAGAAAGTAGCAAATTGACACAAGTATATGAACCAACCTAGGAAACTCTCGGGCTACGCCGACCCCGGCACTCAGCTTCTTTGCAAGATAAGAATAAATCGTTGTTAACTACATCCGCTTTCTGGGCAGCCAAGCAGATAGGCGAAGAACACAATTCCAAGATCACTGCTCATTAGCTAACACGAAGATACAGCGGAGCGGGGTAAAGACATCCAGATACCTGGGCATGCTCTAAGCCCAGATGCCCAGGCTCGCCTACATCGGCGCCGATGAGTGCCAAGTGCGACTTTGTCCCTCGCTCGTCATCCGCCAAGCTTCACCACCGCCATTTGCATCCCGTCTTTGTGTTGACAAGGTGCTAGCGACTGCCAACTAGGGTTTTTGCCGTTGACTTGGGTCTTGGGTACCAAGACCGCCGTATGCCAAAGCACCCCCAGCTGCCAACCCAAGACTCGGTATCTAGTGACCTTCTTAACCTGGACGGCGGATGCGGTCGGGTATGGTAGACTAAGGCATGCTCAGAGACTCAAGAGCTGCAACAGTTGCGAGAGCGTGCTATTATCATAGGAGCCAAGATGGATACCCGGCTTTTTTTGTGGGTGCGGTGGTAAACATGGTGGAAGATATATACTGGTAGGATACTTGATCATTTGTTGGTTGTACGGGATCTTCGAGAGTGTTCAGTCACTGCTTGCTTACTATCGCTTCTTTACCCCAGTCGAAGTAGGGCTTACCGGGAAAGTCGTGATTATGGTTTTCTTAACCTCGTTGTCGGCGCTTGGCACGGCTGCTGCCTTGGTAGGCTTGAGTAATGCCGCCGCGCTTGGAACCGCGCAAGAGTATGAGGATGGTACTGTGCATGCGAGGATCATGGGAATGAAGATGGTATGCATATTATTCACTCTGTAGACATTGGGCCATTGGCGTGGTTCAAGCTAACGTAATGGTCAGGCTCAGTGGGATGCTGAACTCGCTTCGGGCGAAATGGATAGCACGCGGTATCCTGAGTTGGGCTACACGCCTTGTGAGAATGGCTTCGCTGCTGCGATACCGGGCGACTTTAACAATACGTTCAAGTGCCATAATGTTGGTTCTACCGACCTACATGACATGGTTGGTTAGCTAATTTGGGGTAGATTGACCTTTACCACTTCCTACCGCACTCCCTTCTTGGAAGCGACCAGGGTCAAGGTTCTTCGTCCTGGGGCTGGACTTCCGAAGAGGGGCGCGAGTTTGTCGCTATTGGTCAATTCGACGGCACTGCTTTTGCTGAAATCAGCAGCGAGGGCAAGATGATTTATCTGGGACGCCTGCCACCGTTTGACCCCATCGGTTCGCGATGGCGCGAGATCCGTGTCATGAACGATTATGCTGTAATTGGTAGCGAAGCTATCAATCACGGCGTACAGATCTTCGATATGAAGAAGCTGCTTGAATTGGATGGTCATGAGCCCAAGAACTTCACTCAGGAGGATCTTACTGGCCATTGGGGGCTGACTGATGATTGGAATGCTTTGCCAGTGGGTAGAACGCACAACATCGTCATCAACCCCGAGCTCAACTACGCCGTTGCTGTTGGTTCTGTCGGCGGTAACGAAACGATTCGTGTACGTGGCGACCTACCCTGCCGTGGAGGCCTTATCTTCATCGACATGAGCGACCCGTCAAATCCCACCAGCCCCGGCTGTGCAGCCGCCGATGGCTACGTCCACGACGCACAATGTATCGTGTACCGTGGTCCACATGAGAAGTACTATGGCCGAGATATCTGCTACGGCTACAACGAAGACACGCTCACCATCTACGACGTCACCGACAAAGCCGGCAACACCACAAACATCATCTCGCGCACCACGTACCCTGGTGCTGAGTACGTGCACCAAGGAGTCGTCAACAACGAAACTTGGCAAGAGTACATCTTCCTTGACGACGAATTCGACGAGCGCGACGCGCGAGTAGGACCCATGACCCAAGGACTCCCCACGACGCACATCTTCGACATCCGCGACCTAGAGAACCCCTTTTACTCTGGCAACTACGAGGGCAAGCGCCGCAGTATCGACCACAACCAATACGTGGTTGACAACTACTTGTACCAGTCCAACTACGGCAACGGCCTCAACGTCCTAGACATCCACTCCATCACCAGCGACCCCAGCGGCGCCGCCATCTGCGAAGCAGGCTTCTTCGACATCTACCCCGAAGATGACGAGAACGAAGGCGGGGGCACAGTAGCCTTCCTCGGCTCATGGTCGTCTTACGCAGAATTCAAATCAGGCTTCATCTTCGTACACACGATTGAGCGGGGCTCGTTCGTCGTCAAGATGACGAGCAAGGAGTGTGAGAAGCCCAAGGTGTGCGAGGTAGATTCTTGCCTGACGGGCATGCGGACGGCGAATGTAGAGGGGAGGTTAGAGGAGAGCCAGATGTTCTGTGGGAACTTTACGCAGAGGCTGATCGATGATGAAAGGGCCGTGCCGGATTTCGCGCGCAGTGCTTGTGCGGCTGCGGACGATACGGTCGCGAGGGTTAGCTCGGCTTGTGCTTGTTTGCCTACGCTTCCGGTGCCGGAGTTGCCGAGGACGACGAGTCGGGGACCGGTGCCCACGGTGCTACCGCCGAGGGCGTAGGTGTTGCATGTAGGATGCAGAGAAGGGAAGGATGGGTGTAGGTGGATGGGCGATAAGAACGGGCAGTAGGCTCAAGAAAAAAAAATTTGATGCAAACCATCCACAAATTCGGATTTGATGATACGCAAATCGACGTCGGCTGGAAAGCAGGATACGAATGACCTGGTGCCCGGTGCCCAGGTGTCAGACCAGGATAGACTAGCTTACTGCGCCACACGTGTGGCTCAGTCACAAAAATCGATGCAACGTCATCGTTCCTGGGTTTCGCTTGCTGGGCGAGAGCTTGCCCACTTCATCCCTCGCAACGCAAACATTGGACGTCACTTTTCTTCACTATCTTCTGAAGCCCATATACCGAACGTCTAGATTTCGCGGGGCGCAGACTTCATACTTCATATTGCTTCTTGTTTTGGCAATTCGCAAAGAAGCAAACCCTGAATCTGGCATTTCTCTAGAATCAGCCAGCCAGCCCAATCCGAGCGCTACCCCGTCTCTCACATCTCCCACACAGCAATGGCAACGCGGCGCAAACCCTCACTCGCGGAAAATGACGCCGTTCCCCTCACAGCCGGAATGCCTAGCGGTACCATACGCAGCCCGACTTCGTCCGCCCGCCGGTCTCCCTTCCTCCCGACGCGCCTCGAAGCCCAGCTCATAGCCATCTATCCGCTCACTCTGCTTCTAGGAAGCATATTCAGCACGTTCTCGCCCTCAACTCGCAACGCTCCGTACTCGGCAAACACGCAATCACACCCTGCCGAGCACGCACCTTCGTACTTTGCGCAGAAGAAGAACATCTTCAACGTCTACTTTGTCAAAGTCGGCTGGTTCTGGACTACGCTCGCCTTTGCCGTCTTTGTTCTCTTTCACCCGGGTTTTGGACAGGGCGCGAGCGTGAGGCGGATACGCGCGGTGCTGAGATATGGTGTTGTGACGACGTGGTGGTGCTTTTTGACGCAGTGGTTCTTTGGGCCGCCGCTGATCGATCGCGGTTTCAGATTCACGGGCGGTCAGTGTGAGCTGTTGAGGGATCCGCAGGCAAGAGACGATATGAGTAGTCCGAGGGAATACATCACTGCTGCGACGTGTAAAGCTGTGGGGGGTACGTGGAAGGGCGGCCATGATATCTCGGGACACGTCTTCTTGCTTATACTGGGGTCTTCGCTGCTGTGGTTCGAGTTTCTGCCTGCGTTGACCCGTGTCGAGGGGTTGAGAGATGGCAGGTTGATTACGCTGCCTGATGGCAAGGTTGCGAGTGTAGCCGTGGAGAAGGAGCTTGTCAAGGTCGAGGGCGAGGCTACCGCTAGAGGCGTCAAGTTCGCTCTTGGTGTGGCGGGCTTGATGTGGTGGATGTTGCTCATGACGGCTGCTTATTTTCACACATGGTTTGAGAAGTTCACTGGTCTTCTTGTCGCGTTTGTGGGGCTATGGACGGTATATTTCCTTCCCAGAGGCGTGCCGCAGGTCAGGGCGTGGCTGGGTATGCCGGGCGTATGAGCGATGACCCTGGGTTGTCAGATGCATCTTGGTGGACGTAGTGGCTACTGCTAAGGTCATAGAACGGCACGATGGAGACTCGTGGGAAGACATTGGTTCCACAATGATGAGTTGATGAGTTGATGAGTTGAGCGCATTGCGTAAAAGCATTCCCAGCGTAGTATTGTTTAATGCCATGTATCACCACTTTCGTATCCAAATTCTACTTCTTCTGCTTCGTTTTGGGATCTACTCAAGTCGCCTTGGCTTGCCTCGTCGTGCCCATGCATGTCGAGCGTAAGATTCCACTACCAAAGTCTTGGCTGCTTTGTTGAGTCTTGTTACTTCTCGCTTGTTTGAGCGCTTGAAGCACCGTCGTCAATGTTTTCACCTTATACCCCGTAGCGTGTCGATCAATAGTGAAATGGTACAGCAAATACCTTCCGACCTTCATTCCGACTCTGTAGGAATATCGGGTACAGCGCCAGACCGCCTTCCCGAAGCATCGAAGCCGCAGCAATAGCTTCTAAGCGAAGCCTCATTCTATTGCTTGCATACATGCCGTGTCAGACTAGGCTAGTTGTTCTGCCCTGGTAGTCGCAGCGTTCCGAGGGACAATTGACGACATGGAACCGGCTAATGTTTGCAGCATACCCCAGAATTCCACCGTGCCTAACGCCATCTGGCAGACCACCCGCCAGATGCCGCGTCGCGCTCCAATCATCGGATTCTCCGCAGAAGCACATCGTGGAAGAGTTTGTTCGTTGACCCCAGGGTTTCCCCACTTCCCCTCACGAAATGGTCACGTCTCTGCAGCTATGGGCAGAAAAGTAAGCTACGTGTACGGCGCGGGCTCGGTGACTGACGGGTACATATAAAGTGGTACTGCCATGAGCCTTTTTTCACGATGCACCCCGTTACCACGCCGTTTTCGCTATGCTGGGCTCCAAGAGCGTTTACGCGTTGAGCCTGTTGGCCGGCGCTGTCGTTGGACAAGATGGTGAGTTTACGTTGGTCCGGAACACTACGGAGTCGGCTTAGCTGACTTTGAGAGCAGCAATAACGGCGAGTGGAACGAATTTCACTCTGACTGCTGATGGCATGTCCTACCTCTTCCACGTGGATACTGAATCCGGGGACCTCATCTCCGACCATTTTGGAGGACCGACTGATGACTTTACACCTCCGGCGTTTATCCTTCCTTATGGATGGCATGCCGGCGTTGCGAATGAACGTCGCGAATTCCCTGACATTGGCCGTGGTGACTTCCGCTTGCCTGCGATCCACATCCAGCACCCTGATGGGGACACGGTGACTGCTCTGCGCTACCAATCTCACGAGATTTCGCAGGGTAAGCCCGCGTTGCCAGGTCTACCCGCGACTTATGGAGAAGCTGGCGATGTGACGACTGTGACGGTGCACATGTACGACAATATATCCGACGTCTCGAGCGCGCTGTTATACTCCATTTTCCCCAAGTACAATGCTATTGCCCGTAGCTTCACCATTACCAACAACGGTACGGGGAACATATCGATTGAACGGGCGGCGAGTTTCAGCACCGATTTTCCTAATGTTGAGCTGGAAATGATCGAGCCGCATGGTGATTGGTCGCATGAGTTCCAGACGGTGAGGAGGACCATTGACTATGGCGAGACTTCGTGAGTTTTTTTCTTTCCAAGATGGTGTGGGGTTGGGGCTGACTGAATGTAGATTCCGAAGCACTGCCGGCTACGCGTCGCATCTTCACAACCCATTCTTTTCGCTTGTATCGCCAACTACTACCGAGTCTACCGGTGAAGCATGGGGCTTTAGCTTGGTGTGGACGGGAAGTTTTGCTGCAACTGCTCAGCGTTTCTCCAACGGCTACGTGCGCGTGCTCATGGGTCTCAACCCTCTGCACGCCAGCATCCATGTGGGGCCAGGCGAGACTTTCCAATCTCCTGAGGCTGTTGGCGTCTACTCCTCCCAGGGTGTTGGAGGCATGTCGCGGTCGTTCCACGACCTCTACCGCAACCATCTTTCGCGCGCAAAGTTTACGGATCAGACGCGACCAATCTTGCTCAACTCATGGGAGGGCCTGAGTTTCGATATCAACGAGACGTCGCTGGTGAATCTCGCAGGTGAGGCAGAGGAGCTTGGTATCGAGCTCTTCGTCATGGACGATGGCTGGTTTGGCGTCGAGTACCCGCGCAACAACGACTCGCTTGGTCTTGGTGACTGGACGCCCAACCCGGCAAAGTTCCCCAATGGTCTGACGCCGTACATTGAGCAAGTCACTGATTTCAGTGTACTAAACCAGTCAAAACCTTTACAGTTTGGTATCTGGGTCGAGCCTGAGATGGTGAACCCGAATTCGACCTTGTACCACGAACATCCTGACTGGGTGATGCATGCGGGCAAGCATGAGCGAACGCTTACGCGCAACCAATTAGTCCTGAATGTTGGACTGCCAGAGGTCCAAGACTTCATCATCAGCACCGTTTCCGGTATTCTTGACTCTGGAAACGTCTCGTACGTAAAGTGGGACAACAACCGCGGCATACACGAGATGTCGCACCCATCAGACGACTACACGTATATCCTCGGACTCTACCGCGTCATTGAAAACCTCACGACCACGTACCCAGATGTCCTCTTCGAAGGCTGCGCCTCAGGAGGCGGCCGCTTCGACCCAGGCCTTCTGTACTACTGGCCGCAGTCCTGGACGTCTGACAACACCGACGCCTCCGACCGTCTGACCATCCAAATGGGCACTTCGCTTGTCTACCCGCCTTCAGCAATGGGGTGCCACATCTCCGCCGTGCCCAACGGCCTCACACACCGCAACATCAGCATCACATACCGCGGCCACGTAGCCATGATGTGCGGCTCCTTCGGCCTCGAACTCAACCCGTCTGAACTCTCCGCCGAAGAATCCGCTGCCGTCCCCTCCATCATGGCCGCCGCCCACGCCGTAAATCCCATTGTTATCTCCGGCGACTTCTTCCGCCTCGCGCACCCCGCGCAGACCAACTGGCCCGCCGTCCAGTTCGTGAGCCAGGACCAGGCTTCCAGTGTCGTCTTTGCGTTCCAGCAAATGTACAAGATTAAACCTGCGGCGCCGCCGATTAGACTCCAGGGCTTGGATGCAAAGGCCAGGTATCGCAATGATTTGGATAATGGCACGTATAGTGGGGCTACCTATATGAATGGCGGCATTAATGTGCAGTGGGATATGGCGGATTATCAGAGTAAGATGATCTGGCTGGAGAAGGTTTGAGGTGCGTATGAAAAGGGTGGTAGTGGGCTGGAGGGTAGAGTGTGATGTTATGAGTTAATGAAAGCTATTCATATGAATTCCGTTTTCGATGACACTAGAGTACTCTCGTAGCGCGTCTTCGCCCCGATAACTTTTTTTTGGCATTTCCTAGTATTATAGGTAAAACCGACACGCTGATAAGAAAAAAAAAGGATGTATCCGCGACTTGAGCCGATTACCGTCGGTGGGTGGCTAAGCGCATCGTCAGTCACCTCAAATTACATGGCTTCCGATTAAGAGCAATGCTGCAAAATTTCGACTTGAAAATATATTATACCCCTTCTATGCTACAACTCTATCTGACAAAACCTTCAGCGGAACCAACCCTTGAGGGAAGAGACCGCTGGCATTCAGTGCGAGCACTTCGCAACGATGAACACGCGCACTAAATTTCCGAAACGGATGCCAAACAACAACTCAATCCACGCTCTTGCTTACAAAAGGTCAATAAGAGTCATGTTGGCAACAGCGCCACGGATGTTGTAGTACTTGGACTTGGGGTAGTAGAGGTTGTTCCTGTTCTGGCGGAAGTTATCAGAACCACCAAGCTTCTTGACAACGGTAGCAACGATGCTCTTGTCGCTGGTAATCTCACGGTCACCAGACGACTCCCACCACCAAGCGCCACCAAGGCCCTCAGCAATGAGGTAATCAGTCTTCCAGAGGGCAACCTTGGGGGTGTCGAAAGTAACGAGTTGCTTCTTGGCCGCATCCCAGGTCCACGCGCCCAACACCTCCTTGTCGTGGTACAGCTTGGTGCCGTTCTGGGGGAGCACCTTGTAGTCCAGGCTACCGGGCTCCCAGGTGCCTTCGCCGGACCCGTTGAATTTCTGGCCCATGCCGCGCTGGTCCTGGCTGAGATCGACGACGTTGGCGAAGGAGCGGCCGTACAGCGGCATTCCGAGCTGAATCTTGGAGGGGGTTGCGCGCTGCTTGTAGTAGTCGATGGCTTCCTTGGTGTTAAAGGGTACAAATTCCTCCGTGTCGCTGTTCCAGCCGTTGGTCGTCTTGGGGTCCTTGCTGCTGGGGTACACGTTGCTGAGGTGGCCGGTGAAGTTGGAGAATCCGGGGCCCTGGTAGTCAAACGCCATCAGGTTCCAGTTGTCAATGAGCGGATCCAGCTCCGCAATGGGGAACACGGTGTAGCGCTGGGGTCCGGCCGGAGCGGAAATGCCAAGGTCGAAGTGGTAGCCGGCGGCGTTGACGATGGAATAGGCGTCAAAGGTCTACGCTGGAGTTAGCTTGGAATAGAGTTTCGAGGGGGGAAATGAGTAGAGACTGACCTGGCGGCAGCGCACGACGGTGTCAACGAGGTTGGCAGCGTCAACGGCGTCCTCGGGGTACTCCCAGTCGATGTCAATACCGTCGATGCCAAGATCAGAGATCAACTGAAGGGAGCTGTCGCAGAACTTCTGCCTGCCAGCCTCGTTGGCGAGCGCAGGCTTGAAGTTGCCCCTGTAGCTCCAGCCACCGACGGAAAGGATAACCTTCAGGTTGCGGTTGTTCTGCTTCAGCTTGTACAGCTGGTTGAAGTTACCGAGCAGCTGGGTGCCGTTGGTAGCGACATCGCCGGGGTAGGGGAACTGGATGTCAGCCCACTCGTCGGTAAGAAAGACTTCACCAGTAACGTTGTTCACGTTGGCGAAGCCGTAGTTGACCTTGGTGAGCTTGTCGGCCGGAAGGTCGGTGACAAAGTGCTGGCGTGCGTAAATAGCCCAGTTTACGTAGAAGATACCAGACTGGTACTTCGTGCCCCAGCTGCTAAGAGGAGCTGAGCCGTATTGGGCGTCACGGGCATGAACATGAGCATGCTGGTGGTTGTGGACAGCAGGTGCTGCCTGGGCAAGGGAAGAGATGGAGAAGAGAGCGGCGGCGTTGGAGAAACGCATTTTGTTAAGGACAGGACGGCTCGAAGCCAAAGGTTTAAAAATGAATGTAGGGAGCGAATATCGCAGTGAAGACGCGTGGAATACAGAAACACCTACGTTGGAGATAAACTGACCTTTTAGATACTTTCCCTCATGCTTGGATTCCGCCCTATTTCATGGCGTTTCGTCGGTGTCCAAGCTGCAAAGCTTACATTTGGCCGCGGCCTCCCTACCAGCTACAACGAATAGCGACAAGAAGTCTTGTCTGCCAACCTTCACCCAAGCCCAGATTGCGCAGTACCCCCTAGAAGCATAAGGCCCGAAATCTGGGGATTCAGATGCTCCAACGTTGCCCGAGCGCGAAGTTTGTCTGTTAGCGCGCTGATTTTCGGCGCTTCTTCGCTCGAGCGTTTCACATGTAGTGGCCATTGGAATCGCCCACCAGGTACCCGGCGCATCCGATTGCTGCCCTTCCTTCGAGAAGGTCTCTGTGTGTGTGGCGTGCTTGAACCTAGCGCCATAGGGCATGAGAATTACAGCCACCAAGTTGAGTGTTTGATGCGAAACACCAAGTCGATGGCCATGCGTCAACGCTTAAGGTAAGCGCGACTACCAGAGTCTTGGGCCTTTATCCTTGTTAGAGCGGCTCTTTTGGGTAGGGATAGTCGCCCGGCTTCATTTCGTTGCTTACAGTAAAGACATGGCCTCGCGCATGCGAAATCAGCCAAAATGCTTCGCTATATTCCTCTTGCGTCCAGCGAGACGCTCGATTCACGACACTATTGCTTCTCCACCACCGACTGTTAGCGCTTTCGACTATTGACTGCCGTCTGAATCGTCTTGATTTGCACTCGCAATTGAGAATTGCGTTGAGGACGGAGATGATTGCGACCACGTCGAGACGATTGCTTCTCGACGAACGACCGGATTTTCAAACGACCGAGAAGTGGACCGCTCAAGCACCCCACCAGCAATCATATCGGGGGAACTCATTGTCTGCGGCATGCGGCTCCACTCCTGTTCAATCGAACTTCAAAGTCGGGTCCCTCTTAGCCTCGCTTTGACACAAGTAAGCACCCTTTCGAAGAGTAATTAACCTGGCCATGATTTCTCACCATCCAGCAGCGAAGATACGAGCGTCACATCAAAATCATGCCATTCTTCCGCCGGCTCCGAATCTCGGTCGAAATTTGCAGCCTCAGCCCGATGCGACGGTTTGCGATATCGCAGTAAACACCTTCATTATGGATTTTCTGCAGATCATGAAGTTCAGTCCCAAGGCATGATTAACGCATGCTATAAGCGGCTTTAACCGTAGATCCGGCGTTTATGCTTTAGACCAGTTCATTTCGGTTCTTTGTAGGGCTGACGGCGTGTTTGATCTATAACACAAGATGGGGGCCCATACAATTCGTGCAAGCCAAGTTCCGATTTTCTTCGCTCGATGAGACTTGGCATAAGGCTTGACTTGGAAGATAATCGTGAGCACGAACGCTGACACGACGACTGGAAATGACTGCTTACATGTTTGCCCCATCTTTTCGATATAATGAAAGAAGTTTTCATAACTTCATCATTCATTTCAAGCGAAGGACGGAGTGGTTAGGTAGGCCCTCGCTATAAGCGTCGGGCATGTCGACAGATGATCATTCAAGCTTCAGGTGAAGACCGAGCGATAATGACAGCGGCTGACCGACCAGTGTGTCCATGGCATTCCCGTTCGCTTCTGACTCCTCAAGCCCCGTTAAAGTCTATCAGGTAGTCTACAAGCCTTATTCACGTTCACTCAACTATACTTTCGTGACTTCCCCAGAGGGAAGGAAGCCGAGTCGCTGATGCACAGAACCATTTGCGACGCTATGCGGAAGCGGTGTTGTTAGACCATCCGTACACGAACAGTCTTTGAGTTTACCCTGCAAAGGGTCGTCAGCAGAGCCTGCTTGCGGGCCGCAAGCTAGTTTCCTAATCAGCAACGTTTTGTCCCTTCGCGGATGGCGCCGCGTCAACTTCGGTTTGTACTTACTAGTGATGTACGAACTTTGGGCCTGCCGCCAATAAAGTTCAGGGAGAGGAACCGTCAGAACCCAAACTGCACTTCACAAGACGTTGTAAGTAGGCTGAAAGTGTGCTTTTGATCGTTTTTTTTTACCTCTGCTGCGCGTGTTGTGGCGTTGTTAGACCATTGATGCCTATTGACTGTGCCAACAGAGATGAAGGCGGTCGATTGCTAGGTTACTCGTCTATGCAAAAGCGTAATAGACATCGTTTGGGGTATGAAGTTGGTGAGTAAACAGCCCTAAAGAATCTTACTTTGACTGCCTCATCGAGTGCGGTGGCAGACATGCACTATAGCAACATGTTACAATAAGATTGCTACGTACTCACCTCTTCATATGCACGAATAGGCCCTTCACGACCTCGCACACGATATCCGCACCTACAACTTCCAGCAACCGGATTTCAAGGCGGCAATAGCGTGCTGAAACCATAAACCATTGCGCCGTTTGATTGCTTGACGCGCAGGTAGCACATTGATGCTACGACCTCATGACGACAACTCTTCTACCAGACGGCAACCTCTGTAAATGGTCTTTGCAAAATTGCGGCAGCTTGCTGTCTCGGATCATTCAAATTGTGGGCTTGGTGGAGATGTGGTACATGGACGAGCTGCTTGACAGTCTCAACCCGCTTGTTAGTGTCGAGTGAGGGGAGCTTGTCAAAGAGCTTGACAGGACAACAAAGTCAGTCTCACCAAGGCGTCAACTTCACCTACCTTCTCGTTTATCTTCAATTGCCATCGGGTTATTCTGGCGCATCGCGACCTTGTGGCTTTTTCGTAAGTAGATCGAGCTTCGCCAGCAATATTAACGACGCTGTAAAACGCTCTTGCCTGCACTTTTGCTCAGACTACTGGCCTCTATCGTCGAAAACTCAATATGCCGCGCCCGAAACCTTTCCATGCCACTATCCAGGTACCAGCTCTTCTAGGTGGCCAAATCGTCACCGACAGAGTTGAAGTCTTCTCTTAACAAACGGTCGCCATAGAGATTGTGCGAAAGCTTTTGGCTTTGACTCAAATGCTCAAGAGCTCCAAGGCTTTGGCGTTCTTACTTGACACAATAGACAGCGAGGGAGATCTCCAAGACGCAAACAAGGAAGAGGATAAAAGCGTTACTAGCGAATACCCATATTCTAGACATGCGTCTGAGGTACCAAGGCTTCCTACGAAGCATGCATGGAAAGACGACCTACACCCGTTGTTAGTGGCTCTTGTTGGATTCCATTTTTTGTTCGACCCGGCATCGTTGAACGCAATACTCATGAAGCTCTCCAGTATCACGATGCCATCCCAGCCGGCTTTGGGAAATCATTTGCATATTTTCCGCGAATAAAGCTTCAAGACCTACAAAAGAGACAACTTGGCGCATCTCCCATCCGAGATTCGAGAGCTGGACAACGATGTCAACTTGAGCGGCATCTACCCGACGCCTGCCAGCTTCTTGGATAACGTCGTCCTCAAAGCACGTTGTGATATCCATCTCCCCGTCGGCATGGACTTCATCCCGCAATCCCCGATGGAGAATCAGAAAACGGCACGCAGGTTCATTCGTGACTTACCAGAACACACCATCTCCGCGCGTATCGCACACTATGCGCCAACCCTCCTATCCTCGGCATATACGACGGATGATCTGATATCGACTTCCGACCCGCAGAAGCTCGCGAGACTGGTAGAACGGCGATGTCTGGAGCTCGTAGGCATCGGATTCGTGGATAAGTCGTCTTGTCTTCCGTCTATAGCCTCTTTAGCTCGCTCCTTTTGCGCGGTCCTAAACGGGCTCAAAGAGATCGACATCACCCCGGAGCCTAGTGTCGACAAAATAGATCTGCAGGTCTACCGAACCCGCTGTCTGTACCTATTCTGGAGTGCGGACTGGCTGATGTGCTACCTGGGGAAGCCCATTGCCGGAGCCTTCATGATTGCAGACCTCGAGACGGAAAATAACAAAGCAGTTGTTATGCGGGAGATACATCGAGGGGCCTCCCTACTACTGCGAAACTGGGTAGCTTGGGGGCTGTTTGTGGAGGGCTTGCCCCAAGAGAGGTTTTTCGTCCGACGTGGCAGCCAGACCTGAGCAAAGGCGGATAGTTTCAATATCGACTATTCATGCTAGAGCGCAGATCCCACAAGAGGGGAAACGATGTAGCTGTACGACGAAACTAGGCACACCTTGATGGTTACCCTCTCCAGCGTTTCGAATCTTGCGCCAATGGACAATTTGGCCGCGTGGCAGGTGGTTTCACGGGGCTGCTGTAGCTCCGAATATAGATGAATTCTTCGGCGGCGGAAAGTACTCGAAACGCCCATGATGACGCGGGATGGGGAATGTGTTTGTCTTAGGGGCGGCTCGTCACTGCGGGCATGCAGGTTGGGTAGCCAATGCAATCTAGTGGCACGTCTCTGTGGACCCACATCTAGAAAACACCTCCCGAGGTCACGCCGCTGCGCATTCACCTTCTGCTATTTCCGATGTCATGCGTTCTTACCTGTCATGCGTCCTCAGGCCTTCATATTAATTTCTATCAGATATTCCGTCAATCGGCTGCACCGGGCACTGTTATTGCGCACCGCAATCGCAATGGCGTTCCATGTGTGGCGCCACACGACAGCGGCGCCACGCATCTAGACCCTGTGGCTGAAAGTTTTTGTTTCACCATCGCTCCGGCAATTTGGTTTTGACACATGGACCAGCAGTGTCAAGCATGCCAGATTTGCATGGGCAAAGCTTGACACCGCGACGAACTGCTCTTACAGAGAACCGTAAGCAACTTTCTTTAGCATGGCGGAGAGCAGAGATAGCATGGAAAAATTAAGGTTCACCATCTCTCTACCAGTATCAGTTGTTTTAGTATCGCTCCCTGAGGCCTTCATCATTCCCGTGGGCTTCTCGAATCGCGGGAAATATCGCTGCCGTAGATCACTCTATTGCACGGTCAGAGGTATCAGCTAGGGAACCACCCGCTTGGACGAGTCATCTCTTAATGCGGAAACACTGGGTCTCGCGGAGTGACAAGCCTTGCCCAGCTCGACAAGCCTCGGAAAATTTGTGCTTAACGACAAGCAAAGTGGGTATTTCGCCGGAAGGATTCAGGTTCCATAATTCTCCATGGTTGAAGCATCTGTATAAATATCTAGGGGCAGTACCTTCTGTAGAACATCAAACAAGTCACTCATTCCTTCAGTTCTTTCCACACTTTTACCTTTTACCTTTCAATTCACTCGTCACTTTCTCAACCAAACAAAATACCGACATCATGGTTGCCTTTACGCTTACCTCTCTCCTCCTCGGCGCTGGTGCGCTCGTCTCTGCTGCTCCTGCTACCCTCGACACCCGCGCAAGCTGCACTTTCACCGATGCCGCGACCGCCATCAAAAACAAGGCCTCTTGCTCTGCCATTGTCATCAAGGACATGACCGTGCCCGCTGGCACTACCCTGGACCTGACCAAGTTGAAGTCTGGTACTACCGTCACCTTCCAGGGTACCACCACTTTCGGATACAAGGAGTGGGAGGGTCCTCTCATCTCTGTCTCTGGTGACAACCTCAAGGTTATCGGTGCCAGCGGCAGTCTCATTGACGGAAACGGTGCCAAGTGGTGGGATGGCAAGGGTACCAACGGCGGCAAGAAGAAGCCCAAGGTAAGACTTGATATGCTCATTTCACAAACTCATTACTGACTTGACCAGTTCTTCTACGCCCACTCCATGACCTCGTCCTCCATCACCGGACTCAACGTCAAGAACACCCCTGTCCAGGGTTTCTCCATTAACGGAGCCAAGGACCTCACCCTCGACAAGATCTCCATCGACAACACCGCCGGCGATGTAACCAACGGCGGCCACAATACCGACGCTTTCGACGTTGGCAGCTCCACTGGCGTCTACATCACCAACGCCAACATCAAGAACCAGGACGACTGCCTCGCCATCAACTCTGGCACTGACATCCACTTCACCGGTGGCACTTGCTCGGGCGGCCACGGAATCTCCATCGGCTCCGTCGGCGGTCGCAGTGACAACACCGTCAAGAACGTCGTCGTCTCCGATTCCACCATTGTCAACTCCGACAACGGTGTGCGCATCAAGACCGTCTCTGGCGCTACTGGTTCCGTCTCCGGCGTCACCTACGAGAACATCACCCTCAAGAACATTGCCAAGTACGGTATCGTCATCCAGCAAGACTACGAGAACGGCTCCCCTACTGGCAAGCCTACCACTGGTGTTCCCATCACTGATCTTACCCTCACCAACATCAAGGGTACCGTTACCAGCAAGGCTGAGGAGGTCTACATCCTCTGCGGAAAGGGCAGCTGCTCCAACTGGAAATGGTCTGGCATTGCCATCACTGGTGGACAGAAGAGCACCAGCTGCTCTGGCATCCCCAGCGGCAGCGGTGCTTCTTGCTAAGCGCAGATGAGAAGAAGTGGTAGTATGATGCAAAGGCATTACTATCAAGTTTTTGGCTGAGTTAGCTTTTGAAAGACTGACCAGTGGCCCTTTTTCATTATTTTCTCTTGTATATCTTTTTTTTCTTAGTCGTATATATTCTGGCAGCATAGTCTGCTCTCAATAACGCAATTAGTCGTTTGAATCTGTGTCCATACTTCCACGCTTGTCTCGTGTCGTCTTTCTGGGTGTGTTCATTCCAAGTCGCGGCCCTTCCGTTTGAAACTCGTGTCCGACAACTCCCTCCTCATGACAGCTGAACGCTCTTAACCCACTACCCACTCGTTCCGCTACGTTTCGAAAAGCACTCAAATCGATATCACCTTTGCGTTTCTCATGCGTAAAGAGGCACTTTACCAGGACTGCAGACGATATCCCAGCAAAAGGCTTATCGCCTTTCACTTCCGCATTCACCTCAGCCCATTTCACCTCACGGAACAAACCACCATAAAAGAAACTTACCCCGCCAAAAAGAGAAGTCTTCGGCCTCTTTAAACCCGATGTGACTCGAAACTGCGCCCTCTCGGATGAAGGCTCAGTTTATCACGACTAGTTGCTTTTATTTTCAAGGAGGAGAGAGAAAGTGTGTGATAACCTAACTACTTGGCTAGCCGCCATATCTTTTTCAAGGTGAGATGGATTTGATGGGAGAAAGTAGGAGTTACGGTAATATGTGCGTGAGTTGTAGTGGCAGGGTGAAAGACTTGAGGGAGGTGAGTGTGCGTCGGGTGTCTGTTTGTTTGTTTGTGTTTACACTCGCTTGTTCGCGCGTTGCACAAATGATATGTATACTACTCCCCGATTTGGCGAATGGATAGTATATCTGGGTCGACTATGGGAAACAGAGGTATCTGAGTGTGATACGTCAGCCCCTCCCATAACTGTTCTACATCACAATTCCTTCGTGTCAAGCCTGCAACTCTTGAACGCTTGCTATACTACCCAAGCCGACCCACAAGACGTCATGCTCTGGTGAATCTCCTCTGTTGCTGCGTAGTCCATATCAGCACTGCTTCACCGCCGACTCACCGACAAAAAAGACCATCGACATGTCCAACCATTTCACGAAAAACACAATCATCAAGGCACGATATCGCAAAGGCGCGCAAGTGTGTTCAAACGAAGATTCATATTCCAGGTCGCTCATCTTGATAACCCATGCTTCCCATAATATGCAGAGATTCTAGCGCCAAAAAAAAATGGAATATAAACAACGCCTGAGAATGAAAAAGAAGGAACCCACCCCCCTCCGGTATACAACAGCAGTCGCGTGCGATCATGCATCCCCAATGGTAAAATTCGTAGTCCGATAAATGGTATAGAAGAAAATGGGTTGAAGCGTGACGAAAAAGAACAAAAAAAGAAACTTCGGAAGACGATGCGTATCAACATCAAACACCAGCAGCCTCATCGCCGTGAAAATCAGGATCATACTACCACCCCTCATCCTTCTGGTTCTTACCCTTCTCCTTCTGCGCCGCTGCCTTCTCCTCCTCACTCATTTCAATGAGCTCAGCGCCCTCGAGCCTGAAACCCTTGGCATCGACAATGTGCTCGGTTGCGGAGCCAAGATACGCTTCGTGCAACCTGGGGAGGAAGTACTGCATGACGCTATCGGCCAGGTTCTTAGCCACCAGGCCCTTGTCCACCCAAAAGTGACGCACAAAGACGCCTTTGCAGCCACCGCGCTTTTCCGCTTCAGGCGCGCCGTTGGCTTCGACGCAGGGGAGAACGCGGATGTCGTCTGGCCGGTCGTAGTCGTAGCGGAGGTAGTTTCCGAAAGCGGCTTGCTCGTGCGCCCAGCCCGTTTTCCACTTTGCGCAGCCTTTGTACTTGGTCTCCGAGGGGCATTCGGCCCAGGCTTTGTACATTTCTTGCGTACGCTTGCTCTGTCGTGCGATTACGAATCCCGTGTTTAGGTAGCGGTTGCCCTTTTCGTCGTAATTCTGCGGCTCGTTGGGGTCGATGGACATCATAGCGAGGGTGTCGTCGGTCATGTTCCAGTAATTCAGGAGCCACTCGAGCGGGAGGTGTGGGTAGTGGAACATGACATCGGAGTCCATGAAAACAATGTATTCATGCGTTTTAAGCGCTTCCTTCATCATGGGTACTTTGACCCAGGTACCCCAGCGGTCGACGTAGTCGGGTGCGCGAATAAACTTGTAGTCGTAACCGTGTATTTGAGCTGTATAGAGTTAGCGGAGCCACTGCATGCGTATTCCAAAGTCGGGGTGTGGTATGTCAAGGTATGTTTGGATACCTACCAAACATGTAATGTCCCAGCATACCCGCAGAGAGCGAGCGCATGCCCTTCCATTTTAAGTGGTCATTCATCAACTGGCCCGGCTCGTTCAAGGGCCTGCTATCGATATCCAAGATGAGCACCTTCTTCCCCAATTTGCTCTTGAACTTAGGCTCCCCTGACAATTGGTATAAATCTCCGTCTTCGTCGGTAAAGTTTGCGGCGTCGATGGGGTGTATGATTGGGCCATAGAGGGCTTTTATTATCGTCGCCATGGAGATGTCGTCTTGCGGAAGGGATATGTTTTGCGTATGCGGATATCTGGCGCATGTTAGATATGGGGAGGCTGTGGGGTGGATGGGTGCTTACGGTGTAGAAGTCAAACTGCTCGGTATGTACGCGGAGGGTGTAGCGTAGTAAACGAATGCCAACACCATGGGCACCATGGCGATCAACAGAGCGCGCCGCCATCGCCCTTGCGGCCCCATGTTCGCCAACGACTGGTATGCGTGGTCACTCATAATGACTGACTCGGTGTATCAAAGCCTGTATGCAACAGGTAGGCGCGCAGTACCTTGCGGTACGTAGACTGCGAAGGCGTCCTTTTCCCGCCTCCAGGCTCGCTCACACTGTATACACAATGCCCGGATATGCCCCAATTCCCAAAAATGCCTAGTAGAGCCTGGCGATTCGTATCGACAAAGCGTATCGTCCAACAAGCCGGGGCGCGAATGGACAAAAGATGGAACAGAAAGCGGTCGCGACGTAGAGCGTGTATTCCAGTAACGACCAAAGCGGGACGAGGCGCAGCGAGAGGTAAAAGCGTGGTAAAAACGTAGCGAAACGCAGCTAAAAGAAAGCAAGAGCCAGAAAAGCAACAAGAAAGGAGCGTAAGAAAGCCGACGTAATGTGCTTCCAAAGGAGACTGCGTGTCAGACCTAGAGTCGCAAGACCCTTGTTCGGCTCTAGGAGGCCTAGGCCCAGCGAAGCCTTAGCGTATTCAGATACGGGATAGTTGCCGGCACGGAAAGGGCTGAAACGCCTCGACGCCTAGACGCTCAAAATCGGAGATCGGAGGGGATGGGAGAGAGCGTGCATTCAGACGGAATAGGATGCGACGCCATGCCATCTTGTCCATTTCTAGCGAGCCTATGATGTTTGGAAGATGAGACACGCACATGCAAACGTGTTCTCGTACAAGCAGTTCATATCATCTCAGCTACATTGGCCTAACTAGAGCATTACAAGCGCTGCTCAGTAGTCACCAGTGTACACGCAAGCCTTTGCTCGTACTCGGCTATAAATGGCATGATCGACACTAGGGCCGTTTAGCCTCTGGCACGGCGCGGGCAGTCAGCATCACTCAGGCCAGCCAGATCCATCTTCGCTCCAGCGCCATGCGTCGCTCGAGTCTGCTATCTGTGGTACCGTGTCACGTATCGCATGGTGATGCAGGCTTCTTTGTGTAATTTTGTTGGGACTTGTTGATACTTGGGGCCCCTCCACGTTCGCGACACCTCCACGTGCTGAACATTCTCTACTGAGCCGCAAGGGACTTGCACGCCCCCACTCAAGCGTCCAACAATCGCAAGAGGTCGTAGTCTTTCGCGATACCCGGACTGCTCCTTGCGCAACTCTCAATTAGTGTCATCATGATGCTCACCCATTCCCGCCATCCGTCCGGCAACGTCTCTCGCAACTTTGGGTCAGGGGATCGCGCCACAGCGTGGAACAGCAGCACCTGTCCAAAGCATTGGCAGCACCATCCAAACTTTATCGGCAGGGCCGACAGCATTTGCGCACACAGTCCCATAGTAGTCGGCCAGTACATGCCTCCTCTGAGACCCTCGCGCACTTCGTTGTACTCGGTGTCGTTGGTGTATGCTGGCGCATGCAGTGCTTTGTAGAGAAAAGGTCTCCCGATATGGAACTTTGCAACAAGATAGCGACTTCGCAGCATGGCTTTCGCGATGACATGCGCAGGACTGGGTGAGTCGCTGACACTATCATTGTCGGAAAACTGAAGAGTCGGTGGGAGATTGTCGCGCCACTGCTCAAGTTGGTGATGCATCTCTATTGTAAGGCTAGCACTAGGGTAGCCATCTTTCTCTGCAAAGGTATACAAGCTTTGCTTTACCCTAGTGAGAATGATGCGATGTGCAGCTTGAGCGAGGAAGTGGAAATTGAACAAGGAATCTTCTTCGTCGGTGAGCAGGCCTGAAATAGATGTCTTGGGTCGTGGACACTGTGTGAACTTGGGCAAAGGGATATCCGGCTCATATTCCAATAGTCCGCTGTGGGGTAGCAAGTCAAGCTCTTGCGTGATCACCGTCTCGTACATCAAGGTGCACCAGAAGAGTCTTGAAAGCATATCACCCTCCCAGACCTCATAATCGACGGTTGACGTGCGGGTGAGAATGCTCGCGCAGCACAAAGCAGCTCTATTTACGGTAGTCCACGAATCCAACGGCCGCAAGATCTGGGCATAGTAAAGCGTCGATAACATGTAAAATTGGCCAATTTGTAGATTATTCTGACACATGAGGAATCCGAAGCGCTTTCGGGCTTCATTAAAGAATTTGAGTCCGGGAGGGTCGTCGGTGATGAGCTCGTACCATTCAGGGTGGACAAAGCCACGTCCTGTTGCAGAGTGACGGGAGGGGAGACTAAAGTCACCCTCTTCATGGGCTTTGACAGCTAGGCATCCCAAAGCCAGCACATTGAGGACCAGTGCAGTTTCAATGTCGTACCCGAACTCGTTGTCCATCGCCATACTCAGGGTGCTTGAGAAGAAATGATACTTGTCCAGCATTGGCATGTTGCGGTGAAAGACAGCGAAATAGGCATCTGCAAGACCTTTCACCGCCGATTGCGGCAGATTCATCAACCAGCTGTCGGGTCCCGTACCGTACGGGCGATGGATGTGCATTGGCAAGGGCATTCTCTGGTTCTCAATGTCGACAATATAGTCTTCTGGAAGCTCTGTACGCACAGAAACAAAATCCACAGGCAGTATCTGTTGGATAGCAGGCCATAACGCAACCCGGTGCTGACTGAAGGAGAGGTCCACTGCGCCTTGTGCATCTGGAACGGGGAAGGGACTTTTCATCGGGGTTCCGACAACCTGCGGGGACATTGCAAGCTCGTGTATGCTCACCCGATTGCGGTGCGTCATGTTTGAAGGCGCAGCTGCAACGTTGTTTCCAGGACTGGGTTGAGAGAAGGCTGTGTGAGGCGAGTGATGATCTAGGATAGGTCCTGCTGGCGAGAGCGGTAGCATGGGCGCAGGCCTTGGAGTATTAATGGCTGTGGTCAGATCCTCAATCTTGGACTCTAGCCTTCTGATAGCATTGATGGCTACTGTCATAGACTGGTCCTTTTTCGTTGCTCGTGGCGCCTGGTAAGTGCACTCTAAATTCATGGTCCTGCAATAACCACATTTTGGTCTGTCTTCGTCGCATCTCGTCTTTCTCGACCTGCATATGTCGCAAGCCTATCTGAATCAGTTTTTTCTGTAGAGTAAAGACACGAGTGGACTCACGAGGGTGGCCATGAAAGAGCGCGCTCTCTTCAGCGATGACCCATCGCCGTCCTCGTGGCTGCCGCTGCCTTCACCATCGTAAGATCTTTGCCGCTCCAGAGGCTCTGCATGCGAAGCGGATATACTGGCATGTGACCTCTTGGTCATAGCATTACTAGGCAGAGTATGTAGCCGATATGCATATAGGAAGGTGAATGGCTGCTGGGGGATGGCAAGATGGTGGCGAGCGGTCCCGAGGTCATGGCCGGCAACGGAGATGAGGACGCTAGTGTGCATAGGCCGCTCAGAAGCCATGCGACCTCCGATTCCTGCAGTAGCCTCCCCTCCATTCCTCCTTCAACAACATCGGGCCTGAACAGCCTCTCGGTCTGTGGCTCTGGCGCAAGTTGTGCTGCAGCAGATTCAAGCTGTTGTAGCTGTGTAAGGTTGTCGCTTCTTGTTTACCGTTTCTGCCACCCAACCGCGATCACGTGCTGAGAACACAAGCAGACACATGCGCTCCCCCATCAACTCGCTGCATCTATCAGTCTGGGACCTTCTCAGCACAGATAGCACACGTTGCTAACTACATCATATCAGATTCAGCGCTTGAAATTGATATATGGTCTTTGTGCTCTTGCCCTCGATGACCCATACTGATAAATCGACAGGTTCGCTCTCAGCGCCTCACTCAACGGCTGCAATCCATCGCTCCACTTGCATTTCTTCGCCGAGTGGCCCATCTGCATCTTATTTGCGGAAATGATCGGGTTTGAATGCATATTCGATTGATGCTGCTCGACGTGTTTTGCACTTGTCTCGCCCTTTTCTTGAGAGCTCAACGGCTTTCCGCTTTCTAGTCGCTCACTGACCTTTGTGTCACCGTTGTGCCTTCTCCCAAAGTCTTTAGCGGAATTGGTCCCTTTACGTATGCCTTCCAGGAGATATAAAATCTCCTCGAAAACCTGCCACGACAATGATGCTTGGCCGTTAGATGAACGAAGCCCATCCCATGACACCACGAACAATTCCAACGTGTCTGCCATTGAGCTTGGCAAGTTGGTATGGCAGACTTGACGCTTCCATGTGCCCCCAAAGGTTGCTCTTTGAAACTGAGCTCCCAGCTTGGCCCTACATGGTGGTAATCCCAGAGTTCTCAGTATGTGTTCATGTGTCCCTCGATTCCGTCGTCTTCGATCCGGTATCGTTGCCATTGTATGTTCGAGTGTCCGCGCTCGATCGTCACAGGCTTGGCGGCTCCGGTTGTCGGCCGGTCGTTGGAGGACCGCTTGCCTAGGTCTTTCGCGGCTCGGGATTCTCGTCGTATCGAGGGCTGGAATTTCCTACCAATGTTTCGGTTTCGCTGGGATTGCGTCAGTGAGTTTGGGCAGTTTTGGATGTCGATGTTGGTATTGTTGTCGGGACCAGTTCATCTACAAAGAAAGCTCGACTCAGCGCGTAGCAAGCAACCTATCAATTATGCATCTCCACAGCTCGTGCAACGAGGCAATGCAACATCCAGAAATTGAGCTCAGCTCAACAAGGATGAGCACGCTGTTCATCGAAATCTTGTCATCGTCATATGTACGCCCGCCTCTATTATCTCAAACCAGACTGCGTTGTCTCCTCTTCGGTCGTCCTAAGCCTCGATCCACAACATCATACAAACGAATGTCCGCGCTCCCGATCGCTGTTCATCAAGTCCCGGCGTCGCCCGAGCCCCACGTTTTCGCGCCTGAAGTATCCGCTGCAGGCAAGCTATGAACCTTTTTGCGGCCAAGCTCAATTCCCATCCAAGCCACCGGTTCTCCTCTTCTAGAAGAATCCTCGCCAGATGTTCGTTCACTGGTAGGTTAAAAGTCACTACTGCCAGTGGTTTCCCAGTTACCTTCCGCCAATGGAACCCGTCGGAAGGCACCTCATGCGTCTCACACAAGTCTCCGCCACAGTGGAACGGTCCCAGGAGAGTGAGAAAAACGTAAAAGGCGCTCCACTACGCAAACTGAAGCGGACCGGACACTCAGAACCCGACAGGAGCTTTGGAATGATCGTGAGCTTCACGACCCGACATGTTGGAACTGAAGAAGTTCACGGCTCTTCATTCATACTCATAACGATACCTTCATCTCTGCGCAAGGTGCCGGAGACTTAATCCATCGTCTATATAAAGCTATGTTACCCCGATCTCACTCCAGCTTCTCCAGCTTCGAAGTCTCAGGGCTCCACGAGACCAAGTCTCCTTCACGCTACTCAAGCCCAAGCTCAAACTCCCTCCTAAAATAAATTGAAGAACAACAGCCACCCCTACAACCTTACCCGATATCAACCTTCAACAAAATCCCAACTCCACTCACCACCATCACCATGACGCCTCTCGCTCCTCGCCGCATCACTATGCTCCCCAATGAGCTGCTGCGCAAGATCTTCGCCCACGTCCTACTTTCCGCCACAGGCCGTGTCATTGATTTGACGTTCTTCCAATTCCTGATTAAAATCGGCATGCTATCCAAGCTGCTCCGCGTATCTCACCACTTTGGCGCGCTCGCAACCTCCGTCTTCTACGAAGTCAACGCCTTCCACTTCTTCACCGTCAAATACACTCAAGGCGGCGACCTAACAGCCTTCGGCGTACCCAAAGCACCGATCCTGCCCCCGGCGTGGGCGCTCAACTCGCTCCGACGCGTGCAGCTCAAGCTGGATCTTGTTGATTCCTGGCTCGGGGCGCCGAGCAGCAGTGAAGTTCTAAGTGACCGCGCTCCGAAGCGTATGGTTCACCTTTTCGGATCGATGACTGAGCTTCTTGCGCTTTGTCCAGGTGCACGCGTCTTGCGTCTTTTTACGGAGAAGGTCATGGCGCTCAAGGTGCTTGATCTTCACATTACCGAGAACTTTCGCGGTGCGAATGTGGCAGCTTCGTTGGATAATTACCGCTCTGCTTGCTTTGCGATGCGCGCTAAGGAGGTCAAGCTGCGGGTTACTAACGTCGAGTATCATCCCGAGGAGAACTTTACCAAGGAGTGGTATCCTGAGCTTGCAAAGGCGCTTGGCTTGTAAGACGGTGGAAGATGGGTCATGTATGAGTAGATTGTGACTGGTGGTCGGGTCTTGTTTCTGACTATTCTACTTCCTGTATGTAGACGACTGAGAGCTTTGTTGATACAACATCAGAATGAAACTTAGATTTGCCTCGTTATCAATGGCTTGAAGGCGTCTTCATAGTCACGCGTGACTTGTAGCTTGTTGCGAAGAGCAGTTTGGGTATCTTGACATACTTCCGCTTCGTCATGCCACCAATGCCAGGCGATAGGATTGTGACAATGTACAGGCATCTCTATCAAATGAGTAAGTCACGTGACGGACTTACCATGGAGTTAGTGCCCAGGTATCACGCTCTCGATATCGAAGGCGACAATGCAAAAAACTAAAAGGTGCGGATTTCCATCTAGCGAGCACTGCCAAACGAATGTATTCCCTTATATCCGCTTGACAGGTCCACGCACTAGCAGCAAGCAACACGGCCTAGTCTCGGACGGTAGTGGAGATGATATTCCCGACGCGCGGAGAAGGCACCCGTAGCGTTACTTTATTCACTCCGCCCTCGACACGGCAAACGGGTGGCGCAATCGCAATGATTCGAAAGCCCACCAACTCATCACCACAATGGCGCCCTCGACCTCGTCGTCGCCACCGCCCATGATAACAGCATCACTGCACCCCTTCTACCACCTCACAAACAATGTGTCCACACCGCGATTCTCGCCCGAGCCGCAAATGCTCATGGAGTCCCCGCTGCGACATCCCTCGCTAACGCGCGCAGGCGTCGAGGCGGCGCGCAAGCTGATCGAATCCCATATCCACGATACGCCTGTGTTGACCAACACGACGCTGACGCAGCTCGCATGCAAGCCGCAGGACGCAGAAGCGCTCGCGGGGACGCAATGGGAAGAGCGAGTAGCTGCGGCGCCAAAAGTGAAGCTATTCTTCAAGGCGGAGAACTTTCAGCGTATCGGCGCGTTTAAAGTCCGGGGCGCGTTTCATGCTGTTAAGAGGTTGATTGAGGAAGAAGGGATCGAGGAGGTGAGGAGGAAAGGTGTGGTTACGCATAGTAGTGGTATGTCCTCTCCATGTCAACGGACCCCCCATCCGCGCTTCAAATCCAAAATATCAATATCTAACATGCCTTTCCCTCCAGGAAACCACGCCCAAGCCCTTGCCCTCGCGGCGCGCACCTTTTCCATCCCTGCCCACATCGTCATGCCGACAATAAGCACGCCCTCGAAAATCGCAGGCACACAGGCCCAAAAAGCTACCATCCATTTCTCCGGCTCCACCTCGCAGCAGCGCGAAGCCGTCGTCCGGGAAATCGTCCAGGACACGGGCGCCACGCTCATCCCGCCGTACGATCACCCGCATATTATCCTCGGCCAGGGCACCATGGCCCTCGAGATGCAGGAGCAGGTTGCCAAACTCCTTCGTTTTGAGGTGGATGAGGAAGAGGCGGGCGACGAGGGGGAAGACGGTGAAGCGGGAAATGGGAAAGAAAAGAAGAAGAAGAAGAACACACTCGACGCCATCATCGCTCCCTGCGGCGGCGGCGGCATGCTAAGCGGCATCGCGACCGCCCTCTACGGCACGGGCATCCGCGTTTTCGGCGCAGAGCCCAGTTTCCAAGGCGCAGATGACGCGCGCCGCAGCGTGGCCGCCGGCTCGCGCATCGACGCGGTCAAATCTCTCACCATCGCCGACGGCCTGCGCACGCCGCTGGGCCAGCACACGTGGAGCGTCATCTCGGACCCGGCCTTCGTCCACGGCTTGTACGCCGTCACGGAGCAGAATATCAAAGACGCCATGAAACTCGTGCTGGAGCGCATGAAGTGTTTTGTCGAACCCTCGGCTGTCGTCGGCTTGGCCACCGTGCTGTTTAATGAGGAGTTTAGGAGTATGGTCCAGAGGGAGGCAGGCGATCGGGGCTGGAATATCGGCGTTGTACTCAGTGGTGGGAATACGACGGTTGAGGCTGTTAATCAGATATTTGGGTCTGTGCCTGATCGGAAGAGGAAGAGGGAGGCGGAGGGGGAGAAGGAAAAAGAGAAGGAGAAAGAGAGAGGGAGGGAGAAGGAGAAGGAGAATGTGAAAGGGTGGGAGGAGAGGCCAAGGGATATGCGTGGCGAGAGGAAGGCGGAGATGGTGGCGCCGTGACTATATGGTCTGCCGGATTATGATGGGGAGTGCATTCATGTGTTGCCGTCGATTGAATTCGATTAGAGGGTTACTAGAGGGTAAAGTGGTGGGTGTAGTACCTCTTCTGCTTTTTTTTTAGTACTATCGCAGCCCTGTGGCGTTGGAAAGTCTCCCACTGGGGCGTCAAAGTCACTTATAGAACAAGAATAAATGGTAACGTAAGGTTCAATTCATTGTCGTATATACATATATAAATTCATGGCCTGGACGACCACAAGTCACGTCTAAAACCACTTCTTAAACTCTCGGCCCATGATGCCAAGATCCCTCTTCTCTCCAATGCTCGTCGCGTTGCTCTGAGGCGCCTTGGGCAGTGTGGTAAAAGGTTCCCTGCTGGTAAGGCTCTCGATTCTGCCGAGCAGGAACTCAAGCTGGCGATAGGCAGAGCTAGGCTGGTACTGAGGCACCATGTGTCCACTCATAGCTTGCTGAACATAGGTGAGCTTCCTCTCCGTGATGGTCTTGCCCATGAGGCCCTTGGCGCTCAAGCTAGTCAGGCTGAGATCGTCGTGGTACGGAACGTAGAAGTCATCGGTAGGCGGACTCTGGAAACCTTGCATGCCGCCCCATGTCATGTTCTGGATGGCCATCAAGGTACCGTTGTAGAGCAGGATGTAGTCAAGCTCGCCGTGAGCGATGACGGTACGGTCGAGGGCGTCGATAATGCGGGGGATAACCTCCCAAGAGGATTGGGGTGAGGTGTCTGTGTCGAGCACACCACCGGAGCATTCGGCCCAGGGCTGGATGGGTGCGTTGATGGCGGCTTGGACAGAAGAGCGGTTGAAGTAGATCTCAGTACCAGGGGGCAGGTAGTCGAAGGAACCGGGGAAGCCAAGCGGGTCCCAGAGAAGAGGGCAGGTTGTGGCAATGGCGTAGACGTCGAAGCAGGGGTTGGTGTAGAAGACGGCGTTGTAGATATCTTCCCACAGGCTGCAGCCCTCAGTGCTGGAATCGATGGAAGGGTAGGGCAGCTTGCCGGGAGGAGGGAAGGTAAGGTACTTCTCCATGTACTCGGTGTAGCCGCAAGCCTCAGAGCGGTTGTGAATGTCATCCATAAATGTCTGGTTGAAGTTGAACAGGCCAGCCCATTTGTCGACAAAAGCCACTGAAGGAATATCCTCGAGGAGGACGTCCTCAGCGACACTGGGGTCGTAGAACATTACGCCCTTGACGTCGTAGTAGGTAGAGTCGTTCTTACTCAACATGGCGTCGGCGATATAGGGGACGTAGCGGCCAGCGTAGGACTCGCCAGTGATGTAGACTTTACGGTTCTGCAGACCGAAAGTATCGACAAAGTTCTTGAAGAAACCCAGGAACTCCTCGGCAATCTCTTCTTGGGAGGTGGCAGTAGGCTTGCCTTGGGTGAAGCCAGTACCGACAGGTTGCTCGACCCAGACCATGTTGGTGAGGTTTGCCCAGTTCCATGGGTTGTACACGGCATGTGGGCCACTGCCGTATTGCCAGGAGATGGGACCGTTCTCTTGGAGGAAACCCTCGAGGGAAGAGCAGCCAGGGCCACCTGTACTATTGTTAGACGGATCCGGCGATTTGGACAGAAATTTGCTTACCGTTCAACCAGATGGTGATTTCGTCGTCAGCATCCGGGTTCTCAGAGGGGAAGAACCAGAAGTAGAGCTCGGAGGTCTCGTTGGCAGCCTTGCTGATAGGGAGGAGACCAGCGTAAGACTCGCCAATGTCGAAGTTGACATCGGGAATCGCACCTGCAGTTCCATTGACGACGAATGCTGCTGATTGTTAGCAAGCTCTACACTCTAACATATACACGTACGTACCCTTGGAAGCCTCAGTGGTGATAATTTGAGAGTTTTGGCGCTTGTGAGGCTGGAGAGATGATGTCGGGACCGTCAGGCGAGGACGAGGGAGCTCAGCCTTCTTGCCAACAGAGCGAGCGCTTCGTGCAGAAACGCTAGCCGTGAGGCCACCGATGGCGATGATTGAAAGAAGCTGCATCTTGACTTGCTTCGGTTTTGAGGCGCCGGAATTGGTCAATAGTCAAGCTCGAGCTGTAACTATCAATGGCCGTAAAGAAGACAATTGAGTGGGCGCAGCAGCCTTCTTGAAGTACAGGCAAAGCGCGCACAACCGACGTCACCCTAGAGCTACCCTGCACGCGACGCGGCATCTATCTTGCTGTGCCTGGACAAACATGGATAGTCTATGGAAGGCCGGGGCTCAGCTCTTTGCCTGTTTAGGCAGGCGTAAAAATGGTCGCATGTTGTAGCTTACCCGGACCAAAGCTCGACCAACACTGGTGGCGTGTATGATCCGTCTCATGCGGTCTTGAGATTGTCCGTCCAGCTCTGATGGCGGCCGCTTTTCATACTTTGGGCGCAGTTCGAAAGCGGAAGATAGCGACATTGGCCATATCCTGCGCATGTCGCTCAGGTACGGTCGCGAGATAGGTGGAGAAGACATGCGTGACTAGACACACGACCATGCTGGCGGACCGAAGCTAACACCGCAAAGCTTCCACAAGCCCCGCTACTCACTCCGCCATGGCGTTCAAGCAATACCGGGCCCACTTCGTATTCCTTGATAGCGAACGGGCGAAGAAGCTCTTTTGGTTGTGTAAAGAGCCGACTCTTATCGCAGTATCTTAAGCCGTCACACGGAGCCGCGCTACGTTCATTGCGCGGGCTCACCGCGCATCACAATTTGTTGGCCATGGGTCATGATTGGACTGGATGCCGCATAAGGCCCGTCTGGTAGAAATTTCCATGTGCATGGGTGTAGAAGGATCAAGCACCGTGGCGGATGCTTGTCATGCTTCGGTTGAGATAAGTGCTGCGTGCACCAACCGCATCAGGCAGCTCGTGAAATTCCCTCGGGTGGCGCTTGGTGCGCCGAGCAAGCAACGACGGCCGTAAGCATATTTCCGGCATTCGGATTTTTCGAATGGTCATGTCGATGCATACTATGTGGCAAGACAATAGGAGAGATGAGAGGTGAGAATGGAGGTGCGCAGAAGGTTTGGATGACGCACCGTAAGCAACACCGGCCGGATGTGGCTTCCGCGCGCAGGGTGTCGGGCGGCGTTTGCGGGGAAGCCACAACCTTTATTGCGACAGCAGGTCAAACATCGCAAGATTTCAAGGGGCAACATTTGCAATTTAATTAATATGAATCAAGCATCAGCCAGAAAAGGACCGGATTATGTGCGACATTTGCGAAAGGATCATGGGAATTTCATTGATGAGGTGCTTAATCTAGGAAAGGCCCTTCTTTTCGTACTACGATTCACAACAGTTGTACGAGCGTCTGCTAAGCTTTGCCACCAAGACCGCCACGGCGAACGCGGCGCTCGCCATACTTGGGCGTCATGGTGAGACGAAGCAGCTGCTCGAAATCAGGAGTACCATAACCGGTGACTGGATCCCATCCCTCGGTGGCGTTCCAAGAGGCATACGGCACGAAGGGGGCAGGGAGCCCTGAGTATATATCGCGGCCAGTGCATCCTCGCGAGCCCCCATCTACAATATCGTTCAGGCCTTGGAAGCCCTGCTCGTAGATCCATGGGTTCAAGAAGCCAAGAGAGGACATACCGGCGGCCAGGCGAGCGTTGTTCAGGAGTGCAACGACCGACGCGAAGACAGGCGCAGATGCACTCGTTCCTCCAACAGAGCTTAAGGTGCCTTTGTTGATGACCTGAAAGCCCCGACCTTGGGCAGCGACGTCGGGGAATCCGCGACCATTGGGATTGTAAAGACCCTGCCAGCGATCTCCAAGCCTCTCTAGGTATTCGCTTACAGCCTTTTCTTGGTAAGCTGGTCGAGGCCAAAGGTCGGAAAAGCCACCAGAGGAAAATGAGACTGCTGCTTCGGGCGAAACTCCAGTAGTTCCACCCACAGAGGTAACATACGGGCAGGATGCCGGAAAGATCGGCAAAAGACGTGTGGTATTCTTGCCGTCATTCGTCTGGCATGCAGAGCCTGGGCCAGTGTCGCCGCTAGAGAAGATAACAGAGACACCACGGGTACCTAGCTGGCCGATCATGTCGCAGACCTTCTTGGCGTACTCAGCAGGAACACTCTGCTCGTTCTCACCATACGAAGTTGTAAGCACTTCCGGAAGCTCTTCATCCTCGAGACCAACAAGGTACGTAAAAAAGTCTAGATACGGCTCGTTGTTGTTATCGTCTGCAGAGGGTTGGTCGAGGTCGGGGACCAAGAATCCGCGTCCAGGAACGGTGTAGAACTCAGTAGTGATCTTTGGCGATACAAGGCCCGCTGTATACTGAACGTCTAGATTGGCTTCAACGCTATCAGCTGTCGAGTTCTGGTCGAATGGTCCTTCGTTGACAGATGTAACTTCAAATGTCGTGCCGACTGCCTGCGGCGCGAACCTGCTAGCGAACTGCGTGAAGTCGGCAAAGCGAGCGTATTGCTCTAGGTACCCAGTAACACCAAGTTTGACGTCAACGTCGCTGGCGTTATAATCCTTGAAGTTGTAGAGATCTGCAAGGCAGGCAGGGGTAATCCTAGTGTTGCATGTCGTGTTCACGGCAAGCGCGGAGAAAGGCACCTCCTCGTGCGTCAAGACTTGACTGTTCTCCGGCCGGATCTGACCAAAGCGAGTGGTAGGTTGGATCAGATCAATGTCATTCCGCACGTGTTTTGGTACCGAGTAGCCCAGCGAGCGGACTTTTTTGACAGTGGCGCGAACGTCACTCTGGTAAGTCTTGAACGTGGTACCCATCATTTGCTCTGCCCGCTTCACCGGAGCATAGAAGCTGATCCACTCTCCGTCGTTTTGGACATCCTTGGCTTCAATGCCAGACTGCTCGAGCCAGTTGAGAACGTTCGAAGTTGCCTCAGCCCGCGGCTTGATGAGGTTTTTGAGCTCGTCTCGCTTCAAGTGTTGACCGTAGCGAGGGTGGCTAGGCGAAGAGACCTCCATGAGCGTCCGTTCAAAGAGCTCAGGATCCGCCTACGATAGTTAGCAAAACACACTGCAAGCACCGTTGATTCGAGTGCCATCTCAGCCACAAAAGCAATTACTCACCGAGCGCACGGCAATGCGGAAACGCAGCCTTTGATCCGGATGTGGAGCTGCGACCTCACTCCAGCCCTCTGGAACACTGTGAAGGCGCTCGACAACCTCGCCTTCAAGATGAGAAGTGCTTGAGGTGGATATGGCGCTGGCTCCAGTGATGGCCAACAGGCCTGTCAGGACTGGTGTGTACCTCATATTGGCTGATGGTGCTGGAAAGGCAGCGTGAAGAAGAGGGTGAGGGAGAGGAATTGAGGGGCAAAAGAAGCAAAGCGCCCAAAGATTCTCGCGCACCTTATTTCCTTCGCGGGAAGAATGAACGATAGGGTGTGGAAGGTGCATCGGCAGGGCACATAATGCAGTTATAGTCGTAATTGCCAAGAAATGAAGCATGCACAAACTAGGTAGGTGGCTAACTAGGGGATCTTCACGCTGGCCCCATTGTTTCAGACACACTATATGCAGTTAGATGTCCGGATCAACAAGATCGGCCCTCGCGCTGGCCGTCGTTGACAAACATGCGTTCCGCAGGCACGGTCGATAGGTTCCTGTCGTACGCAGGATTGGTTCGACATGGATTGGGCCCCTGGAAACCCTGGTACGAAGCTTCATCCCGAAACTTGGTGCAAGCCTTAGACTGGATGGCGACCATTGACGCTATTTCTGCCTTGATTTGACCATGTTTCGTCGAGCGCATGCCGATCAGTTTAATATATGTCAGGCGACACGAACCAGCTATAGCTATAGCAATATGGCAAAGCATGCGAGCCGCACCGTTAATCTTTGCGTGGCGCCGTATCTACGCCGAAAAGCACGATGGCGTGGAAACGCGAGTCGTAATACACATCAATATGATGGCAAGGACCCAGTGGAAAGCTGAAGAGGGCTTGGTGAGCTTGGTAAGCTTGGTGGTGTCTGCTGAAAGCTTGAGGTGGATGTTTATCCGTGTGGGGTTGCCAAAAGCGGCAGGCGGCTTCGCCCCTAGCTTTAACGGGCGAGCCTGCATGCCGAGGCTGCCATGCACCCATCGCTACCTTTGCATTTTCTCGACGGTCATTTAATGTCTGGATTATATGAACTTACGCTGCAGGTGCTACAGGGGTTCCGCAAATACTGAAGACATGAATTGGCTACACTGTTGTGTACCTGCGTCTCACGAGCCAAGTACCACATGGGTTGCTTTAGCGACGGAGCAGGTTTGCCCGACTCAAGCACACGACATAATGAAAACATGTCTCAATCCTCCTTTGTCGGGAAAGTGTGTCTTCCGTCCTTTCTAATAACTTCTTATAACAGTTCTCCGCATACACACCGATATCAAGGTCTCCCTTCAAATCCATTGTCCAAAATATCAATGAGTTCGTCCAGTTGCTTGACAACAAGATCCGTATGCTCATGCTCCGCGAGATGCTTATTCACGTCATTGACCAGCAAAACCGTCGCAGCTCCAGCCCGATAACCCGCCGTCATATCATCGATGGAATCGCCCACCATAATGAGACTGTTTCCGCCATCCTCATGCATCCAATCCTTGGCAATGTGTAAAATACCCGCCGGATCAGGTTTTGGAGGCCTAAACTCGCGTGTCACAACGGGGCTGAACTTGGAAGTCGGCAAAAAGGTAGTAAGAAGATGTGTAACAGGCGCGTCGAAATTGCGCGTGCAAATTCCTTTCTTGACACCCCGCGAGTCGAGGTATTCCATCAACTCAACCAGCCCGGCCTGTGGCTGTTGCGACTTCATCGCCGTGCGTTCAATGTTGCGGATCTTCTCTTGGGCTTCTTCTTGCTCGCTTTCAGGCAACGAGTACACGTGGTCTAGGATATCGGTTGGCTTTTCGATACCCAGGGCTGCCCGCATTTCAGCGAACATGTAGTTTTGTGGCAAGCCTAGTCGTGTGTTAACACATTTCTTATCCGTTCGACCGTCACCGCCACTACTGAGGATTCATTACATAAAGTTCCGTCGACGTCGAAAACAATGCCCTTCAATGCCGGCCGAGCATCCCCCTCCTTTCTCTTCTCGGGGTTCAGTGGGGCGAACCGCCGAGGTCGCACAGGCTGCGCCATTGTAGTGAGTGATCGCGTTGCACTCAGAAAGAGGCGGATAACTGTGCTGCTGGGCGACAGCTTGCATGCAAATCTGAGATGATTGGTGTGCCGAGCGATGAGGGCGTTCATTATGATGATGTTGCGCACAGGTTGGTGTTCTGGCATGTGGGTCCCATGTCAGCCGCATCAGCAGTGCGGCTTTGAGTTTGGCGGGGATGACGCAATACATTCTGAGTATCAGCTCTCATTCCCGCGACCTTTTATCAGAACTCCACAAAAGGTCCTACATGCCAGAATCGAAATCACGGTGAATCAGAGATGCCTACGCGCTCGCCAACCACCCACCTCGACGAACCCTCGCACATATATTCTCCATCAAATTCAATTCGACATACAATAACATAAGTATCAACTAGAGCCACTGCTCTTATCAAGGGAACACTCCAGCATAAGCACCGTCAACCAAACATGTTTCTGCACCATTGCTAACAATTCTTTCAGTTCGAAATTCTAGCTTTGTTTCCAGGCCCCTTTCCCACTAGCCCCGTTTGGAGGTAGAGTTGTGCTTAAGGCTTTCGGTAATGGTGGGATGGTGGTTTGGGAGAGGAGGTTACATTTATGCCGGATAAATTAGCGCTGGCGGATATGCGGAGGGTTGTTGTTACTATGAGACCGGCTAAGCTTATTGCGTTTATAGCGTTTATTCTGTCCAAGTTTGTAGATAGCGTACGAGATGCACTAGACGGGCTTGGGGTTTCATTTGAGGATCTACCGGCTACAGCGACGGGGGTGCTGTTGGACAACCTTCAATACCGTCCAGTCTGAGGACAATGGGGCTTTGTGGGGCTGGCTCCGAGACAGGTATGCGGTTCGAGGGTCGAGAAGGCTTGATCCAGTAGTATCCACGGGGACGAAAAAGGATGGGGGAAAAAGTAGTTTATACACGCATAGCGAACGTCTACGCCCGGACAGTAGCCCTAGCCTTAAATGGGCTCTTCCTCAGCGCGAAAAACGCCGCGACATAGACTCCCGCCCCCAAGACCAGCAGTCCAGCATACGCCCCAAACCCTTTTAGATACTTGGGTGCATCCTCCTCGGGAAACAGATAGCTACCATAGATCTGAGCCAGATTCCCCAACCCATTGACAAACGCGAGGGAAATAGCACGCGTCTCGGGATCAAGCGGGCCCAGAGATACCGAGGCGTACGACAGGGCCAGCGGGTTCGCAGTCCAGATGAAGCTGTTGATGAAGACAAGGAAGACGTAGCGAGGAACGAAGGCGTATATGCCCGCGGAAAGAGCACAGAAGAGCGCGGCGAGGACGAGGGCGGAGGCGCAGAGAATGGGGCGGAACGCGTAGATGCGATCTGCGAAGATGGCGGTGGGGACAGCGATGACGAAAGAGACGACGTAGAGGGGCACCGTCACTGGTGGTGGGTTAGCTTGCCCGATCAACATGTGTGTGTGGGGGATACGTGGGACTCGACGTACTGTACTGGGCCATTGATCCCGTGTACCCGAGACCTTGGACCAGAGTCGGGTTGAAGTAACTTAGGCTGTAGCATCCAATGATGGTCATGTAGCCGATGCATAACATCCAGAGCCGCCAGTTCGACACTGCGTTGACGAAAGCTTGGCCGTGCGAGATGGACTGTTCTCCTTCCTCGCTGCTGCCAGAGACATGCATTCCGTCGGCTTTGAGCCGAGCTAGAGCGAGCTCGCGTTGGCGGGGGGTAAGTTGCTTCGCGCGAGAGGGCCAGTCGAGCAGTAGGAAGGGCGCGGGGATGGCACAAGCAACCGTGGCGACGCCCTGGACGATGAAAAGCCTACATCATATCAGCACTGATCTCCACTATTGAGGGTCCGGTTTCCCTACCATTGCCATCCTGCGATGCCATGTGCGCCATCGAGATCGTCGACGATGGCTCCCGCGATGATGCCACCGAAAGCGCCACTCAAGATACCAGCGCTGAGGAAACACATGAAGCGCTTCGATTGCTCATGGCGTCGGTACCAGTTCGATATGATGAAGAGCACCGCAGGGCTAAAGCCAGCTTCTGTGACACCGAGGAGAAAGCGCACGCCGATGAGCTGAGCTGGTGTCTTGACGAGAGCCATCAGCGCCGACACTGTTCCCCATGCTACCATAAGAGTGGGCATCCAGATTGAGGGCCTCACGCGGGATAGAACCATGCTAGAGACTATCAGTAACGGTGCAAGTCGATGATAGAACAAAGCTCACTTGGAAGGTACTTCGAAGAAGACGTATCCGATTTGGAAGATGACAATGGCAAGGAAGTAGTCGTTGGAGCTTAGACCGAGATCGCGATCCATGCCTGCCGCTTTGGCATTGCCGATTGCTGTGCGGTCCTGAGCTATGTGTTAACGTATACTGTCGCTACGGAGAAGAGTGACTGTGTACCATATAAGACATGCAATACAAAACCCAGATAGTCGGCATCAGATACAAATCAATCTTGCGAACTAACGCGCGCTCTTCTTCAGTCTTCTCTTCAAACGGCTCGCTGACAAGCTTGATATCTGCATCCCCATTGGGCAATGAGACTTCATCATGAGTGACGTCTTGCTTAGAATCAGTTGTGTTGATATTGCCAATGTGATCGACCTCTGTTTTCCAGGCGTTACGGTCAGAATTGGAAGACATTGCTGTAAGTATTAAGGTGAAAAGAGAGTCTGGCAATGGTAATTTCGCTGTAAGTTCAGAAATGAAATGGAATCATTAAGATTTGGTAGGCCAGCGATCCTTCCGATATATATGGGATGCATTCTATGCTATCTGCATGTTTAGTGTCGCTATGCTGCGCCCATTGGACGAGAAATTGTCTCTACAGGCATCACAGTAGTGGTTGGTTAGTCGTCTCGAGCGGGTTCCCCGTGGGGTACGCTTAGGCGACTTTTACCCTGGTGGGTATTTCCCCGCATCCACTGGACCGGGACATGTTTTCCTCAGCTTTGGGTATCGCTGACATGATTCGACGATGACCTTTGGGCAAAGTTAGCATACGGAGAGAATCAAGAGTCCCCGGCGTAAACATGGCGCTACTAGCTCGGCGCTTGATTGGTGTAGTGATCGACTCGTACGAAGATGCCGAGCGTCTGTGACTGGAAGCTGGAATGCTATTCTTGTTATTGAGCTAGATATCTTGGCTTCGGAATAGCGCACAATCCAGTTGGGTCTCGTCTCGAAGGTATTGGCATCATGTCCTTGCGATTCGAACATGGCTTGTGAATGACATTCCAGATTCAATTCTATCGGGTGAATGGAAAGAAGACCATTAGTGTGCGTGAAGTGGCAATGAAATGATAGATTCACACTTCGTGTTCAATATCAGCAACTCTGGGCACCCGATGTAGACGTAAGCTACAAAAGTTCGCGACGAGCTCAATCTGTTCGCAGTCAGCATGAACTCCACGACCGCAAATTGCTTGCTACATACGCATTGTTGGAGTGTCTCAACATCTTCCTTGCTCACGCCGATGCGTCTCGTTCCACGCAAATGCCAGGCAGTCTCCCTGGGCAGATTTTGAATCATGATGCCACTGAGCACTGTAAGCTCTGTCTCGACATCATTAAGGATGCTGTGATCGGATAGGTAGAGACCATAGGTAATCTGCTTGCTCGTCCAGTCTAGATATTTTGTCAGTTTTGCAGCATGTCTCTATCAGGGCTGATCATATACCGAAGTCCTTCTGTGATGCCAACACATTGTCGATACCTTCTTGATTGTGCTGGTACAACCGGCCCTGCCATACAGCGCCACGCTTGGAATTTGCTTCATCGCATTGCCATCCCTCTCTATATCGTTATTAGAAATTGACATCGTGGTTCAAGAACTAGTATCAAAATACCTTGAGAACGTATAGTCTTTGTCTTCTGGCCTGGTGACAGCGTCGATGTCGAAGATGGCCTCCAACGGCTTACACACGCCCACAATAACGATGAGCTTGAAGAGCGTTTCGCGTATTCTTCGCATCAAAGCCTGGCGTTGCTCTGGCGTCTGGTATTCGGGCCGCTTGATGAGCTCTTTGTATAGGAGGGGCGCGAAGCCTGGCTGTCCTCCGCCGACCATTGCGGCGAGCTAGATCCTTAGCTAGGCGTCGAGTATCAGTACATAGTGATACTTACCAACAATACATACCACTTGTCGGCACCGAGCGTCTTTGACGGGAATTTCTCTTCAATGGCTTTGAAAAGCGAGAGAGCCTCGTCATCCGTTGGATCGCGGGGTATCGGGATCTCGTTGGCAGCCATCTCTCTGGTGTTGCTAAGGTGGACTATGGAGGTATGTGAAGCTGTTGTATGAAGTTGTGTTCTGGAGTACTTTTTTCTGTCTGAGGTTCGTCACCACAATAAGTTTGTGGGTCTGCGGACTTTCGGGGATAGGCTGGGAAGGGACGACGCGCTCCGAAGACGCGTCGTTAGGGCGGGGTAAACTCCCCCTCCATCCCTCGCGGAGAACAACAAAGCTCCCCGAACCCCAGACTCCGCAATCTTGGTTAGTAGAATGCTCAATGCGGGAACTGGTAAGCTCGGGAAAGCATATGCGCTGGATTGAAGGGATATTAATGCGAGACGTCATGGGGCCATTTCATCAGTCCCAACCTCTCCTGTGGATTCACAAGCCGTCGTATCGCTCGCACACATCATTACTCAAATACATCCTTGACTATCTTGATCGAAGCTTAACCTTTGCACTTCTCCTTCGTAGTCCATACATACACCAACTAGAGCCATGGCATCCACTTCATCACCATATCATCTCCCCAACAGTACCCCCAAAACCGTCATCGTCACCGGCGGCGCAAACGGAATTGGTGCGCAAACAATCCGCTCCTACCACGCTCATGGCTGCAATGTTGTGATAGCCGACCTGTCATCTTCTAGCGACGCAGCCCATGCTTTGATCTCGACACTCTCTGACCCTTCACGGGCGTTCTATCAACCCACGAACATCGTCAATTGGAGCGAAATGCAAAGCCTGTTCCGGGCCGCCAGCCAACGATTTGGACAGATCGATATCGTGGTTGCGAACGCAGGTATGATGGAGAGTAAAGGCTTTTTCGACTTTGAAGAAGATGAGGACGGGCAATTGAAGGAGGCGAGTGAGGCGAGCAGGATTATTGATGTAAACTTGAAGGGTACTATGAATAGTAAGTCGTTGACTGTCCCCTCTACATGGGAAATTCAAGTTTTGATCTGTGATAGCTTTGCGGTTGGCCATGCACTCTATGAAATCGAATCCCTTAGACTCAGATGGCTCTCGGGGGTCCATCGTTCTCATTGCTTCAACGTCTGGATACTTTGGTGGTACAGGCGTCGTATCCTATGTCTCCTCCAAGCACGGCGTAGTCGGTCTTGCGAGAGCGTCGCAACGCGTGGCTCAGCAGCTTGCAGTACGGGTCAATTTGGTCGCACCATTTTTTACACCAACGTACATAACATCTGGCTATTCGGCGAAGTGGACGGAGCGGGGTCTGCCGGCCAATACGCCCGAGGATGTGGCTAATGCCATTGTCGCAACGAGCACAAGCCCAAAGAGGACAGGGCATAGCATGATGGTGAGTTTGCAAAAGTTTGACCGATTGGTAGAAGAATGGCGTTGCTAATAAATACATGCAGGTGGTAGGAAGCTTGGTCAGAGAGATTGAGGTAGCGAGAACGGAGTCTACAAAGGACTGGATGGGCGAAGAGATAGCAGGCGTTATGGCGAAAGGTGGAAGATTCTTCGATGATATGGGCGGTTATACGCTGCCCAAGGCGCGATCATGATGTCCTCGGATCCAAATAAATGTGTCTCTATAAATTGCCGTCTTGTCTGCGCACATCCATTTCCATACGCAGTTAATATTAAAAAAATACGTGCAAGGGGTCCAAGACCAGGGTGCTGGACAATACGTTAGATGCTATGTAGACACTCGTGCGGGTCGAATGCCTATGGTATCCTCGACGAAGACGTGGGTGCTTTCAGGTCTAGATGTGCATCTGATCAAGTATCATGTGATTTTGTACAGCAAAACTGCTATGCGCCATAACAGATAATTTTCAAAATTGGACAACAATCTTTCTCACTCATGGTATCTCTCAAGTTGCTTGGCCAAGCCCCCACGAAGGATCAAGAATATCTGCGTTGAACCAATCCAACGAAGGTTGCGACTGGAACAATTGCCACATCATGTTGTCGTTCCAGGAAGAAAGCATCAGAGAATCAGTTCCCTCACCACCATTGGTATTCAACATATCTGGGCCATTACTGAAGGCCATTGATGAAGGATAAACCGCCATTGGCGCAGCTGGCGTGGCGTGGTCCATGTTCTCGTGCTGAATATGATCTTGTCGACTCGCATTTTGAACAAGGGGTTTGCAAAGACCGAGAAGTGTTGCGCAGAGCCCATGTAGACGGTTGACATATTTGTTCTCTGTCACCAGGGATGAGATGGCATCGGTGACGTCCTCGAGTAGCTGAAAGTCTCGGCCATCGGAAGTTCCGACAACATTACAGAAGACGACAAAGAAGGGGCACAACGGATGTGAAAGCATGGTCCTGGGGGTGGCGTTAGTGAACCCTCTCTTCGCGAGGTAAACCAAGTCTTACCAAGCGAGGTACGGATCGTAGCCTTCAATGAAATGGTCCAGACTCCTGGCAAGCTGCTCGATAATCTTGACACATTCTAGCGCTTTCCGCGCGCTCTGGAGGCACTCCTCTCGCTCAATGTGGTTTGTCGTGACCGTGGGACTCAGCCGGTGAACGGCAGTTAAGAGAGAGAAATATTTGAACTCCATGCCTTTCCAATGAACAGCCGAATCTGTTCTGCTTTCCAAATGATGCAGCTCGCGTTCCTGGACATATGTCAGCATATTTGTAGCATCTTTTGATCCGAGACGGCCAAGTCACCTTCTCCATCAATCCATAGATTTCCTTCATTTGGGCTCTCAACTGAGCTACCTCCTCGTGCAGAGTCGCTGGCACTCGTTTAGCGTTTGAAGACAAAGTCAGATCTAAAATCTTGTCCTGCACCGAGACCAGCTCTAGAACACTCAATGTGTTGGATTTATCTTTTCGCAGCAGGTCAGAAGCTTTGACTTGCATACTAGGGAGTGATCTCGGTCGAAGTAGTAACAGACTCATAACGCTGTCGAGTTCCGCACAATGGGCAACAATCGCAAATATCTCCTTCTCTTCATCCGTCTCTGGTATTGTCTTGGAGATCTGATGGTAACCGAGGGCTACAATTGTTCGCGATGCATGGGCTGTCAGCTCCCAGCATTGTGTCGGATTGCCCATAATCTGGGACATGAGAGCCTAGATGCCATCAGCTATTGTAAGACTGTCATGGGTCATGTACCACTTACTCCTGTCACCAAAGCCTGCACTAGAGGCAATGATGGTGCGACCATGAAGCTGACATTGTCTAAAGCAGTAAGCGCGGCTATTATATGATCATACTCCATTTGCTGGATGTGCTTTTGTACAGCTTCGCATTTTGGCCCTTGTAACTGACTCGCATACATGATGACAGCCGCTTGAAAATGGACAACGACTTTGTAGAGGTTTTGGGTTTTCTCATCCGCAGTGCCTGCCATGAGAGCAAGAGCCATCTTCTCGATGGCTTTTGGCGGTACGTGATCGCAAGTGTGGTAATGAATATCGGTATGCAGGCGCTCCTTGAAATCATCTGAGGTCATCGTTAGTCTAGCATGTCACGATGATACGGTGAGGAGACCGACTGCCGATTATGATATTGAGGAGCTCACGCTGGGAGAGGTCTGTTGAGACATGCATCGACTTATCAAAGGTGCTGCGATCTGTCATAGCCGGTGTAGGTGTGTGTGTCAACCGATCGACGAAAGAGATGGCCGTTTCCAGTGTAGAGCGCTGGTGACCGGATAGTAGGCCATTGGTAGATAGTTCTTTGCTGATATGAAGACGAGCTTCAGTCGCTGTCTGAGGACTGGTGTCGACATCTGGAGTCGCAGCGACTGGTACGTCAAGCGAACTAGTCGTACGCCTCCTCTTAGCTGGCCGATCGGGTATCGCCTCGACGCTGGGAGTGACGGAATCATTACCGACGTCGTGCTCCTGGGATAGGCTTGGGCTGTATTGAACGCCACGCACAGAATGCTCTAGGGTCGACAGCCGTTGCACAAGAGCTTGTATCTTTTCATCTCTACACCAGGGTCAGGTCTGGAAGTCGATACGGCTTGCAGTCATCGGTGAAGATTCGAAAGGTGCGACATCATTTGCTTTCACGATGCAAGACAGGCAGTTACTTACGTCTTGACTTTGGGGCGAGGAACACGCTTGTGCCTATTCCGCAGACATTCAGCCCTGGCCGCCACACAGTTTGCGCATGGCTCTTTGCGATCACATTTCACCTCCTGAGTGTCAGCGCCTAGGACGCATGCATATGCAGATGGTTAGAAGGCAGGCGCGGGTGTAACTCACTTTTCGGGCATGGCATAAATCGCATGCGGGTATACCGCCGTGGGCCACCCAATTTTCTTCTGGCATTTAGTAATCGTTTGAGGCAACTCGTGGAATAGACAGCAAACGGACTTCTGGGGGGTGCGGAATGTTTGGTCTCGGTAGCCTTGGCGGATATGTCGGAAAGTTGACATGCCGAAGGCCGAGCGGGCAGGCGCCATCCTTGCATTCTCACTGTGCTTACTATATCGCGACCTAAGAAGTCGCACTTTCTTAGCAAGCTTAAACTCTACGATGACTTTGATCAAATCATGGCCAAAGAAAAGCACCGATCCACTCCAGCCGGGAGTTGCCGGCATAGCTATGTGTCGGAAAGGCCTCGCTGTTCCAGAACCAAGCAGGGCTTTGTAACTTCGCCTTTGTGCCATGTGACTTATGTCGTAATATGGTCAATGGAAGACACGATGCCGCACTGCGAATGAGACCTCGCAATGCGACTTGCGCAATCCGGCTTGCGTATGTCGCACGTGGAGTCATGCAGCTTGCAGGCTTGATTTTGGAATGGACAGGCCTTCCCAAGTGCTTGCTGATGACTGGCCGCACTAAGATGCAGCGCCGCCTCAAAAAAGCCATCCGAGACTCATCATAGGCCTCTGCCCGCTTCAGGAAGGGATCGATGCACATTTAAAGACGTCCCCACAGTGAGCGGCTGCTCCCGTAAGGCTAGCCTTGTTTGCTGGAGGTCCCCCATCAAAGGTGAATGATGGACATTATGATAGAATAGAGGATGCGAGAGAGGAAAAGAAAGACATGATGAAAGATGACTGAGAACGCGTGAGGGCGCTACGAAAAGGTAGCGCCAATGGTAAGTTTCGGAAATAAAAAAGTCGGCTAATTTGCAACCACGAAGGCGGCGTTTCAACGCGTATGCCTCAGGGTGCAGCAGCGCGCTGGCGATTTAAGCCTATTTTGAGAAATGCGTTGAGTAACTTGAGTGTTCGACTGTAAAGGACCCGATTGATAGTGCTGCGGAAATACGAACCCATATGTTGCACAGTTTTCATACTTGGCAAACTACCGGTGGTAGGAGTGCTGAAAAGGGCAAGAAGATGGTCAAGACGTGGAGGGGCTGGCACTTTATTACCCCATAGGTTCCACCGGAATGGAAGCAATGTCGACAAATTTGAAGAACATGCCGCGCCATGTGGGACGAATTGCGGGTGGCAAACATCGTCCACGTTTTTCCGAATGTTCTCGGCTGAAGGCGGCGTTGGCCTCGTCGGTGTCTTGAGTGAGTAACGTCTTTACGAGACGTGGGATTCGGTACTTCTCAGGTTGATTTCGACGCATTAAACCGAGCTAGGCAGGTTCATGCTCCATCTCATGTGACAGCGTGTTTAGAGCGGCGCGGTCGACACACTGTAATTCGCGACGAGACCACGAAACGTCGATTTTCTGGTTTTAGTCGCGCATGATGAACGACGGCAGGGCCAGCTGATTCCTATATTGTGTCATAAGAGCAAGGAGGTGTTCATTGGGTGGCGCTTTTTTTTGTTTGCGTCAGCGCCGACCTCAGGGTTGAGATGAGATTACATGCACGGAATTTATTACTCTCTGCGCCGTTGTGGTAATGGAAGGGGATGCGGGTGAGGCTGGTCGCGCTTGCCCACATTGAAGACCCCGTGCAGAATGAAGGGCCGGCATTGGGTCGGTTCCGCATCCTCAACGCATATCCTCAATTACATGTGAAGCTGGCGATGATTACATGGCTACGCGCAGAATCCGTGACCGCTTTATGGCCGGCGGCAACAACTGTTGGCAGCACAGAACACGGGCGCCGAGGCTTTTTGTGATTCGCTTTCCATGTAGGCTATTTGCCACTGTCAGTTCTGCGTAGAGGCGGCCCAATAAGATAAGCGAACCCCCCAGGTAGCGTGGGGTATATCAAGACGTCGCGATAAGGAGCAGACCACACAATCGCCCATATCAAAGCGGTGACCTGGCCCATGATGGCTTCTGCAGAGCTTCGACGGTGAGCCGCACGTGAAGAAGAGCCGTCTACGGCGTTCCTGGGCTACCGGCATGTCCGCCACGGAGACGGCTTTCTGATCCGCAGCTGATGTGACGAAGCCGTGTTACAAATGGTTTAAGGCTCGGTTCGTGTGGGGTGTAAACCGCAAAGACCGTCGTTGGTTTGGGTGTGTATATCTGTGCTGCTACGATAAAGCAAGGCGCAGAGCGAGGTGCTGACAGCAATGCCCGATTCCCTTGGTGTACTGCAGGGCATGCGGCTGCAGACGTTCTACGGGCGTCGGGACAGGCTTCAGGCACGCAATAGGAATCAAGATGGGCCTGCGGCGAATCCAGGGCTCCCACGCGCGCCGTGTCATTGGCGCGTTTTCTGGCAGGAGGCGTGACTCTTATCTCTTACTCCTGGCTCGGCGGCCACACCACGCACCACCCCAAACTCCAGCTTCCCACCCAGCGCCGCCCAGCGCCGCCCACAACCAAGCCAGCACTGTCCCCAGTTATGACAGGGCTGTCGCTCCCCGGCGCGGGAGCTAGTCCTGTGCCAAAAAGAAAGAGTACCTGCACATCCCATGGCCGCCCCGAATACTGACCACCGCCGCGCCCTCAAATTCCCTCTTCACCCACGGGTGCACACATCCCCTTCGTCCTGTTGATTGTGCCACCATCCACTCGGATGCCTCGGTGCGTGCCATCTGTCTGCTATTGAAAGTGAGTAGTGAATGATTGCTTATCTTGTGCTCCAGCCGCTTATCCTGGCGACTTGTCTGTCCGTGCCTGTATATCATTAAAGCCCTGCCCCCAGCTAACTGTCGTGCCTCAGGCTCTTGGCCTGCTCTCCATCGCCTGCCAACAGATACACACTCATTCCTTCAAATCCACTCAAACAGCCTCTGCCGGCCTTCCATGAGCCGCCCATTTGTCACCTCAAAACCACGCTACGACCACCGCCCAAGGTCGACTCCTGATGTTCCATAGCACCACTCAGGCCCTCGTCCACCCGTCTGGAAACCCTGCGCCTGGTGAAGAGGCACAGCTCCCGCGGGGAGAATGCAGCTTCATTCTCCCACCCTCCGACCCCAATGGCGCCAGCCAGCGCTGCTCCTGTCGCAGCTTCTATCCCGATTCCATCATACGCTCTCGCTGCGGGTGCGGGCATCAGGCATGGAACCATGAGGCCCAGCCCATGTCGACAGTGTCGATGGAAGCATACATACAGGCTGTGGAGCAGATGAAGCGCCTGAAGCATGAGGTCAAACGCTTCGAGACATTGGAGCAAGATCTGAAGCAGGAGTTGTTCAGAGAGAGAATGGCACGGGAGGAGCTCATCAGGACGAACAATGCGATTCAGGCTCGCATGTACGAGAACATGCAGTTTTTGAAGCTCTCTATGGACGATCGAGTCGAAGCTGTCGTGGATCGAACGACCGAGCTGAGTGATCAGATCAAGGTGCAGGGTGAACGTTTGAACATGGTAGATGAGTTCAGCATGGAGCTGGAAAACAGGGTCGATCGCTTCGAGCAGATCAGTGGCATGTCGAGAGACATCACACCCGCTTCCTCAACGCCAAAAGCTCCCCTATCGACAACACCACAAGCACCGCCAGTTCCACAGCTGCCACCTTTGATGCAAGCAAGCCATACTCTTGGTCAACTTCCCATTCGAACTGACAAGAAGTATGCCTTGTCTTGGAGTGTCCGCGTCATCTTCGTACCTCGTAAATCACAGAGGTTCGCCTTTGACCCCGACAGCAGCGCCTACCGGCGATGCGCATCTCGCAAGTTGCTTCAAAACCTCGATTTTCCTAGTCAGGACAGTTCTTGTTTCGCGAACTGTATCGAGACTGCCTTCAAAGGCGTCTTTCGCGGTAGACCATGGATGCCAATGACGGGCCATCGGCCCGCAGACGAGCCCTTCGGTCGCATGGCCTTGACGCTCCTCCCACCCGATCTCGTCCATCGCGGCGTATGGGACTTTCCGTTCCTAGAAGACCACTGCATCGCTCACGACAAGATGCAGGGAGACGTTCTCTACATAACTCTGCAGTATGAGGACGTCACCTGGAACGAGATACGCTTCTTGCCCCCTGTGAGTGGCGTCGACGAGACTTGCTGGGAGCACGATGAAGAACTCGACGGCACTGCCAAGTACAAGAGCCTGGACTCAGAGATCATGTACGATTACCAGGATCCTCCACCTACTTATTCATCTAGAACTCACTCGGTGGCGACTAGGGCGCCCTCGGGATTGGACGTTCTCGCTAATTCAGCTGCTATGCTGAGTCCCATTGAGCGTTCCCAGACGGCGTCAACCGTCCACTCGTCGAGGCCGAGCCCTCTGAGCCCAATCCAGCGTGCACCAACGCAATCGTCAAGCCATTCTAATCACCCTCGCTTCTCATCAGAGCGGAGCAGCCTTCGCAGCTTCGACACTGAGACGACCGACGATGAACACCGCGACAAAAAGCCAAAGCTGCGATCGAAACAAAGCATGCCCAACGTAAATGCTGCTGGTCACGCACAGCAACCCATGTATGTCTCGGGACGCTCAAAGCGGAAGATGCCCGTCAGGGAAAAGGGCCTCAAGGAGCCTCTTCACTTCAACGTTGCCGGCGTTGCCAAGGGAGGTCTCAACTTCCTGCATCCCCGTTCATCCAAGGGCAAAGAAGTAGCTCACAACCAGTGAGAGCAGCAACATTCAGTTCGACATTTTCTTATGGTCGGGTTTTCTTGTCATTTTTCGGTAGAGGCGTTCACGAGTAAAAGCCTCGGTTTCAAAGGATACCCATTTGGCGTTGTATAGTACAGAACCATACGCCAGTTTCTCATTGTCGGAATATTCCCAGGTCCTTTTTCCATGTTCAGACATTGCTGGATACTGCCGTTTCACATGGTCGACGTCTTTCGGCTATTCCGATTCTATTTGTTTTTGCTCGAATATAGACAACTTCAAAGACGATAGGCCACACTGCTGTTCACGAAAAATGACATCATTCTATAACACTTGCCCAAATACTTAAACCACAAGCAGGCATAACATTGGGCTTCGCATTCCCACACATGCAAGGATAGCGATAAAACGTACTTCTCGCATCCGGAAAATTGTCTTTGCGCGCCCCAGACGCGCGGTCTTGTTTCTATCTATGGGAAGACGCTTTTTCGTGTTCGAAACCTTGTCCCCCGCCTTCCCTCCGATACCGTATCGCCGTGTTAATTAACTTTGCATTGATAATCGCGCCGGATAACAAACGCCCCCTCCCCCCCCCCTCCCCCCGTTCAAGGTACCCACTGGCCAAGACGGCGCATCCGGGGGGTTATGTGTAGCGCACGGTCCAGGACCCTGGGGCGGCGGGTGCGAACTAGGTAGTTATCGTCGGTACTGGCTGCATGAGTGTCAAGTGCCGGAATTACGGTACGCAGCGTGAGTATCTAATATGCGTTGTTTTCTGCTTTCTTGGGGTCTGGACGTCACGAGGACGACGAGGACGACGTTTCTCTAGCCTATCTAGGTAAGTGAGGGCCATACTCGAGTAAGCTGGTTTCCTGGGTGTTTGGGCCCCGGGGGGGGGGAATCAACTAAGCCCCGCTAATGTTCTGTAATACAATCTGAAGTACCGAGGTAGCGTCATGCTTTCCTACAGTTTATCGGAACAGGATCAGGAAACGAAACTAACGGAAATCTGTTCTGATTCTTCTACCGTTGGCTATGACTCTCGCATTAACTTTGGCCTTCCTCTATTGTCCCTGTAGATTACCGCGCAGTTTTCCTAGATGACAGCGATAGAGCGGCGCAGATAGTCTGCAATCTGTTCCAACTTGGTTATTTCAAATAACGATCTTTTGATAGAGCTTTGGTGAGATTAGTAGCACGACGAGGACGTCTATTATGCGAATTATAGAGAACGGTTCTCGAGCTGCGTGATGATTGCATTAGGCGTGATATGATCTTACTCACGTACATCGAGCGTAATGCTGAGCTGATCTTGGGTCTAAAAAAAGGTATTGTGAGATGGGCGGTTATAGAAACTTCCCCTATTGTACCGTTTGACCTGGTATAAATTGATATTAACGTTCTGTTCGTTGCCGTTGCACCGGCAGGAGAAGATTCCACAGGCGAGATTGGAGCTGGGGAATTAGTCCTACGCGGTAGAAGCTGGGGCGCGTCGATTGTGGCTTCAGTGACGGATCCTAGAAGTTTTGGTGCTTGTGGGTTTAGTTTGGAAGGAAGTGACTTGATTTGCATTTCCAAACCAAACACGACGCGCTAGGCTATACTTTTTAAAGGCGACGTAATAGCCTTTTCCATACAAATCCACAAGAAGTAACAGCGCTTACAGAACCGGTAGAGCATACGGCACAACTCTCCCGCTCCTCGACTTCGTAAATTTATGGACAGGCGGAAAGCGACATGTAGTGGCATACGCGATACACCGCTTCTGGCTTGCTTACCGCTTTATTGGCTAGATATGAGCTGTTTCGCAACTAGAGAGGTGCTGAGCTTGCAGCTGCTCGAAATCTAGAATTGAGGGTATTAATATGTGGTGTGGCGCGGTGTGGAAGGGATTTGAGCGGGCAATTATCTAGAGATGGTCCTACGTCATTACTGCCCGCTAGCGTCTTGGTTACACGCTGGCATATCTCAGCCTGGCTACTTGCTTCTCTCCTGCAACGTTCCAATGCATTGATCGTTACCTGTGTCCCTGAGCACGTCCTGTCATCCCTTCGCTTACGTATACCTATCAGGAATTTGGAGACTGAGGTTCTCATGCCAAAGCTGCCTAGATCTCACGACGACTCTAGAAGACTTTGGAAGTTGGCTTTACCACTGCGACTGCTACTGTCTGTCCAACATTTGCTGCGAGATCTCGGGGAATTCATACACTCCATCAATGTTCTTATACACACTTCGTTAGATATTACGATGCGTGCATGGGACCTTGCAAAGCAGAGAGGTGCTAGTGCAGCTAGACTCTGAATGTTTGCCGACCTTGTACTAATACATATGGAAAGAAGACAACAGAGCAACGCGATACGCCGTTATTAAGCCCAAAATCTCGAGACTGCCATGTTACCGGATACCTGAGGCGCATGGAAAGTCTTAGTATCCAGCGACATCAACGACGCCTACGGTACACACCGCGGTGGTGGACCTGTCTCTCATGCTCTCTCATTTTGTCGCCTCTATGAAAAGGGCGGCCACCAGCCATGCTACGACCACACTTCGGCTGGCTGCACCAGTATTCAGCCCGTTGGGGTGCATGCGACGTACTATAATGGCGTTTGAGCTCTGTTACCCGACCGTAAGAACGCCGACAATGCGCATGATGACACATGATGTCTCCGTTCAGGTGAATCGTTCCGATGACGGTGTCAAAATCGATACCGTTTTGTGGGCTCTGTATCAGTCCGGTAGAAGAATTGACGGGATCGAATGTGACGGCGTCGAGCCGGCCATCAAGAACGGAGTGGCATTCCTGCGACTCGGGGCCGACATTGTATAGTGACGGGAACGGAGGCCCAAACCCACTGTTTGTAGTAAGGCGGGCCTGCTCTCCGCCATGTGAAGGTCCGTTTCCATGCGCCGGTTCAGTCTCTGGAAGAACATCTGCAGCTAGGCTGTACAGAGACAAGGTTAACACGCGTGTAAGAGCGAGGGGAGCATGCACTGACTACAGGCCCTGTTGGCAGCCTCCACGTTCCTGGAATTCGTCATCGAACTCCTCGCCATAGGCACCGTTTTGATTGTGTCTAAACTCGTTCGCCGTTGAGCCAAACGTCGATGTGTCCTCGTAGGACCAGCGGATATCAGGTATGGTAAGGTTGATGAGAGAGGTCTCGAGGTACGAGGCATTCGAGGGGTTAAAATCACCCGCAAATTGTGGTACGAAGGGACCCTGAGAGGCGCCAGCTGAGTCATGATTCCAAGGTTAGCTCGACAGTCGCAATGGAAGACGAAGAGGACTCAAGGTGAGCTACCGAAATTTCTGTCAGACATGATTTGGCCTTGGGTGGGAGAGGCCTGGCCGTCTGATCTTGATTTGAAGCTCATGGTGGCACAATATAGCCAGGTAAGGACGACCCGATGGTAAGCAGAGAGCGTATAAATACGATAGTATAAAAACTTGGAAAACACCTTACTATCACTGACCCGACCCGAAAGAAAAAATGTGTTCATGTTTATGGATTCGACGTGCGGTAATATATACACATGCTAAAGAATCCCGTGAGGGCCGACAGTGCCCTTACATGGATAGGCAAAATACCAAGATGTCTGTCAGAAGTGGGACTTTGTTCGCGATTGGCCAGATTGGATGCGTGATGCATACCCACAGGGGGCGCCATTGGCCCCCGAATTCCGAAAAACTGTAGACGCACCTCACCGTGCAAGGATACCGCATAAAAAGGCTCAGCCACCATCATCGCTTCCCGTCCGTGTCTTTCAGCCTCAACCGTGGTGTCGCCACCACCACCTCAGGCATTGACTCAAGCACGTGACATTCACTGTCTGCATCTGCACCTCTATTTATTTCCTATGATGAGGTGGAACTAGATATCCACATACATGAAAAGGCCTCACTATTATCGATAATCTAGCTAAATATACCTATAGCTATCCTACAATACTTTGCATACCCGGCTCAACGAGACCTAACTATTCAGCATCGGCACAGCATCCATGACACATTCAAGTGCACACTTGTTATATTATGCTTACAAACACACACAAACACACACACACGCCTGCGTCTACGCAACTAGGATTGCAAAGGCCCTAGACATGGACGCAAGACGGAACGCAAACATCGGTGTTGTTCCATACAACGGCAGATCTAGGTTGCTGGATGTACGTTTGAGACACAACGGCGCGAAGGATCATTGGCAGCTTTTCTAGATTAGACCTCGCTTAGTTTCTGAATACAAAAGGTATTTCCCAAGGGCCGCAGCCTTTACTAGTTGCGCAACCTCATGTCTACCGCATCACCAACAGGGCTACGATGTGTTACGACCCTGGGTCAAAACGCTGACAACCACGCCGCAACCGCGCCGCACACACAAGACCAGGATAGCGATCCTCCAAACCGCTGACTGTAAGCAGTCACGTGACCGATCACGATGCCAAGGACTATCGCTAGGAGCGATCACGACTATCGCAGTTACCGCTAGTCTTGCTCACAACTATTATGACTACTGATAGGAGTCATGCCCACTATCGTTAGAAGCTAGTACGACTATCGCACAAGTATATAGCTACTAGATAGCGCACCCTCAAGGTCGCTGTATTTAACTTCGAAATCTAAGGATTAGTACTTAATTCTTAACCCTCGTATTATTATATTAATCTACTAATCGTGCTAACACACCTTATGCTATACATCGATCCTCTAAGCGTGCTAGTGCAACCCGTCTAATGCAACCCGTCTAATGCAACCCGTTCATTTCCGAGAACCAACCCTAGGTCATCTAAGGATAACCTTCACAAGATGGTTCGCCGCAGTGGACTAACGTCGGTCGAGTCTGCAACGGCGCCTGCTTCGCCAACACACACACTGAGACGTTTCTACCTAGGTAGAAGACGTGGATTATCTTTTTCGACCTATCAGTCTTTTATAGACAGGCGTCAATGTCTTGTCTATTCCAAGAACAGTGTCACTACTGTTTCCAAAGTATGCATCAAATCAATAGAATAGCAATCAAGGCGAAAACAAATTGAGCAGCCATGACTCAGATATCCAGCATATCTGGCAACAGTCGGCATGCAGTTTTTCCAATACGATATATAACATTGTTCCTGTCTTTTTTCTTCTAAAGATTGAAGATTATAAAATGTCAAGGTTAGTAAGAGCCCAAGAAATGAGTAAAGATCAAAAGCTTCGCATGTTCTTCAGAAGCCAACGAAATCACCGCCCAAGCCTGGCGCTTGTAAATGCCTTGGGAAGAGTCCCCCAAAATTATACGCTAGAGGGGTATAGTGAAGTCAACTAGCCGCCAATGCAATCCAGATACCCTTGCGAACGAACACCCATTATGCCTTCTCTTGTAACCCCCTTCCCCCAGCTTTACAGTAAGCACTGGGAACATCACCAGCCGCCTTTACCAGAAGCTCCAGAGCGTCCAATCTACCCCGGATGTCCATCCCGCAAATGGTCATTCAGCTTATCACGCCTCGCAAATCGCATGCCACAGGCCGAAAAGGAGCAGAACAGCTCTCTTGGTTTATGTTTGTCCCTGCAGTGGCGGTTGAAGTTCCCGTGCCCACTGAGCTCTTGACCACACCCGTGTTCCTCGCAGATATAGAGTCGCAAAGGGCCATGCAGATCGGATTGAGAGATTTCGTAAATGCTGCCGATTCTGCGGCGCTGGGGCGAGGTCGGGGTCGTCCGGGAGGATGAAGCTACCGCTGAAGAGACCGGAGCTTGGTACGTCTGGGGAATTGGTGGCGCATTGCTGAATGCCTGAACAATCTGGCCGTGATCGGTGCTGCGGCTCGGGCTGTAGTAGTGGTCGAGCTGACCGTGGTCTAGGGTTGCCGGTCTGCGATGGAGATATTCGCGTGTTGCTGCAAATGTAACGTTTTGGGGTGGAGGGCTAGCTCTGGAAGATGGAGTCAGTTGTTTCCATCAGTGGAATGGCGGAACATCGACTCGCCTGTCGATCTGGCGCATCTCTTTATTCCAGTCGCTCATTGTGCCTCCACCAAGCATGAGACTGTTGTTATACCCGTTGCCACTCATGATATGTTGCGTATTTCCCTGCAAAGGCAACGCATTCTGAAGGATGCCTGTATCGTACTCGAAGACTGATGGAGTCTGATCGGCGACGTGGCTGTGGACATTCTCATGGAAGGCTTTGTCGAAGACTGGTAAATTGCTCAGCATGGGTTTCATAGCGTGGGATAGCCGCCATTGGGGTTTATGTTCTTTGCCCTGAGCTGCGCGCGAGTGGCTGCGAACTGCGAACCCATGAGAAGAGAGTCGTAGTCTTTGCTCCGACAGATTGACTTACAGCCATTGTCATCGCTCGATCTGCCTTCCCCATGCTGAAGCTGCAGGGCTTCGGGCTCATAATTGTACCGATAATGGCTGTAGTTGATTTGGTCGTCAAGGTAATACGGGGATGGCATGTTTGTAGCGTTAAGAGGGGAAGTAAGAATAAAGGACAAAGATCCCCAGAGACAGGATGTCCTATACGTGAGACCTATTGGCTGGGCTCACTACAAGGAGGAAAGAGCAGACCAAACAGCTATGCTTGGCTACTCTCGAGTGTGCGTCCCGTCTTATAAGTCTCATATAAGATAGTAGGCGTCAAGGGACGTATCAGGCTGATGTGCGGCGCAATCTTCGGTATAGCTAGTCCCGGCGGATCTCGGAAGTATTTGACATGTGGTTAACTCCCTGTCCCACCGAGCAGCAGGCTTTACTCGTGGTTAAGAAAGGGATGATGAGCCAAAAGATGCGGCACGGATCGCAGAAATCGAGTTTTCTTCCCGATGAAGAGCCGGTCAACACTGTCAAAGGGGCTTACTGACATAAAACAGCGCTGTCTAAATCTTTGGGTTGCGGGTATGAGCTCATTGGAGTAGTGTTGTGGACCTATAATAGACATACACGTTTCCACGTCCAAAAGTATATTGACGAAATTAATGGGGATGTGGCAAAGTTGAGATATTCAGGTGACACGTCCGTTGTTCGGAGGTCCTCAATCTCGCAATCAATGTCTGCTGATGTTAGTCAGTGAGTCTTGGGATTTGTTTCCACTCACCTATTCCGGCATGAGCTCGCCACATTCCCCTAAGACACCTCAAGTCACATTGAGTGAGGGAAAGATACCAAGTAACCGCGCAAGTTTCTCGCAACGTAGCCTTGCCAGCGGCGTAGAGGGCATAGGTTTTCCCCAGGATTCATATCGAAGCAAGTCCCTTGGGCGCACAACAGGCGAAAATCGAGAGTAAGGGGCACGACCCTTGATACCTACCTAGGTAGATATGATACCGGTGTGCGGGATTTGAAAGTTGTGTTGCGCCAGGCCCGGGAGGATCTCTGACGTTGCGTGAAGCGGAAACGCCGGGCCAGGCTTTCTGGCAATCAACCCTTTGGATGCCGCAACCGGCGGCTGTGAAAAAATGTCCATGAAGAGAGGAGTGAAGAATGTTGGGACAATGTGAAGCCGTGACGAGTTAGAGGGCTGCGTCGATCAAAGGAGAAGAGTAGTCAGCTACATCTGGTACACAGCTGAACATGAGACATATCGGGGCGCTTGGGCTGAAAACTGATAGTCAATGACGACGGATTTGGGAATGTGGGAGTACAGAAGGCAAAAATAAGGCGACCCGGAGGCATATTTTCGCGGGGCAATCCGGGTTGTAGAGGGTTGTGTGCAAATCAGGAATTGCCAGCGGAGTAGGGGTGGCCGCCCTGCAATGTTATAAGTGAGTGAAGGCGGGACAGTCAGGGATACACGGGTTAGAAGGTTCTCACCGATCTTGCCTTCGGCCAGGCCGAGAGGCGTATTAGCACTGTACGGTACCGACTATTCAGCTGTGCCCTGTATCATTGAAAGACAACAGATGACCTGTCGATGCATGTGGCGTATACCAAGAAGTCTGGAAAGGAAGGCAGAATCACAGGCGTTGGGCATTGCGTGGTTCCTGCGACGAGAGCTGCTGAAATTTGCGAGCAGGCAGCCAAATGCCGAACATTAGTGCGTGGGCGCAAACATCGGTGGTCAGAAGGCCTTTAGGGGCTCGATAGAGTAAACGATTCGTCGCTGGAAATCGGTTCTAACAGCCGAAGGAGCTAGTGATGACTGGATAGGTGCAGTTATCCGGAAAACCAGATTGGGCACCCTCACCAAACACAGCCCTCGGCCAGATATCCTGTTAGAAATTTCCACCAAAGAACAAATTGCATAAGATAAAGAAAATGTATGATTACTATCGACACAGTGAACCCCTCCCCTCCCATAAGATTAGAGAAAACGCGGACGGGCAAGAGTTCATGGGTGAAAGACGCCTACAATCCACAGCCTGCGTTTCAGAGCCCTTTCAAAGTCGTTGCCGTGTGTCCACCTATACACATGAATAGACGTGTCACAACAGCAAACGCCTGGAGGTGTCCATCCGATTATGCAAGCCCAGGCGCCTGCATGCGCTATCTGAACCTGCATTCGCTTAAAAGAGATAGAAAACCGCCCCAAAATTCCGCGCATGGAATCTGAAGTGAAGTGAAGTGAAGTGCTAATGTGTGGTGTAGTGTAGTGTAGTGTAGTCAAAGTAACCCGTACCACCCAACCAACCTAACTAGGTGACTAGCACAACCTTCAACCCTAATCTGACAGCGGCTCACTCCACGCCTCCGCGGCCTCGGGGTTTGGGGTGAAATCGGTGGCACCGTGTGACGCTGTGCCACCAGGTCGCTACGTGGAGAGTGAGAAACGCCTGTCTCAGACGAATTATCTCATGGCGACAACGACGATGACAACGCTGATAATGAAAGACGAAGGAGAAGCAGGGGAGAAAGAAGAGGTGAAGGAAACGAGTTGCACACTCATTATATTATTTTTACACATGCACACTCACTCACTCACTTACTCACACTCGCCCACATGAAGCGCTCAGCTTCAGAGGGAAAAGAAAAAGAGAAAGGCCGGAAAGAAAACTTCAGGCATCCATGCAGTGAAACCCCCCCCCCCCCCCTCAATCCATCGCTGATTGAGGAGTTCAGAAAGGAAAAGAAAAACGAAGACAAATAAAGAGAGAAGGAGAGCCATATCCTCCTCCCTCATAAAAACGCCAAAACATATGCAGTGGATTTCATGTTTGGGAGAAACCTTTTTTCCCCCAAACACTTTGTATGATGATGATAAGATGATGAGATCGAAAACACCGACCATGTTCCGTCCAGAAATACGGGAACCATGATATGCACAACCGTTAGAAATCGCCCTCGTTTGACCTCTTTCTCCTTTCAACTCCCCCACTTTCACTGCCATTACTCTTCCATCTTGTCAGCGTCCTTGGTAGCAGGCTCTTTCAAGAACTGCGCGCGGAAATCTGCATTACTCTTCGGTTCGCCGTTGCTGATAGCAGCGCTCTTTGGTATCGTAGGACGTCCGAGGCCAGGTTTTCCTCGTCCACGTCCGCCGCCACGAGGGGCTGTGGGGCGGTTGACGCGATTCGGTTGGACGAAATTGTTGCTTGCTTTCCACTCTCCCTTTTGCTTGTTGAGATCTTGGATTGTGCCGATGCGGAGTTTTCTGCCTTCAAAGTCTTTGCCTTGGAGCGCGAATTGTGCCTTACCAGCTCCCTCAACGGTTGTGAATTCGATGATTGCACCGCCGTGGTGGGGCTCGAGCTTGATCTTCTTGAAGCCGTATTCTTCGACAAGTGGCTTGATTCGCACATCGGGAACGGTGTCGGGCAAGTTGAGGATGGCGATAGATCGGTCCATAAAAGACGCAGGCTTGATGGTGGCGTTGGCAGCGGCTTCGTTCTGTCCAGGGGCTCCATCGGTCGCAGTCGTAACTCCCGGATTCTCCAAAGTTGATTGGATCTTTGGCTTCGTAGCAGCTCGGTCACTTGCAATCTCGACGTTGATCCTCAGACCCCAGAATTCCTTTTCATGCATCTCCGCCACGGCAGCATCGGCATTCTCCTTGTCGCTATAGACAATATAGCAGAAGCCGCGGTTGTTGCCAGTCGACTTGATAATGGGGCATTTGATCCTCTCGATTTTCCCAAACTTTGCAAAGACTTCTTTAATCTCGCGCTCCTTGACCTTGAAGTTGAGGTGCCACACGTATACTTCGCGACCTTCAGAGGTGGCGCCATCGCGCTTCTTTTTGGCGTTGGGATCGGATATCTTGGAGACGAGCTTCAAGCCTTCGACATCAGTGCCATCGAGCTGTGTGGCTGCAATGGCAGCCTCAGCCGAGGCGAACTGTATGTAGCAAAAGCGGCGGTGGGCATCGTACTTGAGCGATGGGAACCGAATGCCAACAATCTCTCCGAATGGGCTAAAGAGCTTCCGTAGCCAAGCTTCGTCGGCATGTGCGGGATAATTTGTGACATATAGCGTCGTGCTCTGGCCTCTCTCAATTGAGATGTCGTGGCCTTCGAATCCCTTTGCCTCCTTGGTCAACGCGTAGTCAGCTTCCTCCGCTGTTTCGAACTCTACAATGGCAGTCAGGCTATCCTTTTCTTCTTTCAAGACCAAATTGCGCACGGTGCCGCAGTCGGTGAAGAATTGGCGTATCCGATTTTGCGGCGTGCTGGAAGGTAGTTTTTTAACGATGATAGAAGTATGCTCGCGATCTCGCTTGGGTCCGGCGGAGCGAGCTTCCGAGGGTGCCTCACTAGCCACCCTGGCTTGACCGTTGACCAAAGCGCTGGCAGCCTCCGCATCTACATGCTTGCTCTTCTTCAAAACTGCCTCCTCTTCACCATCTTCCCTTTTACGCTTGCCTGCAGCCTCGCCTGCCTGACTCTCTGGGGTGTCTTGCGGTATGGCGGTGGCGGCGGCGAGTGCACGCTCCTTCTCCCTGCGGAAAGATATGATGCGCTCAGCTCGCCGTCGCTCCATCGCAGCGCTTCGTACTTTCAAAGCAGTCTCGTGCTGTTCGCAGTGGTTGACATACATGTCAACGAGCGGCTCCGGGTAGTCCATTGTCTGCAAGCGCTTCATACCGCGTTCCAGGACCGCAGTCGCTAAGGTGGGGGGCAGGAGCTGGTGGCCTGCATTTTGCTTGTTCCGTGTCGAGTGCGGTGCCCAAAGAAGCATCTCGAAAATGTAGTAACGGTACCAGAAGTCGTATGAGTCTTCTTGATTCTTCGCAACTGACTCGTGGATCTGCCGAGCCTGGTCGATATCGCCACGCTGGAGCCAAAACTTCATGTGAGTACGCTCGAGACGATACTTTGGATCAGTCCATTCTCTGCCATGCTTCTTCATGCCAACTTCGCGAACGAATTCAAGTGCAGACCGGATTCCGACTTCTGCAACGTCGACGTCGTCCTCGGTTGCTCTGGGGTCGTCAAACGCTCTCCGGCGCAAGTAACCGCACCAGGCAAGCTGCACCTTGATAAGCTCGTCCAAGTCAGTGTGTTCCAAAAGACCTGAACCAGTCGCAGTGTGCTTGACGAGTTCTAGATCCTCAAATGGCTTGTTCTCCGCTTCCAGCGAAAGTAGACGGTGGGACCAAAGCGCTCCGGACCAGGGACAGTGGCGCGTCGCTCGCTCTAGGACATTCAGCAAGTCGACAGAACGGTTGTCTTGCCAGACGAGAAACTCGACATGGTCCTCCCATATTGATGGGTCGACGGGGAAACGGAGTGTAGCTCGCTCGTAGAGCGCGTTGACGAGATGAAAGCTGTAGACGCCCATGGTGCGCTTCTCCCACTTGAGATAGCGGGTCATGGCGTTGTACTCGGCATCTGGATCGCCTGCCTGAATAGCTTGCAGAAGCTTGAACTCGTATTCTTCGCGGTTGGCATACTGTTGCTTGATGTGCGTGTTCTTTTGCACTGCATCATCCATGACCTGTTCGTAATGGCTCTGGTTGTACTTGGAGTTAAAGGAAGAATATCGCGACAGCGTGTTTGCCCATGTCGCGTGTGGCTGACCTAGGCGCTCGTTGTAGATGGCGGCTACTCTCTTGGCCTTTTCCTGACTGAAACCACCTCGCTCAAGGTCCTCTTCCAAGACCTGCAGGTAGCGATCCCATACCAAGTTGCTTTCTTGCAGGTTGTACTTGACCCTCTCGGCACCTTGTTGCAGTACATCCATTAGCAGTTGAGGCTGAAAGAGCTCACGACCAATGAGTCGTTCCTTCTCAGACCACTCCTCTGGTGGTACTTGCTCCCACGAGCACGCAACCAGGTAGCTGACATACTCGCCGTATGCTGCCCACAGTTTAGCACTGTAGGGTTCATCTTGCGTCGCCAGCTTGTGCAGCTCCAGAACCCCCACGCGCTCCTCAACGTCTCTTGCTAGGGTCTTTTCGTCGTTTAGACGGTAATGCCATAATAGCTCGCCTAATGGGTATTTGTCGGACATGGTCTTGTAAGCGTCGCGTAATGTTTGGACTAGTTCGTATGCGTTGGGGTCGGCGTCAAAAGAGGCAAGGTGGTTTTGCAGGCCTTGGTGCAGCGTGGTGACAAGCGAGACATGACTGTAGTAGTCGAAGGGATTCTCGACCAAACTTTTGTCCAGTTGGTTGAGCCAGTCAATGTGCTGCGGCTCGAGAGACCGCGTGACGAAATTGCGCGGCCGCGGGGAAGCCTCGGACATGATGCTGGCTACGGACTCTCCAGAGAGATTTTGTCCAAGGTGCTGAAGTCTATGGCGCGGTTAGTGTTTGGTGTTGGAAGTTTGGATGTCGCAACCGCAAGGCGTCAACGGGTCTGCAATAGGCAACCCGTGACCGCGGACAAGCGCGTTACCCTCACGTCACGAATTACTGCATTTGTAGTTGCCCCACAAACATGTGCAAATGCGCTAACCGGGCGGCGTTTATTTGCAAAAGTGACAATGGCAAGATTACTGGAGATGAGAAAACTTACGTGACGGGTCGCTGATGAACTACAGGATTCTGACGCGCAGCTTGTTGCTGTTGCATGCTAGCGAGATCTATTGGGTGGTTAGCAGCCACTATTGATGTTGCGCGATACAGCTTTGTTTTCCCTGCATAGCGCAAGCCGGCGTTCAACATGCAACTAGCGCACGGCGACGATGCCGTGCATCATGAAGCGAAGAAAGCGGGCGACCTACCTGCTAGTGTATCCATACCGGGTGTTGATGTCTGCCGGTACATGGGATTTGGCGGCGTCATGCGCGCATCGCGGGGCGAGGATACTTGGTGTGGCGTGCCAATTGTGCTGTGTACTGGCCTTGCGCCATTGGGCATGTGAGTGAAGCCCGGCGATGGGCCTCGTTGTTGAAGGGCTTGATGCGGCGGCGGCTGCGGAGACGAGATGACCTGCTGGCTGAGGCCGGACGGTGTCCGCGATGGCATTTGGCGCCTCGTACGCTTCCCCGGCGATGGCAACAATGACGGCGACGCGGTAGCAGGCGCGGGTTGTGGTGTAGGGGTGCCCGCAGGCGAATCCGAGGGCGATAGCAGCGAGTTGATATCCATGGTGAGAGAGGTGCACGTCGGGCTCAATGCCTCGGGCGCGCTGCGTGTCTCGTTCGGATGCTGCTCTTTCTACGGTCGCGAAGTGCAGGGACTATGAGGCATCGGTTCCCTCGTAACGAGCGGCATGGGACGGGAACAGACGGACGGCGCGAGAAGGAGAGTCGGATGCGCGAGGCGACGGGATAGCGAATGTGATGGGGAGAGGGTGTCGTCGACGTCGTGGGTGAGAGGGCCTACAGTCTGTCTGGTGTAGAAGAAAAGGTGGTTAGGTGCACCAGGGCAAGCTTGGACCCGCGACTAATCAAGCAATGATGCAGCAACTGCGCAGAGGACTGGCGATGGGATTTGGTGGCGATTCTGGTGTGCCGTGTAGGGCGCGTCTAGGGTTCGCGTCTAGAGTGCAGCCTGCTCCCAGATGACGATGGGCCTGCACGGGGACGGGACGACACGAATGCTGCACATTTCTTCTGAGAGCTGATCGACTTGCGTCTGGCTCATGGAGATCTGCCGAGACTCCGCACCCCTGCAAGCGCGGAGCCTTTGCCGCAACCACAGAATTTCCCGTCACCTTGACCGTGCTGCCCTCATCAACGCCACAGCATCGTGGGGCTGGAGCATTGCCATGAGTGCCCGTCTCTCCTCGCGGCCGCTTGGGCAGTCAGGTATGCAATTGCTGGATTCATCCAATTCCCCCTGCATCGCTATGGATCTGACAGCAGCTAGCCCGAGCCGCCTTCCGCCCTCGACGACAATGGCTCCCCTCCACATCACTCCCCTCTATCGCCCGACGTCATGCGTCCTCGGAGGGAAAAACGGACGATGATCTCTCCAACCCCGTTCTGGAGGAGTACCTGCAAAAGAAGGAGCTCGAGGCCAGCGGATCAGGCTCAGCACGCCCTACCCTTCGCGTAGGAGACCTCTCAAACCACCCTTCCTCGCTCTTCCTCCCCGAGCGCGAAATTCCAGCCTGGCGAGACAACCTGAGCGCCGACGAAAAAGCGAAGCTCCAAGCACAGCACAGGCGGCGACAGGAACAAGCCAAACAGCAGCAGGACCGAGAACTCATGAACATGAGCCTAGACCCCGACCAAAACGCCCGCAAGCGCCTCGAACGAAAGCTCGTCATCTCGGGAGTCAAGCGCCACGGCCGCATGACCAAGGCGCAAAAGCTGCTCCGCACTGAACGCCAATCGCTGTACAAGTCGCACGCCCTGCCCACATCGACCAAGAAGCTGCAAAAAGTCGTCAACCAAATCGCCGGCAAGACCATCTCAGAAGCGCTGGTCCAACTCCGCTTCTCTAAGAAAAAGGTCGCTCGCGACGTAATCAAAGGGCTAGAAATCGCCCAGGATGAAGCCATCGCCTCCCGTGGCATGGGGCTGGCGGGCGAATCAGCCGCTGTTTCACGCTGGAACAAGCAAAGAGAAGCCACGGATGCGGGGAAGCCGAAGGATACCTGGGACTACAAGACGACGTCGTCAAATGACCATTCCGACGTGGCGTTGAAGAAGCCCAAAGTACCCTTTTTCAAAGACACTACGATTGAGATCAAGGATGGCAGTAAAAAGGTAGTCAGAGATCCCAGCGAAATCTACATTGATCAGGCGTGGGTGGGGCCGGGACAGAGCTGGAAGAGCCCCGAGTTTAGAGCTAGAGGTGCTATCAACATGTTGAAGCACCGCACTACGAGTAAGTTTGATGTGTGATGAGAGTCTCCATGTGGATATGATGCTAATATTCCAACAGGCTTCTCCGTCCTCCTCAAGGAAGAAAAGACGCGCATGCGCCTCTCGGACGAAATCAAGAAGAAGCGAGATAACCGTAAGCTCTGGGTTGCTCTACCCGACCGACCCGTTACTTCTCAACGACAGTTTTGCCTGTGGTGAAGGACTATTGTACGACCTGCATGTATAGAAATGTCGCCGATGGAGATAAAATCGGCTTGTACAAATATATATATATACCACTTTAACACGATTTTCTCCGCGCACATGCACGAGAGTAATACCAGAATAGGTGAACATGTTCAGAAACACACATGGCTATTTTCCCTTTTGCACCCCATCATCCAAAGCAGAAACCTCAACATGCTTCATCCGGGTATATATCTTCCGCATCAGGAAACAACATGCCCCACACTTTTCCCCATCTTTTGTCTACATGCAGCAGAACAGGATCCCTTCATGAAAGAAAGAGAAGAAAAGAAAAAAAACGCCATCGCTATGCAATCAAAACTCTGCCAAACGCCTCATGTCAAGTCTCAACAGCATCCACGCCCCCCACACTACTGACCAGCATATCCAACATACCCCTGACCTTCCAGGCGTCCTGGCTGGCCTCGACGGTAACCTTGACGCGCTGCATAAGCGCCAAGATGAGGTCGTCGACCTCCTCGCTCCTGCCGAGCTGATCGGCGTACAAGTCGAGGACGACGAGGGCGACATCGGTGGTGAGGCGGGTGATGCGGTAGTCGGAGATGTTCTTGATGCACCATCGGAGGATGGGCTGGAGGGTGAGGGAGTCGCGGTTGCTGAGGGCGGTGCGGAGAGCGGAGCGGTGGCGCAGGGCGGTTAGGAGGGTTATGGCTTGGGTGCGTGCGTTTCCTTCCTGCAAGGGAGATGTTAGTTTGGCGGTTACGGGAGGGGGAGATGTGTTTACCTTTGACTCGAGGACCATGTCGAGGGCTTGTGCGTGCATGCCCTTTCTCAACGCATGCGCCCATGGTTGTCCCGCTGTGATCTTGCCTCGTGCGTTTCCTTCGATGACTATGTCTGCGCTTTCGCCCGTGAAGTCTTTGCCGCGGACGCGCTTCTCCCAGCCTTTTCCGCGCTTCCTCTTTTTGGTCTTGTCGTATTCTTCTATCTTGCCTTCCATGAGCGCTTTCATCTCCTTTTCTCTTTCGCGCGCTTGCACCTTTTGCTCGCCGGAGAGATGGGTTTTGATGGATAGCAGGCCAGATTGCATACCGACGGCAATGTGGCGGTCTTCCTTTTGGTTGGGGATGACGTTGAGTGAGAGGATGGGCGAGGGGTACTTTAGTCCGCCTACGACGTTCCAGCCAGTCGTCTCGAACACCTTGACGTGTCCATCAAGAGCACCAGAGAGTAGACGCTCGCCGTTGTTCGCTAGGGAAAGAGCGGTAACGGCCTTTTGGTGATTGCGCAGCATGTGGATTGGTTTGGCGGCTACGATGTCGAGGACGCTGATTGTGTTGTCGGAAGACGCGAGGACGGCGGTTCCAGAGGGCATGGGCAGAACGGTTTCTATGGGCGCAGCGTGCTTGAAAACCATGACTGCCTTCCCGCCTACTCGCGAATCCCATAGCCTGACTGTCTGATCGTAACTACCAGATACAAGCAGTCCGCTTTGTGCAGGCATAAAAGTACCACTGCGCACGTAATCTTGATGCCCATCAAACTTCATCACGCTCTTCTCGCTGGGCAAGTCCCATAGTCGCACCGTTCTATCGTCTGAACAACTCATCAGGCCGGTAAGATCCTGTGGGTGCCATTGTGTGACCCAGACAGGCTGCTTGTGCTCCTTCCATGTCTTCAGAATGGCCCTGCTCTTGACATCAAACGCCTGTATAACACCAGTGTCTCCTCCGGCGACCAAAATCCTGCCATCGCGCCGGATGTTTCCCGAATGCGCAATGTCGTCAACGCCGAAGCGCGATATCGTCTTGACCACTTTCCGGGTCTTGGATGAAAAGATTTGAACACGCGATCCAGTCGTCACCGCAAAGAGATCCTGGGTGGCAGAAAGCGAATTTGCTGGCTGGGGAGGCGGTATCGAGATGTGCGTTACGGGTGACGAGTGCTGTGAAGGGTCGAGTCGCAGCTCCGAGGCGAACGAGTTCCAGTATTTTTGCTCCGATGTGAGCGTTGAAGGGCCTTTCGGCAGCTTCAGGGGCTGGACCAGTTGTACTTCGGCGGCCATTGTGATTATGGGAATGCGATCAATGCGCGTGAAGTTGCTCGCAGAGGGAGCTTTTCGGCGGGTGGGACGAACTTTTCGGTGGAGCAAAGATTGGCGCTAACGCCATCGAGTCGTGGCGCTTTCCCGGCTCGAACGCGGGCAGATGCCGATACTTGGGTCCATAGTAACATCAAGGCCACCCTTGAGCTTTGAAGGCTGATACTCTTCTTCGCATCAACTGCGCACGTATCAGCATACCAATATGCCTACCCTTCAAACACATGACCTACGTGCGAGTGATTGTTACACAATGGTGCGGCTGACTAGCGTTGGTTGCCTGGAGGATCGCCGCGCACCCAGTTCATCATTCAACCACGCCAGCCGCACCACCTTCATCCCATCTTCATCCAGGGGATAATAACATCTTGCCATGCGACGCCCACCTGTTGAAAGCTTTCCCATTCGCCCTTGTCTCATCAAGCTACAATTATTCAGTTGCCTGTCGCCTGGATAAGCCACTGCTGGTCCATCACTTCATTCAACGCGTCAAGATGGATGACAACGCGTTGAACAAGATGGAAGAATTCTTCGACTTTGCTGCGCTTGAGCATGATTCCGGACTCCGCGCAATCGAGGCTTCCCATCAAGAGCGACACATACCAATTCGTTTGGTCAACAATGTTACTTCCATGGACTGGGCAATGGGTCCAACAGTCGCCATCCGTCCCGTGGAGGCCTTGCCAGCCTGGGACGTGCCCATGTACGATGTTCCCCAAGATGCTCCCATTGACCACTTTGATCAACAATGGACATTGTTCGAGGTTCCGGATCAGTCAGCACCCGTAGATGTGGACCCCATGTTAGATGCGACCCTACTAGATGGGGACCTAGCACCTGTGGAAGACCCAAGTTCGGCCCATGCACCCTCTTCATCACTTATCAATGCCTTCCATTCAGAAATCAACTATGCTGAGACTAGTGATGTGGCTGATGTACCGCGACTCGAATCTCCACAACCCCAAGAGGAACGACCAATAGTACCGGGCGGCGATTTGCTTTCCATGCCAGCATTACCTACCAGCCCAGTACCATCATCCCAACAGACCCTCAATGTCAGCTGGAAGCCTGCTTCGGCGAAACGCAAAGGACCCCAGAGCCGCATCCCTATGGAAGCGAAGCAAATCCTAGAAGACGAGTTTGCTGCTAATTCATATCCTTGTTCATGGGAACTGGATATCATTGCTCATCAAGCCAACCTTGACGTCAAAAAGGTCCGCAATTGGTTCAATAACACTCGAGCGAGGAAGAAGTGTGAAGGTGAGTACTTGACAATATATATCATCCCGCTTCTGCTTACTTAGCTAGACCTACAGCCTGGGGCTCAGAGTGGAGCAACTCATAGCGGGCGAGTGCTAAAACCAAGGCTTTCAAAGGATAGTTTGGATAGCCTAGACAAACAAGCAGACGATGCCAAGTCACCGCCACAACCACCTTTGGCGGTGTACCTCGCTCAGTCTTATCAAGAAGAAGGCGTGGCAATGTCTGCAGTACAAGCTGCAATTGACAACCACTCACTAAGCGGAAGCTGCCAGGATGATGCGTGGTCGGGATCTAAACAAGGTCGGAGGGGTTCTGTCATTACATCTATAGCCTCGTCTGAAGGCACTGCCCCAACCTCCTACACAACATCATCTGGTGGCAGTCGCAGCAACATCTCATCTTTCGGTCGTGATCGGAGGCGTGGTAGACGCCGTATGGCATGGAAAGAGTCGCCTCGTCAGGCTATCAACGGTGTCAACAGTGCAGGCGAGCCACAGAAAGATCTACCCTTTTTCTGCACATTCTGTCCTCGAGCGTTCAAGACAAAGTACGAGTGGATCCGGCATGAAGACTCGGTTCATGCGCTACGAACGACATGGATCTGCTGCGACTTGAAGGCATCTGCGGTCCTCCAAGCGTGCCCTTTTTGTGGCCAAGCACACCCCGATGATGCCCATATGGCTGGACACAGGTACCAACAATGTCGGAGCAAGCCCGAAGCCCAACGAACATTCTATCGTCGCGACCACTTCATCCAGCACTTGCACCACGTCCACTTCGGAAACAGCAAACATCCATCCGTCCGGGTAGGCTGTCAGGCTCTGCTGTTAGCCGCCGAGGGACACAATTTTGGCTGTAAAGACCTCACAATGAAGTGGCGTCGATTCGGCGCTCCTATGAAGCTTGATGACCCAATGCTTCATTGTGGATTTTGTGGCAAGAAATCAAAGGACTGGTCAGAAAGATGCGAGCACGTTGCTGAGCATCTTGTCGCACGTGAACTTGATCGTGCTGTTTGGTGGAGCGAACGCAAGGAAAACCACTTGGAAAACCTCTATTCCGCGTCACCTTACGAATCCTTCCGCTGCAGATATTGCCAAAAGGTGTTTACGGATGTCAAAGAGATGAATGAGCACTCGCACTGTCGCGTCTGGAGCTGCCGATTCCTGAGAAGCTTCGATGATGTCGCTGCCGACAATGCAGGGCCGCCTCTAGGAACAGACTTTCCTTCAGCAAAAGCGCACCATTGTCACTTGTGTGGTGCGGGATATCGTACGTTTCACGTCGAGCACGCAAAGCACCAACATCGATACCGGTCATGTAACCAAGAATTCTACACATCAGAGGATGCCTTCCTTCAGCATCTGCACAACTTCCATGGAGCTTCTCAACCCGCATTGCTACGAGGCAATGGAATCATCGAACAGAGCTTCATGCGCAACAAGGGGACCTCATTCGAGCCCGTGGAGTTCAACGAGAGTTGGCAGCCGTGTGTGATGGACCTTGACGTTGCGTCTGTGAGTCCTTTCATAGCAGACAACGCTTTACCAGCTCTTGTAGGCACCCAAAAGAAGAGCAAGATGCATACGAGGAAGCCACTTGTCGTGCCGAAGAAACCTCGCGACGTGGTGCAGCCTGCTGGTCAAGTCACTCAGAAAACGCAGAGACAACGGTCAGACACAGCTGCATCGAAGGCTGAAAGTAATAGCCCGCGTTTCTTTCGACTTGACGTCCACGTACCTTTTCTGTCTTCTCGCATATTCTACTCGCGATATCCCAAAGCTTCAAGCCTACCGAGGAACAATCAGGCAGTACTGGAAGAGATGCCGAAGCCACATGTCGCTACATTACTGATGAGCGCAGGGCTTCTTGGTATGCTTCCCGCTCGTTGCACAGTCAGACCTGAAAGAGATACAGCGAGTGGCCTGATCGAGCTCATTCTCGATGGCGAGATGTCACAATAATGAGTTTGGGTAGAACGCTTATACATACTCGCAAGACGGTATGCGCCAAGGAGACTTTTGCTTACTGGTTGAAGTTCTATACATCTTCATTCCTATGCAGCAGCGTGGTAGCTGAATCGGCAATGAAGGATTCACCGGCTACAGGGAGCCAGGGTATACTCGGTGTTGATGTTGTATAGACCCTTTGAGCTATTGCCACCTCCGCACAGACCACATTTGCGCTCGTTGGATCACAACACAAGCAGACTGCGATCTTTTAGGCAACCTCGACGATCTTCCTCTATCACTTTAGGCTCATTAGGTACTATCACTCCAATTCAACAGGTTACCACACTCTAACCACTACTCGAAGTCGCCCGATTGCTGGACACCAGAACCCTCTCCATCCTCGACCCTATCGAGGGCAATCTCGCCCAGTCCCCACGTTATGGCTACTCCCCCGTATACAGACCTCGAGCTCCACGGTTTCCGTACGCTACCACAGGAACTCAAACTCGAGATTATGCGATACCGGTTACTCTTCCCTTTCAACGTCACCACTCGTAGCCATAGCTTCGTGTATGTGTACCGCTTCCTGAATATCGCACTTGTCAGCAAGGAGCTGTATTGTACCGCTACCCAGATCTACTACCGCGAAAATACCTTCTCTCTAGCGTGGCGACGATTTCTTGGGAGCGGAGCAGTATTTTCGTTTCCGCGTCTGGCTGTTGCGCAACTTATCACCAAGCTCGAGGTACACATCGAGATCCTTACCCGCGATGGACCCATGTACGAGTATATGATGCGCTACACATACGACAAAGAGTACCTAGGACTAAGCGTTCTGGCTCGTCCTCGTCGCGCTATCCACTTGGACTACAGGGCTGATCCGCTGTTGTCCACGCCGACGACGACGATGTGGAATATGTGGAATAATCGTCGCGGTGGAAATTCCAGTTGGGGAAAGTCGTTTACTTCACTTCAACATCTGCGGGTCGTGTTGAATCTCCCTAGATGTTTTGGCGAATCCGAGATACAATGGTATAGCAGCATCCCGCAGGAGACGTATGCTATCTTGAAGGCAAAAGAAGTAGACGTCGATGTCGTGCATGAGCATTGCATTTCTGATACGCCCTGTGCGGCTATACTCAAGGGCGCTATTGTCGAGTTGTTTCATACCTCCGGACCATCGGCTGGTCAGTAAAGTCGAATCGAGATGCACCGCCGCCGCTTCCTGGAACATCATTCGAGTACTGTACCCGGCGGCTTTGCCCTCTGTACCTGGCGAACCGTAGGCCTACCCACCCCCACTGCGCACACCTCGTCACCCGCTGTCCTTCCTTCTAAGTCTTTGGCGCCTAGTTTCGACAACGGACATACGGGAAGATGCTCGCGCATAAAGACCTGACGGTCCACCGCCATATTTCGGTCCCTCAATAAACTGCAAGACATGTTCGGGTATGACTTGAAGCCAAACAAAGGCCCGATCCTTCGAGTGACATCTCTTACGTTTTCTCAATCAACGGTACTCTCACTTAGACGAGGACTCCCAGACATGGTAATTTGGAAGTCAAGACTATGATCTCGCGTATGAGTCTGGCAGAAGACTATTAGGGTTTTTGTTTTTGTATGCGCCAGGCTTGGGGCGGATTGTACTTCAGTGCGAAGAGTTTGGTTACAAAACATTATCTTGTCAGCCCTTTTTCTCTCACACCGCCCTTTTTTGGCTCTAGTAGCAGTACAACCGGTAAACTTCTACTTGCCAATCTGGCTCCTCTGCCTCGTCCCGCGTTCTCATTCGTTTCTAGTGGCCTCTCAACCGCGGTGCATTACACAATAAACCCCTCCTCTACTACAACAAGTCAATACAAACAAATGCATAGATTCGTTTCCAGCCTCCCCCAAGTCCTCCAACATTTCCATGGCTCGAATCTCAAACACTAAACAGCTCAAGTCTTTCACCTCAAAAACTCTTCACAATACACAGTGCCATCACCACCACTCTCGCATAATATCTCAAACCCCCTCATCCGGCAACGATGACTTCGCCTCCTAAACCATCCTTCCTCTCCCTCGCTCAACTTCACTCCCACGCCAAGTTCAAACCGCGCACGCACGATCCTCATCAGAACACACATATGCGCGAGCTCACCACGCGTCTCCATCTAAACCCCACCTCACCATCTTCACCATCGCTACCACAGACTGTAATAAGTCATATATCCGAAGACAAACCCGCCACCAACCTCGCAAGCAAACCCCTCATCCAAGCCATTTACCTCGGTAACTCGCACCTCGAGCGCCTCAAAACCAGCAGTTGCAACACGCGGCTCCACGCGCTGTGCGAAACGGGCATAGCGTTTAATGCAGGTGTAGGCGGGGATAAGAATGAGAGTGTGGTTTGGAGACTCGAACGGGATCTTTACTCTGTCTTGCGTGCTGCCAAGCTCCACCCTGTCAACAGCCAACAGCAGCAAGAAGAACACCCCAGAACGCACGATGACGAAGAAGTCGAGGACAGCAGCAGCGCCATCAAAGTCTTCCTCCTCATCTCCGGCACAAATAACATGCACCGCACCCACGGTTTCCGCGACCGCGACCGTCAGGCGTGGAAATTGCTGCTGCAGGCTTGCCTGCGGATCGTGCCGTGGAGTAGGGTGTTAGCTGTTGATGTGAGGTATAGACTTGATGTTGAGGATGCGGTTTTTGAGCGTGGGAACGCGGTTTTGGAGGAGGTTATTGGGGAGGTTAATACGGAGGTTAATAGGGGGGTAGAAGGGAGGTACGAAGAAGATAAACTATGGTGAGTTGAATGCAGACGTTTGATTGCGAGGGAGATGCTGGATGATCACATTCATTTGAATAGGGAAGGGTATGAGGTTTTAGACGCGGTGTTGGCGCCGCTTGTGGTGAAGGAGCCGGGGCTGGAAGCAGAGACGTAGCGGTTTGGGTAGGGGGGTACCGTAGACTTTGTGATGGATGGGGAAAACATGGGAGAATAAATAGGGATGGGGGTTGAAACTACTCACTACTTACACAGCTAAGTGTGAGGAAAGAGCATAGCAGCCTGTGACTCAGCAAGAACAAAAAAAAACACAGCACTACTTATGAAACGGTACTCGTGAGATGAGCATTTCTAGACAAAAAATTCACCTTGTTCATGTTCCTTGTCTGACACTAGAAACCACTATCGTACACGTCCACCATCGTACCATCCCCATTCCCACGCTTCGTCTACAAAGCCTCCAAAACACGAACATCGCTCATGGCCTCAAAGGGTATCTTCTCGCTCCTCGCATCACATCTCAACGCCCACTGCAACGTCTTTTCCAGAATACGTCGTCCTGTATGCTCAATCGGTAACCTGTCCAGAAGCAAAAGTCGTTAGCCCATATACTCCCCTGTAGCAACAAAGCTCCCACTAAAGGTATCAGAAAAGACTTACCAATGTCCCGCACCTTTGACGATGACAACCTGACTCCCCTTGACCAGATAGTCCCGCGCATTGTCCAACGCCAGCCGCTGATCAAACGCAGGTTCGTACTGGCCCATCATAAGGGTAGACGGGGCTTTGAGCGCACCCTCTGGCGCGGTATTCGCGAGCGCGCCGCCTCCCCCAGCATTAGAATGAGCACCCGAAGCGTTGTTCTCGTTGATATTGTAAAGCGCAGCCGTAATCTCGAGCGACTTATCCCACTTTCCAAAAACGAGGTTTTCGCGGTAAATGCGGATTTTCTCCGACATACCGCGGTCACTAACTCTGCTTCTCACAGATTCGCCGTAGCCTTGCTGGGAGTCAGGTTGCGTTGTCTTGGTGTCGAGTTGGGCAAGTGCAGGGCCGGTGGAAATGGCCATGGATTCTGCTGTTTCGACGGGGTCTAGGAGCGTCGTTGACGACCTTGCCTTGCTCCGCGGCCCTTTGCCTAGACTGTGGAGGATGCGCAGGAACCAGTAGTTGCCAAAGGTGGCAAAGACGTTGTTCAAGGGCCGCGGCAGGTGGAAAACGAAGATGTAAAAGGAGCGGCGGAATTGGCTTGCTACGGGGCCAAGCGCGTTGATGCCGTTCTTCAGTAGTCGTGTGTTGAGGGGCGAGGAAACCCAGGTGTGTAGCATTTGCTTTGCGAGGAGGATTCTGTTCTGGGCGTTTGAGCGCTGGAGGCCGGGGATCACGCCGCCCGTGATGATCCAGTGGTCGGCTAGCACGTGGGCTTCGGATGCGAGGCGTGCGCCTATGACGGCGCCCCAGTCGTGGGTTACTACCACTGTCTTCTTGTCTTCTTGCAGGAACTGCTGTCGTATGCTGATGATGAATTCGCTTAGCGCTTCGAGCATTTCGTTGGGGCCGTATGCGGACAGGCTGTCTGAGCCACCGTAGCCGGGGAGATCAACCGCGACGAGAATGGTGTCTTGTTGGAGTGAGGGAGATTGGAGGAGGTGTCGCCATATAAGGAAGGAGTCAGGGAAACCTAGTATTATCAGCAACGTCTTTCGACAAGGAATCCAATCCTCTTTTGAAAGAGCCACGTACCATGTATGAAGATGGCGACGTTCTTCGCCTTTCCAGACTCGGGCCCATCATGTACAACATAGTGTATCTTCTTCCCACCACTTGTCTCAAAGAAGGCGTGTCTAAACCCCGGCAGCGGCTCTCGATCCAGACTCCAAAACCTATCTTGCGCAGCTGCCAACTCGCGCTTTTCCTCTTCGCTATCCTTTGCCCAGAGTGCCCCGTTCTTGACAACCGCCAGCGTCCATGCCCCAGCCAGACTCACAAGCCCAAACGTCAGCTTAAACCCACCCCACGCCAAGTTCCCCAATTTTTCCGACATGGCCAAGGAGGAAGAAGCAGTCCAAGAGATGTTATCTCCGTAGGAAACGAGGTTCTTCCCGCCAAAGAAACAAGGTCCGAGTCAGTGAACAAGAAGAAGAAGAATGCAGGGCGACAAGTCGCAACGCGTAATTTACGCTCAAGCGCCGTACACGATCCAAACCCCCGTTCCAAGCAAACAATAAAAGAGGACCCCAAGTCGTAAGCTAAAACCCTCTCTTTGTCGAAAAAAAAGAAGACGGCAAAGATGAAGATTAAACCAGCACACTCACCCAAGCTTAACCGAAAAGAAAAAGAGTTGTCACTCGAACCAACAAGAAAAAAACCCTACCCCTCCAAGGGTCGCCTACCTACATACGTATCCACCCCCGCACTTCCCACTCCCACGCGCACACTCTCACACTCACACTCACACGGGCGGGCTCATCACAACGGAAACAGAAAACAGGAAACAAACAATTCAAGGCGAGCAGCGGCGTTCCTGCCTCTCTCTCTATGGCCAAGATGCGCAGCTGACATACGCAGTCCACGCGGCAGCGCAGTGAAGATCAAGGGTCCAGATTGCGCGAACGATGATCGCTAAGGGAAGGGGGAAAAGGGCACGGCGGTATGACGCTATTGGCCATAGCTTCTTTGCTTTCCCGCCCTTTTGATTTGGGGTGCTTTTCCCGTGTTTGCGGCATGGGGACGGGGAGGGGGTGATGCAATGCCGTCATGGGCGGTGTGGTGGAGTGTAGATCTTTCTTGCTACTGCTGCTGCTGCTCCGCGGAAGCCAGGACTATTCACCGCGGCTGGGGATGGAAAGTCTAGACAGAGTGATGGAGCTGCAGGAACATGTTATGCGGGTTTAGTGAATTGTGCAGGCTTGTGCAGCATGTCAAAGTTTCATGTTTGTGGGTTGTGTGGTGTTATACGCTTGTATCGTAATTTGGGCGTACAGTAACATACGCAACTTCATGGCTGAATAGATTGCTACTGTATCCAGGAGTCTCACCAATGCGCCTCCATTATCGTGACATCGCAGTGTCGGGTATCAAAAGTTAAAAAAAAAAACAGTCCCCTACACAGAATGTGCCCACCTTGTCCCTCCTCTTATCAATCCACTCTCAACTCTGCACGTAACCATCCAAACAAAATTCCTTCCATTTCAACACAACTTATCGGCCTCATCTCCTCTTCCCCTTGACTCTTTCCATAACCCTCAACTCAGCACTCCTCTGCAATCTCAAATCCTCCAATTCCCGCTCAACCGCCCTGTTCCTCTCTACAACCTCCTTCCTCCTCTCCATGCGCTCGCGAACCTCTTCCATCCTAACTCTAACCACATCCTCGACGACGCGTTCCAGCTGCCCCGCATCCTCAATCCCATGCTCGCGTATAAACCGATCGGCAAACTCCTGGATGGTATGCGGTGACGGGCCTGGTCCGCCCGTGTGGTACCCGTTCTTGTGGGTGACGTAGAGACCTGGTATGGCAGAGCTGTGGGTGCGCAGGTGCGAGGAGATTGGGATGGGCAGTTGCGAGGCGGGGATTGTGGGGATTTCTTGTGCTGGTTTCCGTGGCGAGAGGGCCGATGGCGGGCTGAGAATGAGTTCCATGAGATTGTTTTCAAAGGCTTCGTCGTAGCGCACTGTCGAGGGGGAGAAGTCGACCATGGGTGATGTGAGTTCGGGTTCGTCACGCGGCGTGAGCGGCGCGTTGCTCATGACCGTGTCTTCGTTGCCCATTTTGAGGGGATTTTTCGATTCGTGATGGGGATGCGACGCGTAGATTGTAGCGGAGAATGTTCGGTGATTATCATGCGACGTGAAGTAAGTGGGGGGAAGTGTCATGAGGGTGTTGTGAGCATGGAGCTGTAGAGGCGTCGTGACTAAGCCGGGGGGTCTTGCAGGCACCTCCGCGGTCGTTGGCCATGTCCCCAACTTTTGCGATTACGACCATCACCGCTGCACATTTCGCGTACCTCAACACCACCAATTTCGTCTCTCGTCTACCGCTACCATGGCCGATAAACTCCGTGCTCAGCAACAACTCGAAGCGCTTCAGGCCCGATACATCGGTATTGGCAGCGCAGACACTACCAAACACGAATGGACATCCAACATTGCGCGCGACTCGCTGTCAAGTTATGTCGGACACCCGCCTCTTCTGCAGTATATGAGCATTGGTCTGGGCCAGTCGCGCGAGAAGACGAGGCTGCAGCTGCTAGAAAGGATGGTCAGGCCTGTTGGACCACCGCCCGAGGTGAGTAGCGTATAAGGATGTGCTGAAGCGCGACCACTGACAAGAGCGCAGCAACAAGACTGATGCATTTTACATTCGGACGCGATCTAGTTATGGACAGGGAAGACATGCGAATACGCAATGAAAGACGTCAAATGCCGTCCTGATGCCAACTCAACGGATGCACAGCATAGTCGTGGGGAGATAGGGCCAACAGGCTACGTGCTGCTTGTTTGAACGGCTCCACGCTGTTTCTATAGACATGTTCGGATCCCGTAGCAAAACGCCGGGTACTGGTGGTGTGAGAGGTATATACAGACCTCTACCTTAATGAGAAGAAGATAGCCCGGCTACCATGCTGAGCGGAGCCCAAAACGCTCATTCAAACCCAACTTCCCTCTCGTGACGTCTCAATCGCTCTCACTCCCACTTCCTGTCGGGCCATCTTCGTCGTCCTCGACAACATCTCCGCCCGCCATCATGGCAAACTCGCCCTTTTGCAGCATGGTCTTCAGCTCCGTGTTTCGGGGGTCTGCCAGCTCTATGGGCTTGAGCTTCGCCTTGTTCCTTATTCTCGGATCGCATCCTGCGTCTAGGAGCATGGCTACGATGGATTGGCCATGGGGCCACACGGCTTTGTCGAGTGAGTTGACGTAGCGTACGGCTTTGTGGAGGGGGGTGTCTTGTTCCATGCGGTCGATTTCGTCGATTTCGAGGCCTTCCTGGTCGAGGAGCATGTCAATGACTTCGACTGTGACGTGTCAGCTTGTTCCTTCACAACCGCATCAGCTTGTCCAGGTACTCACAGCTTCCGTAGGCTGCAGCGACATGGAGGCAGCCGTTGCCCATGCCGTCCCGCGCATTGTTCAGTATGTCGGCTACATGTTCCTCGGCCTTCTTGCCCGACTTTGTGGCAGCCGACGTCAGCTCTTTTAATGTCTCCTCGAGGAGTTCGGTATTATTGCGTCGGCACGCTTCCAGAAGAAGTTCGCGCGGAGAGGCACCCTGACAGGCCGTTAGATTTGGTGTATCCCTCCCCGGCGGTCAATCAAAAGGGAATTCAATCACATACGTCTTCGTCAGCCATGTTGAGGTGATCCCGTGGTTGCTCAAAGTGCCTGTGCAGGGGCGGGTGGCTGACAGCAAGTCCAAAAGTACAGGGCACGCGTGTGAATGTTTCGTCGACTTGTTTGGCGGGGTATTTCGGAAGTGCTAACGGAAAGAAGATGAACAGGGCAGGCTCAAGGGCGGTGAGGAGAGACACGGGAAAAAGGGACGTTGGGGCTGTTTATGCGAATGCGACTAGAAACGGCGATGAAGGAAAACGTCAGTTTGTTTGGCTAGTACCGTGACAAGTCGTCAGGCTACTTCTCTCCGCGAAACCTGGGTGCATAAGCTCGCAATCTGAGACAGGCCGGACGCTGATGGCTGCCCAGGTGCCCAGCTTGCTGTTCCTCGACGCCCCCGCACTATTCCTCTTGCGGCCTTAGCGCCGAAGGGTCCCGCCATAATCTTTTGACCAACCGTCGCATCCATTTCCAAGTCACGACAACTCCACGATTCGCCATGTTGCTCTGTAAGTCTTGATAGCCCTGTCGCGCATGAATGGAGACTACTCCGTTCTTTTATCTTACTTCCCCAGCTAACACTTTTTTCAGTCTGCCCAACATGCAGCAACATGCTGCGAGTCTCTGCAGTACCGCCCGGCGACCCTACAACCGAAGATTTCGTCGGCCAGAACCGCTTTGAATGCCTGACCTGCCCCTACCACTTTGTCATCAACAAGCGCTACTACGAGCGCAAGTACATGAAGAAGAAGGAAGTCGAAGACATCCTGGGAGGAAAGGGCGCCTGGGACAACGTGGATAAGACGGAAGGTATGTCGCGCAACACAGGCTATGTAGCTAAGCATACAAAGCTGACGACGCAAACCAGTACAATGTCCAAACGAAAAGTGCAGAAACCACGAGGCATACTGGTACCAGTTGCAGATTCGTAGTGCCGATGAGCCTATGACTGCTTTCTACAAGGTTCGTTGTACCTCGTTAATTGCTTGTTAGGGTGCTCTTACTGACATCTAACAGTGCACCCAATGCGCGAAAGAGTGGCGGGAATAAGTTTATTACCACTGCGCGCGTACATTTCAAAGGAGTTTTGGGAGCAATTTCACGTTTCGGTATACCCCAGTTGGTCTTTTTGACAAGTGCAGAAATATACATATACAAGTTCATGGCCGCCAGGCTGGTGCTCCGTTTCCATCCGATTCGTTCTTTCACCTTTCACTGCTAATATGAGCTTATCCGGACTACAAACAGCATTAAACATGACTGTCTGGACACATCGAAGCAGATGCAAAAGAGCTGTTTGGGAAACATGACTTAACACGGCATGACATGACCAAACCAGCGAAAAAAAGTTCCATTAAATGTCCCCGAAAAAGATATACAAAAAACCGAAAAGAGTACCTATCATACACCGCCTATTATCCAAAGCTCCCCACATCCCAACATACGTACAACCCAAAACGATCCATCCCATCTATCTACACTAAATCCGTAAAAACCCAGCCTCCTACGGATCCCCCTGAGCCGTCCCCTCTCTACTAACCCCAAACATAGGTACAACACTATCGCTGATCCCCTGCACCTTCTCACTCACACCACTACCGCCACCATCCATGCCTCCCCTCGGACTCCCCATGGCCGGCGTATTACTTGGCCAGGCCCACAAAGCATCAAAATCAATCTGCTCATCCAGCCCGCTCTCCTCACTATGCAGACTAGGCACGCGCGTGGCTTCCAGCGCGGACAGATCCAGCATCGCAGACAGCGAAGGAGGTTTCGACGGCGATTGAAGTAACGGCGTTGCCATATCGAGGTGCTGTGGGTCCTGGATGGGAGAGAGGTGGACGGAGAAGTCTTGGGCTGGGGGGTTGAGTGTTGAGGTTGTGAGGTCCTGGGGTTGGGGTGGGGTTGGGTGGCTTGCCATGGAGGTGTGTTGGGTTGGTAGATGGAGGGACTGCTGTAGCTGAGACTGAGAGTGTTGTTGTTGTTGTTGTTGGCCCGAGGCTTGGTACTGTAATGATGGCGAGGGGTCGTTGAGAGGCGCGGTTTGTAGCCCGGGGTAGATGTGCACAGGAACTTGATGGAGACGAGGTGTAGTGCCGTCAATAGAGTTCGTACCCTGTGAAAACCCAGTAACACTTGGACTGGCATGCTGCTGCTGGTTCTGGTTGTGCGACTGCTGCTGCTGCTGTTGCTGTGGCATCTGCACACCATAAAGCTGCGACGCTATACTCGGCAAGGTTGAGTTCCCCGTCTGGTCGTGTTTCCGTCGTATGCGCTGCTGAGAAACGACGTCACGAAACGAGCTGAGGATGTAGACCAGCCGACTTGCCTGCTGGTCGCTCTCAGCACAGTAGTTCATGACGTTGATGGCGTTGACCACGCAATTATCTGTGACGTCGATTTTGTAGAGGCCGGCGAAATCGCTGGCGAGGATAACAAGGGTAGCGGCAAAGAGAAAGTAGATGACTGCTGGATTGCGGCGAGACAGATAGCCAGCCTCGAACGCGTTTTGTATCAACAGGATAGTGTGCACGGAGGCGATGACACACGCCTCGCTGAAGCGCTCCATACGGATGAATGGCCGTGGCCCCCTGTTTACGGGCTGCTCGACGTGACGCTGTGTCTCCTTGTTGAGTATGTAGAGCAGGAAAGGCCGAGTCAGCAGGATGATGGAGTGGCAGTAGAACAAGTTGACGTGGAGAATAGCCACGCCCTGGCTGGGCGATGCAGTTGCAGCTTGTCGCCACTGTAAGATGGGTGTCAGCGCCCTCGGCCACGTCTTGCAAATGTCTGATATCTCCTGCGCAAGACGCGTGCTGATCTTGCGTCTCTGGTAGACTTTGCGTAAGATGATGCCGATTACTTTACAGCTGCGGACAGCAGCTTCAAGTGCAGGCGGGCCCGTCTCATTGTAGTCGTGCACCGTCTTCGGGGTGAAGCTCCAAGCTTGATCGTGGTCGCCGTTGGAAGGTTGGAGCGTGTCTCCAGAACAGTCGTCCTCTGATATAGCCGTGGGGCGACCCAGAGAACACGACAACAGCCGGTCGATGACGAAGATGGATCGCCATAGATCCTTCCGCTGCGTCTGCTCTTCTGGACTGAAAATCACCATTGTTTCTTCCCTATGCAGACCGAGGGCGAGCGCGGACCGTGCCGCCATGCCCAGCAGAGCGAAAGCCGTGTTTCGCTTGGACTTTGCCAGCATGTAAAAAGACATGAGCAGCAGCGCTTGAACGGACCAAAAGTCCTGATCTTCCAATCCTGTCATGGGGTCGTTGAGACTTTTGGCGTTGAGATAGAATGCCTCTGCTCTGTCGAGATGCTCACTTCGCAATTTATCGACAATAAGGGCCTCTGAACTTCCGGACAGTGGGGTGGCCATTGTCAACCCAATAGCAAAGACGAGGTAAAGCAAGCATAGCCACGAGGAATTGACCGAAAGAGGATCCGAGTAACATTGTTCTAGCCTTTCGAGGAAACGGTCACGGTTGAAGACCTGCAGCAAGCCGTGAGTGTTGATGAAGAAGGCCTCTACTAGTACGCGTGCCGTCCGCTCATCTGGAAGAAGATGAGTCTGCTCGTATCCAAGGGGTAGTGAGTATTGTCCTTCGACGATCTTGTGTCGACGAGGATCAGTGGTGAATGCTGAGGGCCCGGCTACTGTCTCAACCATCATGCGGAGGAGCTGGAGAAAAGACAAGGTAGCTGCATCACCAATGTACAGTACACGACCGGTTGGGTCTTGTAACATCCTGCTCTGGCTTGGGAACTCGGCGACATCATCGCCGCCATCATGAGGAGTAGTGGCGAGTGATGTTGCTGATCTCACATTTTCGCTACCCTGGTTTGCTGGCAGTTGAGGTACTGAAGTACCTGCATGTTCGACTGTCGGCCTAGCAGTGGGGGCTCTATAGGGTGTTTCTTGCTTGATGCTGAGCGCACGTGCCGGTAAGCTTGATCGTTGCGCAGTGGAAGATCTCCGGCGATGTAAGGATAATGGCGAAGGCTGATTTTGACCATTGGTGGGCGTATTCGATGTTGAGTTGTCGTGTGAGCTGAGGATGAAAGAACAGTCAGTGATATACTACGCTCGGCTGAGGTGCTCCTTCGTTGATAGCGGTCATGAATGGTACAACCAGGGATCACTTCCACTCGTCAAGCGAATAATCCCCGAGGCATCTCCTCGGAGCTACATGGTATAGTAGATAAAATGAACTTACAGCGGACTTTGGCCGTCGCCAGCAGCTTCAATTGCACGTCTCTTAGTGGGTGGCTTTTCTTCGCCTGGAGAGTTTGGGTCTCGGTCCGTGTATATGCATGTGAATTTGCGCTGCCCGAATTCAGCAGGTTGATCCGTGGTCGACTTGCCCTGGGTGCTTACCTTGTCGCATGTGCTGCAAGGATATGAACCATTACACTTTGTCTCGTTAGCTATGAGTTGGTCGATTGGTGGATATCAATGTGCTGTGGTGCTGATAGAGCAGCGGGAAATGTGGAGTAAGTCAACCTCCACGACTGCCCTTCACGACTGCTGGCCGCGTCTAGCTGCATGGTCCATGATAAGTCGGTCAGGCTAATAAACCCCCCGGATCTACTCCCCCGAGCATGGGGTCCGATCTGTTGAGTATGCATAGGTATGCATGTCCATGGGGAACGGAGTTGTAAGGCACACGTCCCGCAAGGTTGTGTGCCAAGATCGTTTAGGGACCAGATGCAGGCCATCTCTGAAACCAGCATCTGGCGGCTATGAAAGCGCACGACTTGCCTTTTGCTTCCTCCGCTTGCAACTTTCGCACGCTTGCGCTGTGCGCTGCCGTTGATCTGCAAGGGATTCTGTCAGCAATCCGTAGATGGCAGCTACCAGAATAAGCGAAGACGAACCTGGTGGGACTTTTGGTCGCGTCATCATGTACAGTGTACGCGCTTCGGCAGTGGTGGTATCACGTGCAACCTTCAGTGACCAGTGCCGTTGGGGGCATTGCCGACGCGACGGAAGGATGAGCTGATCGGAAGATGCACTCGAGGTGATGATGAGAACAAGACGAAGTGCCCCGGAAGTCGCATCTCCCCACCGAAGCTGACGCGGAAAAGGGACCTGCAGACTCGGCTAGTACTTCTGACGCGCGAATCGGCGATGGATTGGACGGTAGAGATGATCCTGCTGATGAATTTGGTGCATGCGATCCCCTTGCTGGTCGTCACTGAGCATCAAGGGAAGCTTGGACCGGCACCTTTCCGAAAATCGGGTAGCGCTGGCCGTCGCCGATCGTCACGAAACCCACGCCTCCGAATCCTGGCCCAAACCACCTTTGGCATCATCCCGTTGACGTGCCCGACGCGGCTGGTAGCCGACGCTCGTTGCCACGATTGCTTGCGAGGAATGCCTGGCATGCGGCTAAACAGCTTTTCAACGGCTCTGCCGTTAGCAACCATGGCTTCTCGGTCCGTCTCTTGACGGCTCCCACTGTTTACTCTTAAGACCCCTTTCCCGTCACCTTGCTCTACACGAGTATACATTTGTAAAATCCAAGATGGCACCCTTCCTAGGATCAGATTGCAATCAAAGCCAAGGCACCATGCAAGCCAACGCCTTGCTGTCAGGCACCAAATCGGCTTTGGAACAACTCCTTACAAAGGCCAAAGACAACCTTCCCGACGAGTCTCTACCGCATATTGCCAATATCAAATTCTCGACCGCCAACTCTGGTAGCCCGTACTTCCCCAGCCCACTGAAGCAGACTGAGGCTATCTCGGCCCTCAAGGCTGTTGAAGCAGGTGTTGCGTCTGCTCTCGCTGATCTCAACGATGATCAAAGACAACGTAACATTGCGGTCGATCTGGAAAGGGCAACGGCGTTTCTGTTCTCAACCTACCTTGCTACTGTAGGGGGACTTGACAAGTCAAACCCCAAGGTCAAGAAGTTGCTCAAAGGTTAGGGCTGTCATATTCGCAACAATGATCAGCATTACTGACCCAGGTAGATACCGACCTTCTCCAAGCACAGTCAATCCTCTACCGCAGGCTGTCTGCAAATCTCTACGAAACAAAGAACCCAGGAGAATACTTTCATCTCCATGGCTCACTAGAGGCAACTAAAGCACTGAACATGGTTGGCTTGGAGGGCTCCCGACCCGACCTTACAGATTACCACCAATGCATCAAGGTCATCGAGGATCACGTCAAGCAGTTCAGCGCAGATGAGCTAGAAGAGAAGAATTCGGAGATCAAGCAAGCCGGTGTCACCTGCCTAAAGTGGGAAGATTTCCAAGCCACCCAGCACGGCCAGACCCTGCTTCAGCAACCGCCGTGGAAAGTGGAGGCTCTTGAGACCGAAACGCCAGCGGCACCCTTGCCGTTCAAATCATCGCGCGCGCCCAAGCCCCAGATTTTAGCTGGAATCCGCGTACTGGAACTTTGTCGCATCATTGCGGGCCCAGCAATGGGTCGCGGTCTTGCCGAGTACGGCGCTGAAGTCATCAAAGTCACATCGCCGTATTTGTCCGACGTGCCATTCTTCCAAGTGGATGCCAACATCGGCAAGCACACTACTGATCTAAACTTGAAAGATGCGGTAGATCGACAAACGTTTGAGAAGCTGTTGCAATCTGCAGATGTCGTCCTCGATGGCTACCGACCCGGTAGCTTGAATCGTCTGGGTTATGGTCCACAGCAACTTGTCGAATTAGCAAAAAGACGTGGCAAAGGCTTCGTTTACGTGGCCGAAAACTGCTTCGGGCACACTGGACCATGGGCGTCACGTCCAGGATGGCAACAGATTGCAGACTGCGTTACTGGCGTGGCTTGGGCGCAGGGGCGATCAATGGGATTGGATGAGCCGGTGGTGCCGCCATTTCCTATGAGCGACTATGGGACTGGCTGCATGGGCACCATCGCTGCGCTTGTTGGGCTCTACAGGCGAGCAAAGTTTGGTGGAAGCTACCTCGGTACCACCTCTCTGTGCCAGTACGACATATATCTGCTCCAACTCGGCCTTTACGACGAGCAAATGATGACTGGGTTGAAGAAGGAGCATGACAAGGAGTTTTTCGAGTTACGACATCACGACTCAGTGGACGAGGTCGGCAAACGAGCACTAAAGACTATGAGAAGAACACACCCGGAACTGTTCGAGGACCGACATATGCAGGAGAGTTTTAGCAAAGGGTTCAACGCCAACGTCAGGACCATCCGGCCTGTAGTCAGCATTGATGGCTATTGGAACGGCTTTCTACGCAGCTCACGGCCTAACGGTTTCGATAAGCCTACTTGGGATGATTGGGAAGTTGACGAAGATTTATTACAAACCTAACGTGACTCTTTGCTTGCAGCTTGTGTGCGCTTCTTTCTTTCGGGGTCTTATTTCGGCCTACCCAATCTAGCGATACTTTAATTGAACGACCTTTCTGCATTGCGACAATCCCCCGAGCACGCGTTCTTGTTACGCTCCCTCTCTTCGAATCGGCTTTCACATGCAAGCGCATCCCGCTTAATAAACCCCTAAGATCGTGTAATACTGCAGCGTGCCCCACCTCACCCCCACAAACCAGGCCCTTGATTTGTATAAGCTGGTGCAGCTTCCGACGGCCACGGCGATGCACGCACATGTGTACTTGACACTTGCACAACCATCGGCAGAAACAAATAATGGCACGTACCGAGGCAGCTGCACAGGTAATGCTGACATCAGAGCTTACTAGGAGAACAAATCCGGAGACAGTTGTGCGCTACCGAGACCCTCGTCTCGACTAGTGTACGACCTAGTCGGTCAACACCGAGGAAAGCCGCGAGATGGTGCCGGAGTACCTAGGTATCTATGCAGAGGACACGGCTGCATCTTACTTGCATCTTGCTAGGACCTGCTTCGGCGCGTTCGTTCAATCCGACCGTATGCGTGCTGCACTAATCAGAAAAGGCACGATCAACGGGTTTGTAAGACCTCTTCCGCGCGTGCTGTATGATAGGCTGCAATACTCGACTTCTTACGCATAGTGCAAGCACGTCGCGACGCAATCATAGATTTGTTCCAACGGCCACATACAGCCCGCTACATCCCCAAGCCTCAGATCTAATCATCGTCGACGTTCTTCTCTAGAGGGGCGCAATGCCGGTTACCCGTTCCCAGCGCCGACACTTGAAAGCAAGATCGAGTCTTTGGGTGCTGGCTGGCGCTTCCAAGTCTGCTCCGCCATGATGTTTGGGGGGATCCGTTCCTAATATCACACTTTTTCCTACATTCCCATCCGTTGTTTTCATTCCATTCCTTGAAATGGCTGGAATCTGATGGACAGCGACTTTCATGCCACCGGCTTTGATATGTGTAGTTGCCTATGTCACATACGTTGTAATAGTCACTCTCTGCTGTAAGTCATCAAGACGCATCCATCCGGTGGCGACGAAAGTCCTAACATCAGCTCCAGTGAATCTATTAATTTCGCCTCCTACAAGCGGAAAAGAAGAAGCCTGAATCCCCGGCGGCACCATCATCCTCGTCTCGTTGATGGCCGCATCTTTCTTCCGACTACTCTACCACGCGATCCTAGACCCAGGATTCGTAGGAGGAGACGTAAAAGAGACTCGAAACGGTGTCTGGCGCCAAGGTAGACCCTGGCAAACACCAAGAGTAGTCCTGTCAGGCCCCTCGCTCGACAGTTTCTACGACCAAGACTTCATCGAATGCGATGCTCAGGGGCGCCCGCTCTGGTGTACGCAATGCACCATATGGTAGCCAGACCGCACGCGGCACTCCAAGGACTTTGGGTACTGCATCCGCAGATTGGATCACTACTGTCCGTGGGTAGGCGGTCTGGTCGGCGAGAGAAAGCTTCAAGTTCTTCATTCAATTCTCTACGTACGCGGCTTGTTTCAGTCTGCTTTCGCTCGCTGTCACGGGCACGTTCCTCGGCCGCGGAACCGTGTACACGCATCCCTTTGGCTATTCACCTGGGTATCGTGGCTGGGCTTGGGTCCTTCTTTCTCTGTCTAGCCGGTGGCATGAGGCTGAGTGCGTGGCTGCTGGAGGCTATGAATCTCACTACCATCGAAAACATTCGTCAGAAGAGCAAGGTTTGGCGCGTCGCTGTACGAGCAAGCGCGCAGGACCGGCCAGACGGCGATACTGTTCGCTTCGTGACCGCACCCCAGGATCCCGAGCGCAGTTTTGCTATCCTTGGATCTGAGCCTGGAGTGTACCCTTACGATTTAGGCCCCTTGGGAAATCTAACACAGGCCCTGGGGACCCGCTGTGGCACTGGATCTTACCGATTTCGCATTCTCCAATTACCTGCTGCGAACCGTGGGTAGAGGCAAGATCAACCACATGGCCTTGCATTCCAAGGTTGAGAAGATGAAGGAAAGCGCGGGTTTGGGTTCCTTGTCGCCAGAGATGCGTACGGCTTGTGATGGCCTGTGGAAAAGGTAGAAGCGCTTTCCGCATATGTTGGCAGCTACCGGCGCTCCTCTAAAGACGTTCAAATCGCGAGGCTCAGAGGGGAAGCCGTAGCTGCTCGTCTATTATCGCTGTTCTCAACAGATGTTTCTCCTTTTATTGGTCGTACATATACCCTGCACTTGGTGTTTATATCATTACGCTTCTTCGATACTCCATGGTTTCGTCACTAGTGTATTACGGTAGCTGCTTAATCGACGTGACGGAATACGTTCCGCAGGTAGCAACTTGCACAGTTCTATTTCTATTTACGCCTATATTCCCTTCTATACACTCAGATGTTTACATCACGAGTAACAAGAGAACTTGACACTCTTTCTCGAGCCTAAACAGGCAAAGACTTTTATTGTCTTTAGCCCCTTATTACTACACCTACACCTAAACCCATATCCATACCAACAATGCATCCCAGCTCCCACCTCACTACCCTATCTCAACATCCCCTACTCACCGCATCAACCCACACATGCACCCACAATCCGGCACAGGACACATGGCATGTCTCGCAAACCAATCCCTAGCATGGTTCCCATGAAAGCCATGCGTACAACTCATACAAAATACCATGAGCCTAGCCTCGTTATTCTCGCCCTTGAGCGTCTCATATCCGCCTTGCTTCGCGGGGTCGGGGGACCCCAACCACAGCATACACAGCGCGCATCGCGGCATCTGAGCGCCACAGTTGGGACAGTGGAGTCCGGGCGTTGTTGACGTTTTATTGTTAGGATTTTGTGGCGGGCCGGCGGGCGGTTTGCTGAAGGAAGGCGTAGCACGGTGATGGGGGTGCGTCGATGATGTCTGCGTCGCACCAGTGCCGCCGCCACCGACAGAAGAGTGACGCGGCATAGGCAAAAGATGCGTTTTACTCGTCCGTGCATCTTTTCTCAGCGCGAGGTTCTGCTGGCAGTTTAGACAGCGGATGGTCAGGCTGGGTTGCTGCGGCTTGTTCACGCTGCGGCCTTCGCGCGTGACGGAGAGTTGGTTGTGCTCTTTGATGTAGCGTGTTCGTTCTAGGAATGTGCGATAGGTTTGCAGGTGCTCGAGGTATATTTCTTTCCACAGCGTCCATCGCGCGTCTTGGATGTACAGTGGACACGCGCGGGAGAGCAGGAGGACGGCGTTTTGGAGTCCGGAGCAAGGGTGCTGCGATATGTGCACCGTGAGTAGGTCGAGTGAGCGCGTTGTTAGACCTGTCAAGAGAAGCCCGGATATGTCGCCTGTTTGAATGGCGAGGTTGGTCGTGTGCGTGAGGAAGGCTGTGAGTGCGCTGTCAGGCAGGTATTTGCATGCTACGGCTACCCGGTCGTGCAAAGAGAGTTGCGGCATCGAAACTACGCTGCTCCAGTCCCCCGTTATGAAGTAGGTCAGCAGCGATTTCAAGTACGGGTCTGGTGTCATGTCGGACATCCAGGCGCAGGCTTCGCGTTGCTCGGCCGACACGCCTGAGGAAGGCGAAGCGCAGGCGATGACGGCTGCAAGGCCGATGTCGTCTTGTGGCAGCTTTTTCGCGGTAAGCGTAGCGCGGAGGAGGGCCAGAGCAATATCTTTGTGGCCCTGGAAGACAGCGAGGACAATGGCTTTGTAGATCTCGCCGTTGGACACGAGGTGATTGCATGTTTGCTGGACACCAGCTTCTTCCAAAGACCAGCCGCAGAGACTAAGGCAGAGTTGGCGGTTCTCGGGATATTCTGTCTCTACGCCTTCGAAAGGGGGGAATCCCATTGCCGCGACAATGTCGTTTACGGCGTCGCGGAACATGTCTTGGCTTGTTTTCGCGTCAGGGTCGATAAGTCGTTCGTCGTACATTGTTAGTTCGTTTTCCCATATCGAGCTTATGCCGAGATATTTTAGATCGAGTCCGTTGCCTACCATGCCGTCTCCTGCGGCGTGAGCATCCATTCTATCTACCAGTGTCCAGGCATCGACTAACCACGGGTCGTTGGATACAATGGCTTTATTCTTGGCGCAGTTGAGTGAGTAACCTTCCTGCACACGTCTTTTGGGCACTTGAAGTACGGCAAGGTAGTCTGAAAGTGAGATGTAGGAGTCTGGGTAGGCAAGATTGAGAAGGTCTTCGTGCATGTCGTGGCTCGGATGTTCTGCTGACAGTAGAGGGAGACTTCGTTGACTAGCGCTCAGACTTAATCTGTCCATGCTGGCTGACATGTCCCTACCATCATGGTGATCAATTCCATGCTTTTCGCTGAGTGCTCGATTTTGTAACTCGACCAAGTCCTCTGCCACGGTGCGGTGAGGATATGTTGGTTTAGCGATGCAAGTGCGTCCTTTGTAAATCTCCTCCAAAGCGCTGACGTTAAGACGTGGGGGTGGCGGGGGCACTTTGAGCACCTCGACCTCGCGATTGGAATGCAAAGCTAGCGCACATTGTCCTTCTAGAAGATTTCCCGCAGCCATGAAATCATACGCGATTATGCGTTCCTTGTTGCTCTGCCGATGCTCTTTGTCGTGTGCTGGATAGCGCAAGTGATGGGTGGCTTTGGTGTAATATGGAGACGCCCAAGCGCGTGCAAAGGGCGTATCGGGAGACTGCTCCAGAGGCTGATGGGAATGCTGTGCAAGTTCGATAATCTTGAACTCGCCAGTATTAGCAAGCACACCAAAGGTGCCTCTCTTAGTGCCCGAGTACCGGAGACTCCATATGGATGCGGACTGTGAGTTATCTACGATAGGCTTGAAGTCCAAGACGGCACCACTGTTTGCGTTGTCGCTGGATGGTCCACGCTGCTTAACGAAACGTGCATCCCAGACTGTCACAGTTGGATCACCTGCTGGGCCCGCTGACAAAAAGTAGTTCTCGTCTAGCGGATCTACAGCGATGTTGTGCACTTGGCGCGTCTGAAATTGTGCAATGCCCGCGGTACTAGAGTCTGTAGAGCATAAGCGAAATCGTCGCTCGCTGTTACCGATGCAAACCCACCTCTGAGATCATAGATGCGCACATATTGCCGTGACACACCGGCCACGAGCATGTCTGGCTGCCGATCGAAAAACTTGATGCTTGAGATGGCCTCGGAGCTCGCCAACTTCTTGTATGGCTCATCCTTGGCTGTAACTCGCGAATCATTCATGTCGTAAATGTTGAGGCAGACATCGTTGCGGACTCTGTCCAGGCCTGTAGCAAGAAGGTTCTTTGAGCTGAAGGCGATTGAGTTGCATTTTCTCTGATGTCGTATGGAAAAGGAATGGATGTAGTCGCTATCAGGCCGTTCTGGGTCAAGTGTAATGACGGTAGCCTCCCCAGAGGTGGATCCTATAGCGACGACACTAGGATCTTTCTTGGACCAGTCGAAGGCCGTGTAGTTTGGCAGCTTATCGCGGATGCATATTTGCTTGTAGTTGACCCTGCTCTTACTGAAGTCGTCAATCTGACACAGTCGCAGTCGGTTGCTCGCGACATCGATGATTAAAAAGCGGGGATTGTCTCGTGTAGAGTGTGGTGACCACCGGATCGCAGCGTCCATGTTACTGGTCAATGACGGCGGTTCCGCGATAATGGAGGATCAGGGGTTTGCAGTGGCTGAAAGATATCATGAGCCAATGACGAGAGATGTGGGTTAGCTTTGAGCGAGCGACTTCAAAGACATGTTGTCATCTCATCGGCTACGTCAAGCTGCGAGCAAGATGGATGAGCATGGGTGAACGCCCGACGCGTGACCCACCTTGGCGCGCACCGGGCGGTCAAGCAACCTTAATTCTGCCGCCCCACTAAAACTTGTCTTCCTGCGCTTCCCAAAACTTTCCTGCAGCCAACACGATCCGCATCTTCAGCCCGCCACCATGTCGCAAAAGCGCAAGCACGCAGAAACTGCCGAGTCTTCCTCCGCCGCGCCCAAGCCGTTTAAAAAGCACCGCACCTTCAAACCAGGCCAAAGTCACCAGAAGCCCAAGAAGCGACCGCACGTCTCGAGCGACATAGACAAGAGCACCAGCACCCATGCGCTGAAGAGCCGGATACGGGATTTGAAGCGCCTGCTGGCGCATGTCGACAATGTGGGAGATCACAAGATGTCAGCGAGTAATCGGATAGAGAGGGAGAGGGAATTGGAGGCGTGTCAGCACGAGCTGAGGGAGAAGGTCGAGAGCAGCAGGGAAGCCGAGTACAGGAAGAAGATGATTGGAAGATATCATCAGGTGCGATTTTTTGGTAGGCCAGATCTTGCGCAAACAGTACAGTCTATGGCTGAATTCCACTAACACACCCAGATCGTCAGAAAGGTACCCGGATACTGAAGAAGCTGAAGAAGGAACTCAAGGCAGAGGAGGATAAAGCAACCAAACAGGAGCTTGCGCAGAGAGTACACAACGCCGAGGTCGATGTCAACTATGCTATCTACTATCCGCTCATGAAGCCCTACGCCTCCTTGTATCCGAAGTCGAAGAAGGAAAAGTCGGCAGAGTCGGAAGACAGCGGCGACGGCGATACTGGCGATAAGTCGAATCGCGAAGTTGACGGACCCAAGGGCGATCTGGCCATGTGGAAGACTGTCGAGGAAGCCATGGCCAACGGCACACTGGATGCGCTCAGGAATAGTAAAGAAGGCATGCCAGCACCAGCGCCTACGAAAGAGAAGAAGAGCAAAAAGATGGAACAAGCCATCAAGGCCAAGGATAAAAAGGCAGAGGAGAAGCTTGCCGCGGCCAAGAATCGTCGGGAAAGAAGAGCTCTCGGTCTTCAAGCTCAGGAAGAAGCCGAGGAAAGCGATGGTGGTTTCTTCGAGTAGTACATGTATTCTTCACGGCATGATACATGGCATTATACCCGGCGAGCAAATATCGACCCCGCCAATAAGATTGATCTCAAAGCGTTTGTAACAGTGAAATACGTCAACCAGCCATTCCAACAAACCCCCTTACCCACTCCCACTCCCAGAAACCCTAACCGGATGCGCCTCGGTATTGTAAACCCACGTATTCTTCCCCTCCTCGCTAACCTGCCACTCGGCCTCCTCAGCCTGGATCAAATATGAATATTTAAGCACCTCAGCAAACCAGAAGCTCTCCTGGAAATCCGTAAAGCCGCCTCCACCCACGACGTCCACGTTTCGAATAGAACTATACCCACTCCCCGCCCTCGTCGTGGCATTAATCGCCAGAAACGCGTCCCACGCCCAGTCCTGGTACTTGGAGTCTGACGTGGCGCGGTAGGCGTAGTAGTAACTCTCGATGACCTCTGGTCTAAGCTGGTACCCCGCGTTCTCGATGTAGAAGCCCGAGGAGTTGAAGAGCGCGGTTTGGTTGTCTGGCAGGGCGGACGCGTTCCAGGAGAAGATTTCAGGACCGATGCGTGTGGCAGTGGCTACGTAGGTTTCGTGGCAGCCGTTTACAAGCTCGAGGCCGAAATCAACATAGTCCCTACGATCCAGGGCCTGGCCGCCGAGGATGAAGTTTCCGCCGTCGAAGCACGCCAGGTGCTGCGATGTGAAGTCGAGCTCTGTGCCGTCGTACGCCGCCAGGAAAGTGAGGTCAGGCCGCGGTGAAGGGTGCGAAGCAAGATACTTGATACTGCTATCGGCCGCCGTGATCCACCGGTCTTTCAACGCTGCATACCGCGATGCATCGTACACGTACATCTTGATCAGGTACTCGTAGAAGGAATCCGAGCCGCCGACCCACCCGCCCTGCGCATCGGTAAACTCGCCACTCGGGACGTCGATGCTGGACCCCAGGAGTCCCGGAAACGGCTCCGCAGACGCAGGCGACGGGTTTAAAAGATACTCCTCTGCCTTCTGCACCAGTTCCGCATACGTCTTGTTTCCGGATAAATCTGCAAGACGCACCCATTCCAGGATCAGCGTGCCCGCAACCGCGAGACCCGTTTCCCCGCCGTCGTTGCTGCGGTTGCCCAGTTCGAGCACGTTCCACGGGACGCCAGACGGCGTCTCAAACGCGTAAGAGAGGTTGTTGGCCAGGTTTATGGATTGCGTTAGCAGGGCCTCGACGTCTGCGGGGTTGTTGGCGAGGTGCGCGAGAGGACCCTTGAGGAGGTCGTAGCCCGAGAGCATGCCGCCTAGATAGCGGATTGTGGTTTCGAAGAGCGAGACTGAGTCGTTCGTTACGGCCCAGTTTATGCTAGGGATGTAGGATATGATTTGGTTTACTGTTTCCGTCTCGCCCATTATGAGCGCCGTGCTGAGCGCGTCGACGGCAGAGGCGCCCCATCCGTTTCTGCCGCCAGAATTAGTACCCTGGGGGGCGAAAGGGCGCGCGTTCTGGAACTGCTTACCGCGAATTGCTGCCGTTGTTGCTCAACGGTCGGAGCTCGTCCATCGGAAACGCGTATTTGTAATATCCATCCCAGCTCACTCTGAATGCGTCTACCACTCCCTGGGCCCGCTCGGCGGGCGTAGATGGCGCGAGAGAGTAGCTTGGGGGAGGAGGCGTCTCATATTGTCTCTTTGGCAGATCTACGGGTATATGCGATGGCAGAGCCGAGGCTACGGCCGCCGTGAGCGCGAGGACTGCGAGGCGTGTCATCGCGACGTTGTTATCGATGTGAGTAAACTGTATCTCCGTTTGGGGTATGTTAAACCGCAACCAAGGACGATCGGCTTTCTTGTTTCCTTAATCCAATGATGACCTCTTCTCAAGCCCTCATCAAGACCAAACAACGTGCTGTAGAAACTTGGTAAGGAAAGAAGAGAGGGATAAGTAAACAAAAGACGTAAAGAAGAATGGGGAAAAATCAAAAACATGTGGGAAGCCCTAGCTTTCTATCTCAACAAATCCCAAACAAATCAAACTATCATCACGTTCAACAAAAAAACAGAACCCACACACACTACTCACCTTAGCTACCTAACCCGCGTTGAGCGGAAAACCATAACCAGGATCCCAGACACAGAAGTAGTGGAGTACCAATATGACCCCTGTTTGTTTACCTCGAAACAGGAAGGTAGCGTTGGTTGGGAGAAGCGCGAACGATACTTTGAACTCTGTTCCTGACCGGACGCTGCGTGCTAGTAGCGCGTGACCAGGGGTCAAGGGTACCTCCCGTCTCGTTGCTATCAAGTTGCGCATTTTGAGGGTGTGTGTGTGCACACTGGGTCATCAATCACGTTGCATATCAGGCTTGACCCTTGTGCACATGGCATGGGGTCATCGAGTCCCGGGTGGGTGTCGATCACTTGGACTCCTGACTCCCTTAGTTATCCATCCAAAAGCTAGGCTGCTGTCGAGATTAGCTGGGAGCTTTGTCGCCTTTTTACGAGTACGTTTGTACGGACAAGGTTAACGTGAAAAAAAGGTTACAAATATAATGCATTCTGCAAGAAACGCGTCGTATAGGGGGTCTGCGCAACAACGGGAAGGCGTCTGTGCAGCCATACAAACAAGCCTTGTGCCTGGATGGCGGGGTCGGATATGCGGGGGAGGCGTCTGTGCACTAATCTGTGGCGCTGTTCCCGCATCTTATTCCCACATCTGCCTTTGGTGACAGTCCGGACTAGGCGGATAAGAACGCAGTAGGGCATGCTTGCCTGGGTATGTCATTTGCTCTATGTTGTTCGCTATATGAAGACGCTACTACCAAATCTGTGTGCAATCAAGTCGGCTCAGCCCAATCAACCTGCTCTGTGATCGGACCTCCTCCGCTTGTCGAGTAACTGATCTTGAGTCGGAGTTTTAGTCTTGCTGGTGGTGGCTGTCGTGCGTCAGTATGAATTCCATATCGAGAGACTGTGGGCATGACTTACGCCATTGACGGCTGTGACCCTCATTTGTTGGGTCGCATCCTGACCTCCATCCAACTCACTCGTGCTGATTGGTTGCAGTTGCAGCTTCTGGCTCTTCGGTACGGCGGCTTGCAGGTTAACACCTGAGAGCTGGCTGAGGCTTCCTGTGTTCCGGAACCGTGCCAAAAGTTGTACCGCGTTAGCGTCACGCTTAAGCTGGAATGTGATCTGAAGGTCGTTCTTGTTGTACGCTGGATGTGCAGGTGGCCCAGACGCGACTGGAGGCGTCGAGGTTTGCGGGGGTGGCGAGGACATTCCACCAAGACCGCCAAGGAGGTCTGATGATGCTGCTTGTGGAGGCGCCCGGGATTGTGCAGGAGCCGGGGAACTGCTAGGGCCTGCGTTGAAGAGGTCCATAATATTGGCAACATTCGACTGTGGCGCCGGGGAAGACGTTTGAGGGGGTGACGAGGCCCCACCCATGATATCTGCGAGCAAGTCCTGGCTTTGTGTTCCGTTGGCGGCACCGTTCATACCGGCGGATGGGCCAGAGTCGCCCATGAGGTCCAAAAGCAAATCTTCCGTCGCCGCCTGCGCAGGCTTCTTCTTCGCAATCTTAGATTGGCGCTTCTTGGTGGCTTCTCCCAACACGCGCGACTCCTCCCGGATCTCGGGTGGGGGCATCTTCTCCAGAACACCTCTCCTAATCTGATCGTGGCCAAACAGATTGCCGTACTCAGCCGCACGCTGCTGAATCTCCACGTCCAGGTTGGCTGCGTATCGCAGTAGTAATCGCCGTAAACGCTCAATCTGAGCAGGGTCGCTCAACCGTGTCGTCAGTTTCATAGATGCTGTGATGATGTACTGCTGAACAATCAAGCCGGCGTAGCTGCTGCCTAGTATAGTCTCGAAAAGATCCACAATGTCGCTTTCCTTGACTTCGGTAACAAGCTCTTCCTCCTCGTATTGACCGCCACGCAGTAGAGCATCGCCGTATTCACCGATTACCCAGGAACCAGCCAGGATAAGACCCTCTTGTGTAATGTCTTCTTTGAGAGCGGCATACAGTTTCTGCACCGAGTAGGTTTGGAGGTCGGGCGTGGTAGCAATGAGTCGAACGAAGGATGACAAGATTTGCTCTTTGACGTAGTTGCCGGCCTGGTGACGCGTTAGTTGAGGCGACGGAATAGGCATGTCGTACTTACAAGCTTCAAGACGCGCAACATGGTGTCAACATGCCATCTCTTGTTTGGCGCAAATCGGTCTGCGGCAACACCAATCTGTGAGGTCATGACAGGCTTGAACTCGTTGTCGGCGACTTCCAAGAAAGCCAACAGCTCTCGTATCAGTACCCGTACGTTGCTCTCGTTGATCAAAGTGAAACTCAGATCAAGCGCTCTCCTCCTAATACTGATATCGGGATCGCGTAAACAGTCAAGGATGGTGTTGCGATGTCGCTGGACAGCGTTGGGTTCGACTGCAACCACCTTGATCAAGGTGTTGAGAGCGACATATCTGATGTTGTTGTCCCTGTTGGACAGGAACTTTCCCAAGATGTTCACACCAAGGACGCGAAGCCCAGAATCCGCCTCGATGTCAAGAATAGTAAGGACCGACTCGTACAGGATGGAGTTGCCGACGTTTTTTGAGGAGTCGGTGTTTGTAGCGACCTGGGCGAGGATATCGTTGATCTGTTCGCTGACATGTGCATCACCACGGGCTAGGACACGCAGAAGCTGTAGCAGCTTGCACTGCAGGAACGGATCCGTGATACCCGTCACGTCATGCTCCGGGGCATAGCCAGACGAAGACAGCCCCTTTAGAATCTTGATCAAGCTGGGAACAACAGGCCTGAAAATGTCCCTTACGCCGTTCTCGTCGTCTTCGTCCTCGTCTGCCTGGCAAAGATTCTCCACCAGGGTGACACCACATAGCAGAACTCCATGGTTGCGGTCTTGCAACAACAACTTGGCCTTTTCCAGAAAATGCTCTTGCAGGTCTGGCACTTTTCGACATATCCTCATGGCGCAGATGGCGGCCTTTCGCCGTATGTAGGGGTTCGCGCTCGATATTATGGTTTCGACTTCGGGGAACAGGTCTCGAGCCATCTCGACAGAGGCAATGTTTCCGAGGGTGCAGAGGGCGAGACCGACGATGTACTGGTTGGCATGGTTCAGGTCGCTGCATTTCCATTAGCACGCAAATGGGGGGATTGGATACCAGCGAAAGACGTACTTCTTCAGCGAGTTGGTCACCAAGGTAAGGACTTCCTGGTTCTCGTCCAGGAGCAGCATGGTGCCCAGATATCCTAAGCGCTTGTCGGCGAAGCGGGGAGAGGCCAACAGCTTCAGACATTCAATCTGCCCGAAATGTGTCCTCTCACCCAGCGTGAAGAGGTAGAGCAGCTTTGCGACATTGTTCCTCCTCACATTGGAGTCGTGACTTTCCTCCCTGAAGCTGGCACGGATAGCCGCACTCTCCTTCTGCACGACAGCACGCTCGTCGGCGATGGTCTTCGCGGCGCGCACATTGCGAATGAACTGCTTCACTGTAATCCTTAGCACATGTCCATAGCTGCGGGTGTTGCGATTCTTGGCGTACAGGGAGCCATTGCGGTGGCCTCTTGGACCCCACCCGAGCAGCGCCTAAGGCTTCGATTGAGAAGTGCCTGGAGAGGATCGAGGGACGTTGGCCGGTCGACGATATCAATCGGGCAGGGGCGACTCGGCGGGTTACTTTTGGGTTTGGTTGTCGAGAACGTTTGAGGACGGCTTCCAGCTGGCCGGCCCGTTATTTGTTCCAGACGTCGGACGCACCTCCCACATGCACCGACAACGATGAAGCCCGCGCTAGCACTGAGGCAACCACCCCTTGAATACTAGAACATGCATCATCTGTTGACGCTGCTCCGACTGAATTTTGGCTGGTGATATATTGTGACACTCATAATCTCACTTGACAAGTCCGAAGTATGTCCATTCCCGTATTGTCGCGGAGAGTCGCCGCACGAGTCAGGCACCGAAGCAATACGAGACACGTACAATGCAAGCTACTCATACGCTTTATACGCAGTCATGGTATCTTTCTTGCTGGATACTAGAGACTGCATGCAAGCTTGGGACGGAATCGCGGCTCAGTGGAATATGCATTTTGAGCCCTGCATTTGCCATATAGTATACGCTGGGTGCAGAGATGATCAACTTGGCCTGTTTTCCAGCGGGCGCGTCGGACCTGTGATGTAACCGACCCCCCTACGTCTAACAAATACTGGAGCACCACCATGATACCAAAATGCTTGCGCACAAATGGCCCCCATGTTAAACCTCCACATAGCAATACACTCATGTCATTACTCGTTCCCTGTTTTATGCGCCACGGCTGTCCGGAACCTTGCCTGCTATCCACTGCCACATATGACCGACAGCCAGTGACCCTGTTAGTTTGCTGATCATAGTCTGGGCTGACTACGTTTAAATCCTCCTTCGCATCATCGCATCCCACTATGCGCAGACCCCTTTGCCCATAATGGCCGAATCTACCTCTGTTGACGCGAACCATCACAACGGGGACACGGAATACCACTCGCCGCGACCGCGCAAACCCACGAGGATTGACCTTCTCAAGCCCCAACTCAGCGACGAGGCCTTCAATAAAAACGGCACGCTGCGGGAGCCCGGATCTGGTGTCTCTAGGTACTTCAACAGTGCTTTCTGCGCGACAACAGACTGACCTTGAGTAGTGGTAGATCTACCCCCATACCCGCGGATGCCCCGCCTTCCGTCCAGGCCTCGTCCTCCGCACGACGGCAGATACGCGCCCAGCACAAGCAGCGCATATTCCCTACCGTCGACTACCAGAATCGCGTGTCGCACTTTGATCCAAACAGCGACTATCATGACTTCCGCGGCTTCTTCGTCTTGTTCTGGATCGGGCTTGCCATTATGGTTCTGACGTCGATGCTCCGAAACCTGACCGAGACCGGATATCCTTTTCAGATCAGGCAGTGGGCGTTGTTCAAAGAGAAGGTAGTCGAGCTAGGTCTGGTGGACGGGGCCATGGTGTTCAGTACGGCTCTGTCGCTGCCACTACAGAGGCTCTTTCTAGAGGATAAAACGCTGCGTTGGAACACGTATGGTATTGCCATACAGAGCATCTTCCAGGCGATATGGCTTGCTTTCTGGACTTCGTATGCTGTCGCTATTTCGACTGAGTATCCTAGACTAACGGATACCAAGATACCCATTCCTTCGCGACTGGAGCTGGACGGCTCAGGTCTTCTTCACCCTGCATCTGCTCGCAATCTTTATGAAAATGCATTCATACGCGTATGGCCACTATGAAATTAGTATTAGACACGTGCTGACTGCTCCAAGTTTCTACAATGGCCATCTCAGCGAGACGCTGCGTCGACTGAATGACCTCGATACGCCCGACAAGGCTAGCAAAGCGGCAGCTGTCCGATACCCGAGCTCGCGCACTCATCTGCACGAGATTCCCATGTCCCCATCCCAGGACGAACCGGAGCCAAAGGACGCGAATGCAGAATTCTTAAGTCACCTGAGAGAGGATCTTGCCCTGGAGCTTGCCTCGCCTCTTGGTCACGTCTCGTATCCCAACAACCTCACCCTTTACAACTTCGTGGATTTCATATTCTGCCCGACTTTATGCTATGAGCTGGAGTATCCTCGCAATACGCATATTCGTTGGCTTGAGGTCTTTTACAAAACGCTGGCCGTGTTTGGCTGCATTTTCCTCATGATCATCACTGCTGAAGAATTTACTCTTCCAGTGCTGGATGTATCGGCTATGCGACTTCACAACTCGAACAGCGCGACAGACTTTGCCTTGATTCTGGGTGAAACCATCGGTCGTCTGCTCTTTCCGTTTATGATCACCTTCCTTCTTGTCTTCCTGGTCATCTTTGAGTACATTTTAGGTGCATTCGCAGAGATAACACGTAGGTCCTCGTCGTCGGGTATTGTGACGTTGCTTACATGATGCAGGCTTCGCGGATCGCCAGTTCTATGCGGATTGGTGGAACAGCTGTGACTGGCTCGAGTTTTCACGAGAGGTAGCATATGTCCAACGCAGTTTGATATCCCCAGCTAACTGGCGGTTCTAGTGGAACATTCCAGTACATCAATGGCTTCGCCGACACGTCTACAGCGCGTCGAAGAATCACATGTCGCGTCCGCTTGCTACGACCATCACGTTCCTCATCTCAGCGCTGGCGCACGAGCTGGTCATGGGCTGCATCACCAGAAAGTTCAGAGGCTATGGCTTTTTCGCCATGATGCTCCAGATGCCGATCGTTATGCTGCAGCGGAGCAAGTGGGTTAGGGGACGTACGCTGCTAAACAATGTTCTATTTTGGTGCAGCATGATCCTGGGGCTTAGTATGGTAAGCTTACCCACCCCTTCCGGACGCCGGCAGTCACTGACTAGTACCCATAGATGTGTGCGTTGTATGTACTTGTATAGTCACCGGCGGCAGTAGTGTAGATATCACGGCGTGTTTGGTTGTTGCATTAGCGGGCATAGGATAGACTTGCAAAATACCCCCCTCATCACCCGGTCGCTTTACAAGCTCTAGATAGTACGCTCATTCTACTTTGGCTTTATCACGACCCGGTGCATCCGTGGTGAAATTGCATGCGACGGCGAATGTCACAATCTCGCAAGCCTCCCCCAAGGCGCTCTAGTGTGAGGTAGCGCGGCCGGCGTATTCGTATGCAGGCACCGTCAGGGCACGTCGGTGGAGCGGCGGGCGACCCCGCGGTCTCGCGCGTCGCGAAGGAGCGGCCGGCAGGGATGACGTCGGATAAACAGCGTCTGCAATGCCAGCACGCGGAGCCTTGCCGCGCACACTGGAAACCCTGGGCTCCAACTCTCTGCTCTCCTAGTCTACGCCTCGTCATTCTTAGTCTTTTGGATGCCCTCGATCGCATACACGATTGGCATTCCTCATTGCACCGTAGTGATCTCATTGACCGTCACCGGACCCGACTAGTTTCCACCACGGCTACGTCGGAACATTTGCTACACTTATAGCCTGTCCGCAGCCACAAACGGTCTAGGTATACCGTGGCTTGCTGCTTCTTTCGCCCTCTGTACACAGCTTCCCGGACTTCTCCAATCTTCCTGGAACTCTCATTGTTTCTGCCATGGCGGAGCTACATGAAGCGCTCGCTTGCCTCCGGCCGAAAGAGTTTAGCGACGTCCCTACCGACAACCTCGGAGAGTTCCTACCCGATATATTGGCAAAGGCGGAGCTGATTGCGAATTCGGTACCTCCACCTCCCAATGGCACACCCTACGAGTCTTCGCAGCGCACAAGGACCGAGGAACAACCCGCGACGGGTGCGAAAGACCTGACCATCTCCCAAGTACGACGACCACCACCAGCTTCAGAACACGAGGAGCTCCAGAAGTCATGGGGCAAACCTTTGAAGCTGGGCGCCAACGATGCCGCCACTGGAATGAGCGTCTTCAAGATGGCCGGGAAAGATAGACATGGAGCATGGTTCTCGCGGACAAGTGTACACGAAGGACTGGGCTTCGACAAATGGAAGCGCGCCATGAAGAGGGAGTTTCCAGAGAGTCTGCAAGTCCAAGGTGGTCCTGGAGAGGGCAACATCAGAGGTATTGGTGGAGACCAGAGACTAGAAGACATGACAGTCGAGGGCGTGGGACAGTTGCAAGGTGCGTGATATGCCAGAGACTCCATGACGGACAGGACTGCTAACGATATTGCAGTTTACCAACTCTCGGCTCAATTCCCGGGCCCTACCTCACCGCGCGAGTTCATCACTCTCCTCATCACCTCGGATACCTGTCTTACCGAAGCCTCCAAAGTCGCCAACTCGATACCACGGCACTTTATGGTTGTTTCCATACCCGTCTCGCATCCCGACGCGCCACCAAGAAGTAACATGGTCCGAGGTTTCTACGAATCCATCGAGATGATCCGAGAAATACCATTGGAGGGTGGCGATGCAGAGACCAATCCAGTCGAGTGGATAATGATCACGCGCAGCGACCCTGGAGGAGGCATACCTCGCTTCATGGTAGAACGAAATGTACCTAGCAGCATCGTTCAAGACGCAGTTAAATTCCTCAACTGGGCCTGTGCAAAGGACGACGAAGCAGACGCAACAGCCGACACCCCAAATGCACACCAAGACGGGCAACATATGTCTTTGGCCGATTCGAATGGCATTTCTGCGGGCGTGGGAACCAGTATAGCCGATGCACCCTCGCATCAGCGACACATGTCACAGCACAGTAGCCAACTCGACTTACAACGCACAGCGTCCATCAGTTCCTCAAGCTCTTCCTCAGCAGATTCATTTGCCTCTGCTGAGCAGTTTACTACTGCCCGCGAGGGCATTCCAGTCGATACATCAATCCCAACGCCATCGACCATGTCGCAGCAATCCTTGCCTCTGGCAGATGACAGCTTACAACACAAAGGACTTCAGAAGATTGAGGAAAAGAAAGATCAATTGAAATTAAAGCTCGAGCAGGCGCGAGAGAAGCATGACACAGATCTCCAAGCCGAAAGCACGAAGACGGAGAAGGAGATACAGAAAGCCAACGAGAGGCACGAGAGGGAAAAGAGGAAGCAAGAAACAAAGTACCAGAAAGAAGTGCGAAAACTCGAGGAGCGCCGAGAGAAGGAGACGCGAAAGTTGCTCGCGCGCCAACAAAAGGAAGCGGATAAGAACCAGCTGCAGAAGACCCAGCGAGAGCGCGACGAATACAAACAACGGATGGACATTTTGGAGCAAGAGAACAAGCTGCTTAAGGAGCAGATTGGCGAATTGCAACGCGAAAACACCGCTCTTGTTTCTCGGTTAGGCAGAAGCGAAGAGGGCATCAAGATCCTGAGGTCAATCAAGGAACAGGAGGGTAAGGGCAGGGCGAGAGCAAGCTCAGGAAGTTCTGGGAGAAGTGGGCGGAGAAGCAAGAATTCTAGCGACTCGACAAGCACGCTGGGAAGGGCAGGGACGACACAATTCTAGAGGTTCATGCAGTGATTCCCGTTAGCGTAGGCGTTTGTTTTCCTGTATCTTCTTTTCTTTTGAAGCAGGGTGTGTTTCTGGTTAGCAAGCAAGCGCTCTGTGTATTCGTTCGAGACCATGGGCTGGGTGTATCAGCTGTTGCATCGAGGTGCATAGCACGGAGGAATAGAAATGATATCTTCAATCGCAGCCTTCTTTCTGCGTATAATAGTGATTTTTCTCAACCTTTGGTGGCGTTCGGTATTGTGCAACGTGCGGCCGGCTGCACCTTAGCAATCTGGCCCCTGGGCCCTGACCTGACCTGCCCCACCAAGGCAAACATCCTCGGTCTCCGAACATGACACCCGTGGGCCTTCCCAGCTTGCCTACCTCTCGAATCTAATAGAATCCCATGATTTACGATTCTCACCAGCACTTTACTATCAAAGGTTTCGCACGAACTTTGGGTTTCTACTGCGCAGATACATCCCTCGCTTACTCTCGGTAAACGGGGCAATTTCTCAGCGACAGAGCGGCGGCCCGATGACCGGAGGTTCAAGGTTGAGGATTCGTTGATCTTTAGACATTTGCTTTTTTTCTGCAGTCTGCCAGGGGCGAGGGTTGTTTTTGCACACCGCAATTGTTTGTTAAAGGCAAGTTTTCTAGTGGGTATCCTTTTTTCTCATCTACCAGACGAGTTTAAAAGTTACCTTCATAGGACGAAGAGGGTCGGAAAGAGATACAGATAAAGAGGAAAGGAAAGGAAGCACAAGGAGAGATTAAAAGGAGAAAAGAGTTGGGGGAATACAGTTCAGCACACGGTACACACGACGGTTGTACGGTTCTATTGCGACAAGGCGACTTTGGGAAGTGGTGTTTACAGCGCTTGGACTGGGATCGAAGTAAAAAGAGGTTGGCGATTAGACAGCGCAGTGAAGCGGATTCGGGATTTGAAAAGACAGAAATCAGTGATCTACGCGACAGAAGGAGAATTGGACGATAGGACATGGAAAATCCGACGTACATGACACCTAGCACAGCGCCCGCAGGCCAAGGAGAAGGACAAGAAGGAGCCATGAAGCCCACTATCCTCGCTTTCCACGGGTCGGGTAGTAATGCCATGGTTCACACTGTGCAACTGGCGCGGTTGAATCGGGTCATTAGGGATGATTTTAACATTGAGAGTGTGGAAGGTAAGTCAATCTCAATATCACTTCTTGCATATTCGCCCATCAAGGAACAAACTTCAGCCACCCTATCATCCCCTTCCATCTCTTTCCAAGCCTAAGCCGCCCATCTTACATCCCGTATTCAAGATTGAGTATATGATATACTAACACATCCACTCCAGCACCGTTCCCCTCTCAAGCCGGTCCAGGCGTCCTCCCCTTCTTCGACGGCTGCGGCCCTTTCAAACGCTGGCTCAACAAGACCGTCACAATCGGCGACATGAGGGCCGGAGCGTCAACCAACGCCATGCCATCTGAAGTCGAAGACCTCGTCCGAAGCACAGTACAACGCATCCGGTCCTCTGGCGGCAGCGTCGTCGGTCTAATCGGCTTCTCGCAGGGCACCAAGGTGGTTGCAGGGCTCCTCAAGGGCGCCGAGATAGCGCAAGCGCTGACAGAAAAAAGCGATGGAGCCACTGGCGACGAGGGCGATTTGGACTGGCTTTCATGGAAATTCGGGATAAGTGTTTGTGGAAGTTATCCACCGCCGCTTCTCCCGCCTTCCGTCTCGTCTGCACTATCCTCCTTCTCCCCGCTCGAAAAGCCCGCACAAGACGAATTGCTGCAGAGGAAAATCACGACGCCGACGTTACATGTCCAGGGGAACCAGGATGAGTGGAAGTGGGGGGGCGAGGCGCTGATTGCGGGGTTCTACGATGTTGGCGAGGGAAAGAGTGTGGTTAGGGAGTGGGATATGGGCCATTATTATCCTACGCTGCCACAGGAGAGCAAGGAAATTGCGGAGTGGATCAAGGGGGTTATGGCGAGGTGATGGATTTGATGCTTTGTGTGTGGTGGACGGAAAGAAGGGCGTTTGGCTATCTACTAGAATAAAGTGATATCAGCAATTAGAAATGATGGATGTTAAATTTGTGAAAGTATCATTTATGCAGTATCGTAGTTTGTGCCGCTTGTTGTTACCACGAGTAAGTAAATTGGTCATGGTGTTGTAGCGCGGGTTATACACTGTTCTTATTCCATTACTCGGTTTGTGTCGTCTGCGTACGGCGATGCTTCGTGTGCGAGGAAAGGGTATATTACAGCGGTGCAGCAAGCTTGGTGCCGAAGAAATAAAGAGAGAAAGAAAGAGAGAGAGAGAGAGAATGGTCACCTATATAATGCATGGCTAGGATGGAGGGTAAAGCACGATAACGCAGCGTGGACTGAAGTAACAAAGCTCAGCTCGAACAAGACACCATTTCCAGTCCAACCACGATTCCCCCCCCCAAAAAAAATAGGCAGAAACCAGCAGAAGAAAAAAGGCCCATGACGCATACAAAGCAAGTACAACAAACAGAAATGAAAACAAGTCCAGGACTACGAAAGTTCAACCTAGCACTTCCTTCAGACCCTCTCTGGAGAAAACGTCACAAGGTTAGACGCATTCCTTTGCACGAAAACGAGCTCTTCGCCTATATCCCGCCATTCTCTATCCTTCTACCCTACCCTTATATTCTACCAAGTACAGCCTAGCCTACCAGCCTATTACAACCCTCCAATTGCCGCACCCCCATCAGCCCATCCAAATCAGCGCGACTAAAACCAGCAAAGCATAAGCCAGTCCATATCCCCAGCCCACTCTCCCCCCGTCTGCTAACTAGACGATACGTCAAGCCCGCATAATCTCGTGTCCGTTCCACCTAACGTGCCCAATTCCGTCCTAGCGTTTACGAAACCTCAATCTACACAGCTTGTACGTATAGCAGAAGTATGTTTCCCTAGTAAGCAGCGGAGTAGAAGTATAGTGACTCCGCTTTAGTGTATGTGAAAGCCTTTGCGTGAAGCGGAATGGGGTTTTAGTAAGCTGGGGCGAGAATGTGTAAACTCCGGAAGAGATTCCGCGGGGGATTTAGTCAGCTGTTAGGGGAAAGGGGGATGGGATGAGTAAGGGATGGTGGGAGATAGGCTGTTTGGTTTGGGTGGAGATGTTATGGGAGGGGGAAGTCTTCGCATACCTGTTTCCATATTGTTGTGGTTGTTGTTATAGCCGATGTTGATTGTTGACTAAGAAGATATTTATATAGAGAGGTGAGCTGCGTCTCCTCTGTTCTATACACCCGTCTTGCCAACCAACCTATCTTATCCTATCCCATCCTACCATCCTTCTTACCCCAACGCCTCAACACAGTACCAGCCCCCAAAAGAAAATGCCTTTCCCAAACTCCCTCTTCCGCCCCTCAACATGGCGCACCCTGGGCCTAACCCTCACAACCGCCATCTTCTCTCTCGGCGCCTTGTCCATCGCCTCTCCCAATACAGCCTCCTCCTCCCTCGGCATCCTGCCCCCAGTCACCGAAGAGGGCCGCTCGATAAACAAAAAGGGCATGGTGTTCCTCGGCATACGCGATGTGGCTGCCGCGGCGGCACTGGCCGTGTTTTACGCCGGGGACGAGATGCGCGAAATGGGCATTTTGACGTCGAGTTGGGTGCTTGTTTGTGTCGTGGATACGTGGGTTGCGGCGAGGGGGGAGAGGGGGGTTGATGGCGGGGTTTGGGGGTTGGTTGGTGGGGCGCTTATTTGTGCGTTTTTGGGCGTGGGATTGGTGCAATGTTGATGTTGGTGGTCATAGGGAAGAGAGAGAGAAAGGCGAGTATGTTTGACATTATTACTGGATGTAAAAACTTTCGGACATGGTTCGTTGAGAAGTTCCCATCATCACCCACCTCATCCACTCAAATCCCATATCCGAAATCTCCAAAATTCCCTGTAGTCGCCCAGCCGTTGAGATCGTAGAACCATTCAGGACTCCGACCAAAATTATACTGGTTCCCCGCGTCCATCGACTGCCCTTGCATATAAGCGTTCAGATCCATGTCCATCCCCCCGCTCAAATCGCCAAAGTCAGTCGCGCTCAATATATTCAAGCCCTCCATTGCATCGAAAGAAGTCGAGGTATCGAAGCCAGGGGGTTCATGGCTCCCAGCAGTATCAGTGGTTCCGGGGTGCAAGTTCCTAGCTGTAGCGAAGTCGTCAGCACCACCACCCTGGCCAGCATGCTCTTTCCCTTTGAAAGAGCCGCCGCTGACAAAACCTAGATCAATGTCTTCACCGCGCTCTTCGCGATAGGCAGCAGCGATGATCTTACTCGCGTCTTTTGTGCACATTCTGGCTGCTTCGAGGATCGCGGCTTCGGGGTCTGCACCAGAGGTTAGCGCATCGATGCGCGCGAGTGCACAGGTCAGGAATACGACGCCCTTGGGGTTTGTTTCGCCGTTGTGGAGCCGCGCTACTGCTGTACTTCGTGCGGATTCCAGGACGGAGCGGAGCGGCTGGTATTGTGCGGGTAGAGAAGGCAGTCGTGGTGATGATGTCGACGCAGAGATCAATGGCGCGCAGAGCGAGGCTTCTTCTTGCTTCTCTGTGATTTGCGAGTTGAGCTCGTAGTATACGGTTGACATGGCGTAGAGGAAAAAAGACTTGAAGAAACCTGAACATCTATGCGTCATCCGTGTCCAGTCATCTTCTTCTCCGGGTAAGAGTTCTGTCGCCGGCGCGTAGATCGCAAGGGAGGTGTCGAGACAAATCTTTCGTGAGTAGTGGTATCGTGGGTTCTCGTTCGCTTTGGAAAAGTAGGGGCGGTGCAGGCAAAGGACGAAGCGTCGGACCAGTGTATCCGACATCTTGATCTGGAAGGGAGTGATATTCCCGCCGAGCGCTAATGCTGATTTAAAAAACAGTGTCTTCTCCCGGCTGGTTTTGATGAGCTCACTTCCGATGCGCAACACGTCGTCGTAGGATAGATTGAAGCGCAGATTGTTGATCAATCGAATAATTTCCAATCTGGTCGGAAGCGTTTGAGCAAAGGCAATCTGTATGCTGCTTCCCGTAAAGGTAGCGGAGGGTTTTACGTCTAGTGGCGTGTCGATTCCGTCGCCCATGTCTTCATCATTGACGTTGGACGGTGGCCTAGTATCATAGTCGTTGACAGAGATCATAGGCGGCATTCCCATATCCAGGCTACTCTGTGCTGTAATCTCTAGTACTGTTGCCCAAAGCCTACGCCGCATTTCACCATGGTATACGCCTATCTTGGGGAAGTGCGATGGGTCGCGATGGAGGCCGAGATGCATTGCTGTGCGCAGCAATGTCCCGGCAGGAATCCAGATGTGATCGCCGTCAATATTGCATATTTGTCGGGCAATGAGAGTCAGGATCTGGATCTGAAGACCCGTCATGTTTAGTCTTGCATCTGTGTTGGGCGCATTCTGCCATTCGATCGCGCCTTGGATCCATTTTGCGGCGGATACGCGGAGTTTGGCTTGCTCGGGCCCAGTATAAAACGGAACTCCAATCGCGCAAACGAGAAGGAATTTTTGAACAATGGATGGCTTGGCTGGTATAGTTCCAAGCCAATATGCATCATACACTCTCTTGAAACAAGGGACGTGCAATACACGAAAGACCCCTTCGAATGTGCGAAGGTAGCAGTCGATCAGTTTGTCGCAGACTTCTTTGGAAGGGATGGATGCTTGTATCTCTGGCAGTATGGAAGGCTGCGACATGCGGGAGGCTCTGATCATGCGGCCCATGTGTTTGATCTCCGCTACGGTGGAGTACAGCTCTGTCGATTTGTTCCTGTAGGGCTTTAATCAATAACCGGCCTCTAAAAGAACTGTATATGGCGCACCCACATTTCTTTTCTATTTGTATCATGATTCACCGTGGTAGTTGCCTCTCCAAGCGCTTCATGCTAGCATCTGTTAGTAAAGCTGTTGTTGCGTGTAGCTCAGGAGCTTTATCAGGATTTTCGAAGCGCGCAACTTACCGGATTGATGGTATTGAACCAATGGCTTTGGCTGTAAAACTTAGACTTAAGGGACTGACTACTCGTCTCCCCTGGGCTTTTCCGTGCAGGCGAGGTGCTACTTCTAGCCTGGTCACCAAGAGTGGTACTTGCTAGCTTCTCCTCGAGACTATGAATTCTGTCTAGCAAGCTACTAATGATAGAACTCTGCTCGTTATCCGGTTGTGAGCTCAGATTGAAGCAGGGTCTACCGGCAGGCAGGGGCTTCAGTTTGTCATGCTCCCCAAAGACGCCAGGTGCAACGTAGCGATTGACCATCGCATCAAACTCCGTGGAGGGCCCTGAAGCCCGAGGAGAAGACCGAGCCGAGTTTCCAGCTTCTGGTTCGTTACTATAACTGGCTGATGTAGCCTCCTCGGGTGACTGCTCGCTTTGCGACCGAATGCCCGGGCGCTGCGGTCTGTAGGTGCAAGTGGTCGACTTTATCCGAGTACATGCTCCACATGGTTTCCTTTTGTCGCACTTTACCTTGCGAACGCGACATTCGACGCAAGACAGGGCGGGCCTTCGTCGTCGCTTTGCGGGCCCATTCCCATCAGTGTCGGCGCTTTGGATGGTGGGTTGCTCTCCCATTCTGTATAATAAATGAACAGTAACGGACTGTCAATAACTTGACTAAGTAAGCTTGATCGTTTTCGCAGGATTCATAAATTCGAATTTCCTGCAGGCAACAGCATGGGAAGGTCGGTCTTTTGTGAGATGGCTCGGCCTTTTCGGTATTTCTGACTAGTTGGAGATTAAGTAGCTGGCGATCGTGGCAGCCACCTCAAACGTTGCTAGCTACCCACAAAGCATGTTAAAGCATGTTTCGATAGCCAAGGCTCCGTGAGCAAGGCCTAGAGGCCGTAGTGCTTGTGACGTGGTGGGTGTCGGAAAACCGTGATGTTGGGGCTTCACAACACGCCTCGGTCCAACGTCATGTCCGGGCCTCCGACGCGCGCGATCAGGCCTAAATACCAAGGTATGCTCCCTAGAATGCTTCATCATACACAACAAGTTCACGCTCTGGCTCACGTACATACAGTATGATGAGCTGAAGCATCAGGTACTTAAGCCAGGAATCTTCATTCCCGTACGTCATTCGATATATAAACTTCGCGTTAGATCAACCGCCGTCGATTGAACAGGCGACTACACAGTCAGCAACACATAGACATCTAACCCCTCATCTGTTCCTTCAACTCCTCGCTAAACTTCACACCTACTCATACAACAACGCTATCTTAATCTATGCATCCTTTGTAAGATCGTAAATCTTCTGAATCTCCTTGAGCTGGCCCTCATGGTCAAACTGGAGGTCTTTCAATCTGCCGTCGTTGAAGCCAAACACCCAGCCATGCACGACAGGGAACTCGTTCTCGGCCCAGCATTGCTGTACAGCCGCTGTCTTGATGACGTTCCTGCACTGCTCGTACACGTTCAACTCGACCAGCCTGTTGTACTTGTCGTCTTCGCTGCCGCCATTCGCGACCACATCGTCGAGCTCCTTTTGGTGCAATCGGTAAACGTCGCGAATGTTTCGCAGCCATGGGTTCAAGAGTCCCATATCCTTGGGCGTCATAGCGGCCTTGACACCGCCGCAGCCGTAGTGGCCGCAGACAACAATGTGCTTGACTTTTAGGTGGCGGACAGCGTAGTTTACGACTGACATGACGTTCAGGTCGATGTTGTTGACCAGGTTGGCGATGTTACGGTGGATGAACATCTCACCAGGTTCGAGACCGGTGATGGCTTCGGCGGGTATACGTGAGTCAGAGCAGCCTATGGGAGATTTGGTCAGTAGTTGTTTCCCACAGTGGATCTTGAAGTTCACCAGGGCGGAACCGCAAATTGTGGCCAACCGACGCCCAATTGACTGTCGACTTGCTTACGTAGCTCCGCCAGAAGCTTTCACAGACAAGTTGACTCACCAATCCATAGATATTCTGGTGCTTGACCAGCGCTCAAATTGTCGAAGAAAGAAGGGTTCTTCTTCTTCATCTCGTCGGCCCACTTCTTGTTATTTTCAAAGATGCGGTCATGGCTTTGCTGGAGGTACTTGCGAACCTCCTTTGGCTCTTCGGTTCCAGTCATCTTGGGCCAAGAAAAATGTCTTTTGGTATTGATGGGCTGTGTGGTAGTCGTAGCTTGCAATTGAGGGGTAGGACGTCCAGTATGGCAGGACCGCAATGATGTTCTACCAAATAGTAGTGAAGATGTCGGTGAAGAAGAAGTTGAGGTAAAAGGTGTTGAGCTTGATAAGAGACGCGCAGACGGGGACAATAAATGCCCCGCTGCTACTAGCTCTCGGAGAGCGTGGGGTAACCGGTGCGGCATGACAAGAACCAAGAGCAGACAGCAAAGCAAGACGCCAATCCTAGCACAAGGCGGGCAGTATCGGTTCGCAGAGAGAGGGGGAGCGCGCGAAACAAAAATATTCGTCGAATTATTTTGCTTATTGCTGCGCGCCGATTGGGCGCTCTGACGTCCGAGGATTGGTTCAACGGTGCAGGGTGGAGGTGACCATGTCGTAGATCGGCACACGAGGGATCTAGCGTAGAGATCGCATCGAAGTACCAAGATCAAGTCTGCCTCATTCGGGCCCGTGCGAAACCTCAAGATTCTTGACTGCAACAATCAAGGAGTACGTGCGACACATGCTACATCAGCAATCAGAGCATCAATGCCACTAAACGACGCCCAGCGCGGGGCTATCCTGCGCCATGCCGACCACCTACTAAGCACAAGGGCTTGGCCCAAAACCATCTGCCCCTCCGAGATCGCACGCGCGTTGTCAGCCTCGGAACTGGAAACTTTGAACGCGTCAACGTGGAGGGATGCCATGGAAAGTATACGGCAGGCATTGTGGGAGAAGCGAGAATCTGGTGAGGTTGAGATTATGCAAAAGGGAGAGGTGGTGACTGTGGATAGCTTGGAGGATGTTAGAGGTCCGATTCGAGTGAGAAGCGTTAGGGAGTCAAGCTTAGGAGGCGTCTCGTCATGATGTTCATGCTGATTACAATAATGTATGGTCCGTATATAGACTCCGTCAACTCCGATAAACTCCAATCCATGCCCGGTGTTCATTTCTCGGGATGACTCGCCCCACTACCGTCAATACCCTGCCACTTCTCATCCCAGCCCATGTCTGGGTCTGTTGCATTGCCCGCCTTGCCCTCCTCAGCCAGGTTCTTGATATCGCTCCAGTATTCCAACTTTTTGCATTCGTTGTCTGCAGCCTCGATCGCTTTGAGCAGGTTGTTGATGCGTCGTTCCTCGGCATCGCCTTCTGGCTTCCCGTTCCTTTCGTGTTGTTCGCGATGGTCTTTTGCGGCTTCGAAGCGGTCCATGAGAGTGGAGAGCAGTTGACGGCGCGAGTTTTGGAAGATGAGCATGGACATGATTGCGGGAATCTACTTGGGTTAGCTGAAGTTGGAGGAGAGGGGAGCATCAGAAGATTGCACACCTGTTCTGCGAGATAGTACAGCTCTTCACCGCCATCATCGATGAACTTGTGGATGCAGACAATCTTCTCGCGGTCGATGGCAGCCGCCTTCAGCTTCTTCATCAGCGTCGCAATGTCTCTAATCTCCTCGTCAAGGCTCGGCTGAGAGCTGTCCAGCAAACCACTGCTAGCACCGAAGGTCGCAGATCTAGCCAGAGTTGTGCCGATGCTGAATGTCTCGCCGAACATTCGCTCCTTCGCGTTCGCCTTGGTCCTGGGGGGCAATTTCTGCTTGACGCGTCTGCGCAGCCAGCGCCGCCGCCGAACGAAGCTGTGAAACCAAGGGTGGTTACCGTGCCAGGCGGAGCCCTTGAAAAGTATATTGTATTGCCATCCCTCCTCGTCGACGTCCAGACTCATGTCGACATACCACGTTTTCCAGTCCCATACCCAGCTCGGATCCGGCACTTGTGCGTTTGTGATGTTGACGGCGGAGGGCTTGAACTTGGCATCCTGCCAGGGCGCAGGATCTATTCTCAGGTTCCATAGCGCCTTGTGGGAGAAGAGCGGAATGCCGAAAACGAACCAACCGCGCTGGTTCTCATAGAGAATGTCGATGTGGGAGCTTGAATTCGCGGGCGCCTGTTGATCGGAATGCGTAATAGTAGTAGAAGGCGTATTGGCGCCAGTCGTGTGGTCGACGAGGCTGATTTGCTGGTCTGCCATGCTGCGAGGCGTCGTGTGTGCGCGAAGAGAATAGGAGGCGACGGCCGTTGCTATCGTCGAGACATGAGGTCAAGGTGATCCAGCAGGTGCGCACGCTGCGTCCAGTTCGCTGAGGGCAGGCTCGACGCTGCCGCGGGAAGAAGTGACGACTTCGGGAGCTGTCGATGGTGTTTTGCTCGTGGATGGGTTAGGGGTTCACGAACGGACGGGACGTTGCACGTCTAAGAGAATACTAGAAGGACGCGACTAAAATGCAAGCGACACTAAAACTACATCTGCATCAAAGCTCCGGTACGTTCGCAGAAGCAAGTGTAAAGAGTGAATGGGAGTGGATCTCGCGTGTCATCATCCTTCGCGGAGTTGGCTAGTTTGGCGATCTAGTTCGCGTGCAGAGCTGGAGCGTGCAGCTGCGAAGGAATTACGTCACATGTGCGCTGCCTTGAAAGCCTTCCCCTCCCTCGCACCGCTTCTGATTCTTCAGTTCTAATTTGCAAGTCACACATCTTGAATCTTGTTCAAACCCAGTCAATCCAAGTCCAGACACCTTCATCACAACAATCATGTCTCGCAGATTCGCTACCTACGGAGGTCTCGCAGCTGTCGGTGGAGCCACCTACTACCTCTACAGCGCCGGAGGTGACCCGAAGCTGGCCGAGAAGAAGGCCGAGCGTATGTCTTTGGGGAGTCGCCTTACACAAGACATGTGCTGACAGAATACAGACGATGCCGCGACTGCTGCGCGCAAGCTGAGAGGGGACTACCCAGGCCAGGACAAGGAAGCGAGGAAGGCCGGCGAGGAGAGCTACGAGGCAGTACGCGCCAGCGCACAGCAATACGTATGTTGGACATGGTTACAATGTCTGCGCGACACTATACTGACACTTGCAGGCCGACCAAGCCAAGGCCGAAGCCGAAAAGCTCGAGAAGAAGTTCGATGCCTATGGTGCCGATGCGAAGAAGCAGTACGAGCAGGCAAAGGCAAGAGCCGAGCAAGAGCTACACCAAGCTGGCAAGCAGGTCAACCAGGCCGCAAACAAGTTCGATGCCGTCGTCGAGGACAAGGCCGCAAAGACGTCAAGCTGGTTTGGCGGATTTTTCGGTGGTGGCAAGTGAAGCAGTGCGTGTGCGGGCTATTAGTGTAATGATGATATGACGAGAACAGAGCTGAAGCGTTCTTTTGGCCACATTGCATGAGCATTGGAGTCTATAGGCGTAAGTCCTTTCATCTTAGTATAATACCATGATAATCAATCACTGCTGTTTTGCCATGCTGTCGTGCGCCATTTTCCCAACGTGAGCATGCATTGTGTAATGTTTGGCTGAGAATTCCAGAGCGGCGTTGGAATGCTTCATGCGTGGATGTTGAAAGAGTTGGAAGATTGAATGGTGGACGCATCGCGATGGGGTGGGGCAACGGCTCGTTCGGGTTTCAAATGAGTGGGGCTAAAAACGCGACGCGAACGCGCAGAAGCCCAGAGCGCGTCGGTCGTGCCTTCCCTGTTTTGCACGCCCCCCTCGGCTCATAAACAGTGCACCACCCTCCTCTGCACCTCGACCAGACAACCACACGGCATATTCCTTATCGACATTGATTCCTATATCTCATTGCTGTATCATTCCACTATCGTCATCAACAATGTCGCCTATTGCTCCCGGTCAGCTGCCGGCTGAGCTTGTCAACCTCCTCGCGCTTCATTCCTCCTTCCTGACTGCGCTTTCGTTACATTACGCACACAATGGTACCGCTACACCTGCAGACCTCATCGACTTGACCACATCGGCTACTCTGGTGTGGCGGCAACGAAAAGTCACGTACGACGACATCCGACTCCTTATTGGCATCCTCGACCACGGTCCCTCTGGCAACGACAATCCCTACTACCTTTCCGACTATGGCCGTGGCAAGATCTGCATCGAGATCAAGGACAGCAGCCCAATGATGAACGGCATGACACATATGAATGAGGAAGGCCTGCAAGAAATGTTCAAAGAAGGCTTGGATACGCTGTGGACGCAATGGTGCACCTCCCAGAAGATCATGTCCCGACCTATTGCAGTGCCCAAACGCGGACGGGGACGCCAGAAGAAGGTCAACGTCAAACAGACAAGCATGGATACCTTTCTAGACGACGCCTCCATCTCCAAGTTCCTCAGCCAACTTCCGCTCGCTGAAATCACCACATGCGAATCTCTCACTGCGCTAGCGCCATCACAGGAAAAGGGACGCAAAAGGCTAAGGGAGTTCAAAGAGAGTGTACAACATGGCCGTGCGCAGAAGAAGACGAAGCCATTGGTAGGAAAGGAGAATGAGCCTGCTACAGCCCAAAACCAACAAGCTCAGCCCGCACAACCCAAGATTACCGAATTCGCTGCCGTCCGCAAGACCAACCTTCTCGACCGCATCCTCGCGAAACAGGAGGCCGCCAAGTCTGGCCCTGCTGCCCCGACGCCCGCCGAACTCCAGCGAAAAGCAGCGCTCCAACGTACCCCAGAGGTTGTCGGCGTTTTGTCCCTCCTCTGTGCCAGCAAACCCGGATCGCGCGTTTCCTTCTCCACTACTGCTCTCCTGCAGGCCCTGCAAAGCTCCATCCGAACTCCCATCTCGAAAGAAGAGGCCATGAAGTGTGTAGAGGTTCTAGCAAACGAGGTTGCACCAGGCTATATTTCCGTTCTCAACATGGGCACCATGTCCAGTGTAGTCATTAACCAGATGATGAGACCGACGGATATCAAGAGCAGGCTTGTAGCGCTGGGCGCATGAACCTTTAGCATTGATTTCGCATCCTTAGTTGCTGTTTTTTTTTTCTCATTTCTTGTACAACATTGTTTCCTTTTCAACCGGTTGACCGATGAGGGTTTGGATACCATTCTACAGCTTACTTTTTTTCCTCGTCTTCTATTCTGCTTTTTTGATTACCCGTGCATTCAGTGAGCGGTATAGTATAGTATAGCATAGCGTAGTCTTAGCAGCATTACTGCCAGGAAACCGAAATTTCGCGGTTTTGGTCCTTCGCATAGTAGTTAGTAATAATCGACGTGCCAGAAACTTGTCAAAACGTACTCTCCTCTTAGTCACGTGAAGAACAAAGCACGGAGCCATACCACCCAAAAGTTTGGCTTCCCCGTGCCGTTGCATGCAGACACGGGGCCAAACGACGTGCAGACTGTCGGCAGAGGAGATGTGGAAGGTGACAACCACTGCAAAACGAAACGGAAGAAATATCCCTGTAGTCGTTCACCCTTCGAAACGGGATCACGCATCGGCACCATATACTTTGCGGGGAAACATATACCTAGGTAGCTAGCATTACTGCTCCGGAGTGCCAAAAAATAGCGTTCCTATCTTCCTGCTCGCCCTCAAACTTACACCCCCAAATAAGCCCGAAAGCATCTTTCCCCGCTCACCACGACTGCCGTAGATACTATCCGTTATACAAGTTCGAGTGTACCAATAGGCCGGAAGCATACGTGCCTTGTATGTACATGGATTTTTCTCCTCACTACGTTACAGTGTTTCAAATGCTACCCTACACCTTGGCTGCGGGGAGTGATGCGGACGAATAAAAGTCTATTCAACAAATTCCATCTGCCGAGTAGTCCTCAAGACGTTGTACTTGAGGTAAGTAAGACTGTACAACGATGATAGTGAAGCTCAGCTAAACTTTAACATGGGGGTAAGCATAAACCTATCAAACTCCATGTTTACTTATGCATATCATTAAGTTTGCCATGGCATTCATCGTCAGCATCTCAAGACAAGCGTCGTAATCATGTACAACGAACACGGTTCCGGTGGCTTCCATGAGAAGCATGGTGTGAGTTGTCATGATGGTGTGCGTACAAAAAAAATGCTAGGTTAAAGCTTGCCGCGCTTCATTCACACACGCCATCAATGACTACGCCATGAACAAAAATGGAAGCTTCTCAAGCCCGACGTGGGGGTCGAACCCACAACCTTGAGATGTACTGAGTAATCGTGTCTATTAGACCGTGAAAGACTAAGAGTCTCACGCTCTACCGATTGAGCTAGCCGGGCATTTTTTGAATGCTTGTTGATGAGGAAAACTCGACTATGTCATAATATATTCAGACAAATACACGCTGAAAAGAGCATCGAAGCTGACTGAAAGCACGTGGTGAGGATTTTTGCTCGTGGGAAGGGTTGATGTTGGTTGCCGTGAATGACCGTAGCTGAACACGGGTTAGCGCCATAGAGTTTTAGCGACCCAAAGAAATCGAAAAGATGACTCGTTTCGAAACGTCACTTTGAATGTATGATGCGAAGGCGACCACGTTCCTCGGAGTCTTCTTTTGCTCTTGCTTTTTACCCAGGGGTCCGGAAGATTTGATAAATCGCCGACTACACTGCATGATTGAGTTGCAGAGGGGGTAGTCGGCCACACTGCAGGGTAGCTACCGGATATGCTTGGCCTACGCCTTCCTGCCAACTGAACGTCATTCCAAGACGCATACCGCACTGTGGGAAAACAAGACCCCGATGGTGGCTTCCTCAGGTGAGGTGGGTTATTCCAGCACCTTGGTGGCCGTTCCGGGACTGTTCGTGTCGACGGGGCCGAAGTTCGTATTCAGCCCACGGACGAAGAATGTCTGGCGAGATTCTTTGAACAACGTTACCATGTCTTACATCAGATTATAAATTTCCGCAACGGTGACAAGACCGAAGCATCGGGATGCATGCATGCATATATATATACATAGTGTACATACACGAAGTCGTATTCTATTCATGTGCACGGCACTTGCAATGCCAGCTCAGCTTTGGCTCGGGCGAGACTTCCTGGACTGCGGTGGCACGTCGAACAACCGTAGTGAGGTAGCGTTTTACCCACAGCCTTCTTCGTATGTTTCAGACAGAACGAAAAGACATTGGGTAATTTCCATAAAAAAACACCCCGGTGCACTTGGAATCACGAGCTTGCCCAGGTTTACTGCGGCTGGAAGAGAAGCGTCCGCGAAATTTAAGAGGATAGTTCTAGGCGCTGAACTAAGGTCGAACTAAGTCATTGCCCCCATCCCTTCACAAGGGTTCGAGAGAGTAACTGCATGGAGCTGCGCAGGCATTCGCGCTGCATCTGGCAATGCGGGCCTGTTTGTATTTGTCCTGAGCATCATCAGCCTAAACGATCTTCCCTTCCAAGCCGAGTTATCCGAATTGGGTGGACCACGGCAATGTGCTCATCTCCAGCACTCCACCGTAAGAGTTCTGGCATCGCCCACAGTCAGTGTTTCGGAACAAAGCGAACTTGGTAGCTGCACAGCCTCATGTTTGGAGCCGGAATATCCCCCGTCCCCGCTTCACTCGGGTGCGGGATTATTATTGTAGTAGCATTCGGGCACGGCGTATCCGCATAGTAAACGTTACCATCTACGTCGATGGCCCCTATAGTCGTGTTGAAGATTTACATAAGATCAACAGTCTACATGGTCTATGCTGCAGTATCCTAGATCCGATCGTTAGCTTCAAAGTCCACTTATAGCCATGCAGGCGGAGGCTGAGTGTCGCACCAGATACACTTGATAGAAGCTCATCTTCACTTTGCCATTGTCGTCCTTGACAAGGTGTGCCCTTGCAGCCCAGTCTTTACTTGACTCTCCGCCGGCCTTAAGGCCGTACTTGACCGTGCCGTACAACATGACCGAGTTCGAGTTCGGACCGAAGGGAAATATCTTCAATGGTGCGTGCGCTCTGCTAGAGACCTTTTCCCACATGGCCTTGCGCAGGGTTAGAATCTCTGCAAGCTTGTAGTCAGCCCGAGGAAACCAGAATTAAAGTTTCGGAGCGTGTGAAGGGGGGCGAGGTCCAGTGCAGCTGTTCAGGGCCCGATGAAAAAAAAGCAATTCCCAACGCACCTTCTGGACCCACGACCTTTTTGGAGGCCATGATTAGTGTCGCGTCCTGCGTAAAGTACTTGACGTAGTCTTCATGGGCCTCGGGGGTGTCGGATGTTGCGTAGAAGCTCTCAAAAAACTGCTTGTATGCAGGGTCAAAGGCCACGGCCGCTGGGTATTGCGACGCGTAGGAGTTCATCTCGTGTTTTGATGACGGGTTAGGATCAAGGGTGAATGAAGGCTATTATCGTTGTTCTCAAACGTCCAGCGAATTCTGCTTGCAACTACAGCGGGTCTGACGTAGTCTTTGAGAGGACTGAACGTGGCGGCGGACGCGGGCCGGGCGGGAGCGGCGTTTCTGGCGATTCCACCCTTGACCTCATTCATCGCAACGCTCTCCTTTCCCTTACATCCTCCGTGACAGCCATCGCCACCAACATATTCTATTTGATAAAGTGCGCATGAGTGGCTTATATTCTTTCCTTGGGAGGAGGCATTTGCGGGGAAATGCTACGAGCCTGGAACGTCTTCAGGTTGCGGTACTGAGACGGCGCTGACATGCCTGGTCGAGCGCTATAGTAGCGTCACCGTCCAAAATGAGAAACCGCCGACTTCGAGCGCGCAGCCCCGTCAAAAATGGCGTAATTTACGGGTATCCTTGGATTTGTTCTACCAGGCCTGCAGGTGTTGCCGCCTAACACGTTGGGTCGACCTCGGGGTTTCAACGACACGAGAAAGCGCTCTCCTGAGCACCTGCGTAAGCGTAGCGGGAGGACTGTGGAATATGGGATCCACGTGTCATTAACGGAGCCTACCGCATTAGAACTTTCATCTACCGAATGCCCGTGGAAGAAAATATTTTTCTGACGCTATTCTCCATCAGCTTCGAGTTGCACGGCCTCGCCGGCCTACGAATCACAGCCTCGATCTCGATCACGACTACCACCACCGCTAAGCGTGCTGACTATGATCTTGCTGCGCACAACAGTCGAGGCTGGAATGCCCTCCGACGTGGGAGCCTCCGGTGCGTCAAGTTTCTTGTTTTTGGGCTGGTTCAGGCTATAATGGTGAACCGGTAGTTCACGAACGGATGCAGGTCCAGTTCTGGGTGGCTATATTCCAAGCCGCAACGTCAGGTTGCGTCTCAAACTGCTCTTGCAAACTTCCAAGCGCTTAACCATGAATCATCTCATCAACTATGCCTCACTAGTGTCTCCATTGATTTGGCTCAGGGTTGTGCGCCGTAGTGCCCTGTCGATCTGTCAGAGTCGATGTCAAAAAATCATCCTTTCGGCTACAGTGGTTATGCACGAATGTATTGGGGGGCCCTGCGCAAGTATGCTTACCCTCGTAATGGTCCATATGCCGTACATTGGGTAAGTTTGTCGGTTGCAACCATGCGTACCGTCACGACTCCATTTCATGGTTTCATGAGACTGGCGGGACGTTGCACGGATTGCTGTCCGCTTCACATAGCATACGACATGATGATGCGCCTCGACCATATGTTTACGATTCAACCAGCCTAGTTGCTTTCGTTCCGACGGACTCGAGTCTTCAAACACAAATCTTGCCTCTAGCTGGGGGTTTACGGGAACTAGCTACGCTGGGTCGCCATTCGGCGGCGTGGGTCCTTTTTGGTCCAGGCTTCTTGTTGGACGTCACAGTAGGTAGGCCTCATGTGTGGCGCACGACTCTTCGAAAGCGTCCCAGCATGTGCACGAGTTACTCCATACCGATCGACACTGGGGTGCACCTACCTTATGCCGTGTGGGTCGTTAGTATGCTTTCGAGACTTCAGATCCTGATCGCCTGATGACAATGTCCGACTACCCGGCTAGAAATACGAAAAGTACAAGACCTGGAGCATGCCCCCTGTATTAATGGGGTATACCATCTTCGAGATCCCCCAGAAATAACTATACTCGGATACTCACATACTTCAGTCCGTCTTAGTCCATCTTACATCCACTTGCCGTTATGGCGTCTCCTTTCGGCCCTCCATCCGGGACTGCCGGGCCTTACCAAAGAGCAGAGTATTTCACTGGACATGGTCGACGGTCCAGCGAGATCGTGCCTTCCCAATCTCAAGATGTGGCAGTTCCTGCTCATCTCCTCCGTGCCACTGGCAACCTTGGATCCAAGCGAGACAATTCACACACCACACACAATCGCGCCTGGGACCCTGAAGCAGAAAACCCCTTCCTCGATTCAAACGGCATAGGAAGCATCCGCCGTCGTGGTACTCAAGACTCTGGCGTACGACGAAACAGCACACAACGCTCTGCCAACCTTGAGCGAACACAAACTGAGAAGAGGAGGAGCAATCGGTTCTCCTGGTTCAGCAACACCGGCAACAAAAGGACTTCACAATACAGCGCAAACCTGCCATCACCAACTGAGCAGGACCTAAGGCCTTACCGGACTCTCTCATACACACCCGGCACAGATGAGGTCATCGCTGTAACCCCTCGGGAGAGCCGAGCACCATCACCCAACTCAATCGAGAAGACTACAACTAAATCGACAAAATGGTCCAGCAACAACCCTTTCGCATCAAAGTCAAACTCCGTCAAGAGCAACCCTTTCGCAACGCCTGACCCCTCGGCACGGGCGTCGCTCGACACACCACCCCAAGAGCCTGAAGCTGTACACCATGCTCAACGTGGACGAAAAGGCACTCTGCAGTCAGTGGTGGATGGCATCGTTCCGGACTCTCTCCAGCGAAAGATGACAAACGCGTCTTATTTCAAGAGGAGCGAGATGTTTGGTACCTACGAGAAGGCCAAGCAGAAGGGTGTTGAGATCCAGCGGAAGAAGTGGGTGCAAGTCACGTTCGAGTACACCATCTACCTCATCATGGTTCTCTTCATCTACTTTGTACTAATCGGCATTCCTCTCTGGAAGGGTGCCGTTTGGTGGCTGTACTGGGTTGTAGCAACTAAGTTTGTCATCGCTGGTGGTTTCGGTATTACTCTGGGCATTGCGCTGTTGTAAGTTGGCACTCGGCTACCATTCTGAGTTCGTACTAATCAAGCCACAGTTACGCCTTCGCTCCTCTACTTATCTTCTTCGAGGACGACCCCCCACCAGCCGACTTCACGACAGAGACCAAGATCCAGTCCAATGTCGCCGACACTTGCCTCATGATCCCTTGCTACAAGTCTGCCGGACTCATCGCCAACACCCTCGAGGCTGCCCTGAAGGTCTTTCCTCCATCGCACATCTTCGTCATCGCCAACGGTAACAGTCCTACACCGCTCGATAATACAGAAGAGGTGTGCCGCCCATACGGTGTAAACCATATCTGGTCACCTATTGGATCAAAAATCGTCGCCCAATTCGTCGGATGCTACGCTGCGAAAGCTTTCAAGAATGTTCTGCTCATCGACGATGACTGCGCTCTTCCCGAAAACTTCCCTGTCGTTACCGAACGTATGACTGGCAGGACCAAGTGCATCGGATACACTATCAAGTCAGTTGGACCCAACGGATCGAAAGGCAACCTTTGCCAGCAAGCTCAGGACCTGGAATACAAGCTCAGTGGTATTCAGCGTGAATTCGCTGGTAAGGTCGGCTCTGCCACCTTTCCCCACGGTGCCATCTCCCTCTGGGACCGCGAACTTCTCGTCAAGACTTTCCACGAACATCCTGGATTCAGTGTATCGGAGGATTGGTTCTTCGGTCACGTTGCCCGCAAGCTCGGGTCGCGCATCAAGATGTGCTCGCACGTTTTTGTCGAGACCGAGACCCCGACTGCTGTGTTTATCGCTGGCGGCGGTTCGCGAGGTGGCTTTGGTGAAATGACCATCTTTTCTCAACGTTTCAAGCGCTGGAACTTCTTTTTCGTCAACGGCATGTACTACAACATGGCCTACATTTTTGGTAGCTGGAAGCTCGGCTGGTGGGAGATTGGCGCGAAGATCTTCGTCTTCCAAGAAGTAAGCAGCCCCCCAAGTTTCATCCCACACATGTTCTAACAACCGACTCAGGTCTACGAAACCCTTCTCTACCTCCTCACCCCGTTCATCCTGCCCATTTCCTTCTACGTCCGCCCCTCCTTCTGCGGATACCTCCTCGCCGCCACCATCGTCATGTACCTCATCAACGTCATCATCTTCAACGAAGTGCATCTACGCCGCAAGAACGAACGCGTGGGCTGGGTGCTCATGTACGTGTACTACCTACCGTACAAGATCGTTCTCACATTCGTCAACGTCGCGAGCTGCTACTGGTCGCTGTACAAGTACGCCCGATACTTCGCCAGGCGCCACCCCAAGGTCATCGAGGACGAAAAGGCCGTCGAGGTTGTCATTCGCCTTGAAGAGGACCAGGCTGGCCCCGACTGCGGTCTCGGCAGACGCATGACTGTGCGCACTATTGGTGGCAGGTCGCATGCTAGTGTCGATGACGATGAGGAGAGGCCGGGCTCTGCGCTCGATCGTGTCGACACGAGGAGGAGCTCTTATCGCATCGTCGCCGAGCCTGACTCTGCTTACGCACCTGGTGCGCAGCCGCCGTATGCTCATGTTAGCCATACGCGCCCCACTACCCCTCAGTTGAGGAACGAGGGCGTCATTGCAAGGGATTACTTTGACCACGAGCGCACTCCTGTTCCAGGTTCGCCTGCTCTTGTAGCTACAGAAGTGGGTGCCGAGGCGATTCCTTTGAACCAGACTTCGCAGAGGAAGGAGGAAGTTTGATGTAATTTTTTTTCCCTCTTCTTCCTTTTTTCCTTTACCCTTTATCAAGGCTAGACGGGCGTTTGGTTTTCTTTCACGAGATCTGGAAAAAAAATACTTTCCTGGGTGGACATTTGCTATATACCTCATGTTTATTGTCTAATCGATATCAACGAGCCATCATGAATACATTCGAGTTCATCAAAATAGCCTGCTCCATGCTGTTTTCTCAACATGTTCATGCATCAACCGTCGCTTCCTTCGTGTCATCCACCACCACTGCCTTTCCACCTCGGCCGCCTCTACCGCCCCTCCCACCCCTTCCCCCTCTCTTACCCTTCTGACCATCACCAACTTCCCTCTCCCACGCCTCAACATCCACAACAACACCATCTGGCAACTTCCCCTCCCTCATCAGCACACCCCCACCCCCTTTCCTACTCTCCACTCGCTTGAAGAACTCATACGACAGCAACCCGTTCTCATCGCCCTCTGTCAAAACAACGCCATTCTCAGACAGAAAGAACTTGATACCAGCAGCAAGCGCAGCATCGATGTCGACATAAACCAGCACCGACGAGTTTTTCCGCATACCCGAGATAACCGGTGCGGCGGACTCTTTTTCTTGTTCTTCCGCGGTCTCACCAGCCGCCGAGTCGGACAAGGAGGAGAATCCAGCAGGCAGCCCAGACGCAAAGTGGATGTGGTTTCTCCCCATGCGGCGCAACCCACCGCATTTTAGAATGAGGGTCCACGCGCGCTCGTCGGTGCCGTGGACGACGGTTGCGGGCACGTTTCCGGCTTCGGAAGTAATGGGCGTGAGGAGGCCTTCGGTGTCGAGTTTGATCGAGTGGCCTTGGTTGGCGCGGATGAGGTAGTCGGCGGGATTGTCTGATTCTTGAATCGGGCTTTCTTGTGCTTCTGATGCTGCTGCTGCTGTGGCGTCTGATGATGATGACGATTGTTGGTCGAGCGATGAGGCGCGGATCATAGAGAAACGCTGTTTATCGTTGTTTGCGACTACGTTGCGGAGCTCTGGGAAGGTGATTTTTAGGCTTCGGAGGGCTTTTGTGTTGAGCTGGATGGTATTGTTAGTTTTCTCTTATCTGACTTTACAATTACAGCAGGTTGTTTCTTGTTTAGAAAGCCAAGTTTTTATTTTCTTCATACCCTTTCTCGCCGCTTTCTTCATGCGGGTCTTTATACAATTGAATATGTCGGGTTCTGAGAGGTGACTACTTACCGCATCCTGCACATTCACATACCCACCCTTTCCCAGGGTTAACTTCTCTTGACTTGCACCATGTCTCAATAGCCAACTAATTTTCCTCGAAACTTGCACTTCTCTCGGCTGATTCGCGGGGTTGCGACTACCGCCGCCATGGCCTCCTCTCGCCATGTGCTTGATAGTCCTCGTGAAGAGTCGTGAAATCTTTGCGGGGTAAAACTTGCTGATCGGCTGGAATCCGTTCGACGATGATATATAAACGTGCAGCAGGCTTATGCGAGGCGGTTTTATGAGTCGAGATGAGTGATGTTATGGTGAGTCAAGTTGAACAAGGCTCGAAAAGGGCAAATGCTGTAAGTGAGACGTGATTTGGCGAAAATGGGTTAGTGCGGGAATTGTGCGTCGCTTACCCCGCAGTCCATTGGTTGCGCTTTACTTGGGGGAGGCTCTGTTCTCGTTGCCTCGACACTTGTGTGGGATGTACGAACATATTCAGGCGACACGAAAGTAGAGACGATGAACGAGATGTTGGATATCATGCCGTTGGTTTGAGAAAATGCCGCTTCTCTTGCATGTCCCAATTTCCTGTCCGCCTGACTACGAGAGCGTGATAGACTGAGACTATTGATACTTGAAGAAAGACCTCGAATACGACTATGTATACCAAGTCGCTCTAGACACCTATCTTGAGGGATTGGGGTCAGGACCTCGACTCACATGCAACGGTCTCTTCCAGCGGCAATTCGTCGTCGTTACAAGAACCAAGTTTACCAGTACGATACAATGAGGAGCAAAGGCTTGCAAAGCGCATATGGTCCCGTGACAAAACGAGTACTGCAGGACGATGTTAGCCCTACCTCTCACCCATCTCATAGCTTTCTCGCCCAAGCCAGACGACTACAATGAGAGTAGCAGTCTCCTACTGCCCCAACAGCCCACCCATAGCTCCACAAACGCACCCGCACAAGCCTCCAAGACACAAACCTCGCATCTCAGATACATGCTCCTAGCACTACTAACTCGACCTGGAGCATCACCACCACCTACACACAAACCAACCGATGCCAAAAAAAGCGTTCCCCACTTCCACCAGATGGCGCCCCATACCACTTATCTCTCTACGCTAGCTCGCCCCGGCGACCGCCCCTCTAATCTGCAAGTCACCAAAGCAATGCAGATCCTCCCATCGTCATACCTTCTCAGACCGCGGCGTAGCCGTCCATCTTGTCCAGCGCAGCCCTACACCAAACCTATCCAACAGCGCCCCATCAACTATCCACGGAACCCACCTTCAACCCCACCCCCCACACTCAACTATCTCTTCACCCGCAGCTGAACAGCAAAAAACGAAAACGTCATAGTCAGGTGTTCACATGTATCTTCGCGCTTCGCGCATCTCACGCGACACGAAAGAGACTGAAGATCGTCATCTCCACCACGCGAATCCTACGTGTGGTAAACTTGAAACGCGGCGCTGGTTATTGCTCTTATAGGAAGGCCCCTAAGGCTCTCCGAGGAAAAAGAGAAGATGGGCTTTATTGGCGTGTCAGGGCTTGTGATCGTCGTTGGCTGGGTGCTCTTTGATTGCGCGTGCAGAAAGGGAAGGAAGGCTGGGGGTTTGTTGCATGCTGTGGATGGAGTAGGTAAGTACGCGTACGTCAGCTTGCTGAGGTGGGAAGGACGGGACGGATGGGATGGGTATATAAAGGGTACCCGTGTGCCAGGGAACAAAAAAGGTGAAGGGTTTTCCTTTGATTCTCCTTGCCCGTTTTGAGCTTCTCGCGTGTCTGAGATGGGTGTGTGTGCGGTACGTGCTTAACATGTTGTTTTGTTCATGGTGGGGGGAGGGGGGAGGAACTTTGGGATTGCGGGGTAGTTGTACCCGGAAGGATACTTCCCACCTAGGCACACACCTGCAAACCTGCAAACCCTCTCCCTTTTTCCTTCTTGTAGCTTTTCCACCCCCCTTCCGAAACCTTACTAAGATACCAAGGCCCACCCACCACCCTCCTTCCTAGACTTCTCCTTCCCTTCCTTCCCTACCACGACCATCCTCTAACACTAATTCCTTGCGCTAATTCTTATGCTCTGGTAAACCTCTCTCTCCATGCATCGCATACGCACAGACATAGCTTTGGAACAAAAAGACACGCCTATCCTCCCATGCGCTCTCCTCAAGGCCCGTTGGAACGAAGAACAGCCCCCCGGCTACAGCAGCTACAACCACAGAACAAAATCAAGACCAAGACCGCAACCAAGGCCAGGACCGACCAAGGAAACCGAAACCCACCCAAGAGCTGAGCTGAGCTGAGACGAGACTAAACAAGCGCGCCTCTACAGCTCACTAGTGGTTGAATGTACGCTCTCGTTCGCCCCGCGATGAAGGGTCCATAACATGGTTTGCCCTTCTCTCCAGTCACCCTGCATAAGCTTCTTTAGCTTAGCTTGAAAGAGAAGATGAGATAGGGAAGGTAAGGCAGGATTTTTTTCTTGTCTTCTTTCCTTCTTCTCTTTTTGGCTGTCTTATCGGATTTCGGCGAGTTTGAGCGATATGAGGGGGGGTTGGGGTGTAAGAAGGACCGGTCATGGCGCTGCAGGCTTGCAACCCCCTCTTTTCGGCCTCTCACTTTATCTTTGGCTGCCCCCTCCTCTCTCGCTCTCTCTCTTTCTCTCAACGGTTTTCTCGTCGCTGTCAGCTTTCCTTCACGTTGTCAACAAGGTCATTTACTTTCATGCAATTCACCATAGGCTCTTCTGTGCAGAACAAGTTTGTGGGTCTTTTTTTTCTTTTTCTCTTTTTCTCCGCTTCTTCTCCTTTGGAAATTGGGGGGAGGGGGGGCTTGCATTCAATGCTGAACTGTCGCTTTGGCATATCGTTATAGAGGCCTCCACATGGTTACTTTCTCGTCCATCCATCTATCCCCTTCTTCTCCTTCCAGTCCGGGCCAGAACATACACAAAAGAGGCTGCGCTATCCAGCGCACCTTCCAAAAACCCTGTCCTCCAAAGCTGTCCCTCGTCGGAAGGGGTCGATAAAAAAGTTGTGTCAAGTTATATGAGTTTCTTGTTCAAAATAGGCTGAAGTGTTGTGAAGAGATGATGTTCAAGAAAAAAGAAAAAAGAAAAAGAGAACCATGAGCCAAAAGCGGGAGGGAAAGCCTCCATCCAGCCTATTGTTGTAAAAAAAATGGGGATATGTGGTGTGCTAGGCTCTCGACGCAGAAAGATGATGAAAAAGACACCAGTTGGATCAAAACCTGTACTTCAACCTCAAGGACGTCGACAACAATAACCGATGGGGTTGGTTGAAGGCCCTCTCATCGGTGTCCAGGCTGGGTCTTTTTCGTACTTTTGCGGAGATAGATCGCTAAATCGGCCAATGTTTCGTTTGTAGTACAGAAGAGAAAATGGAACGGAGATGGAAGGCGCAAACGGGAATATCGAACAAGACAAAGTCGGGACGTCGTGAAGGGGGCGTGTCGAGGGCGCCAAAAGGCTACTCTATTCCTCCATCCGTCCGAAGATTTCGTCGTCGTCCTCGTCGATGCGGCCACGACTGCGCGAGTTGGAGTAGCGGTAGTCCTCCTCGTCGGCGAAGTGGTCGTCGTCCATGTCGACGTCCTTGGTTTCGCTGTTGTAGCGGTAGCTGTTGCGCATACTTGACTGCTGGGCGGTGACGGTGGTGCTGCCAGAAAGGGTGCGGGCGTTGAGATCAAAATACTTGGCCGGCAGCGGTGGCACGGGCGGCACGTCGGGCGGGAGGGCGACAGGGCCTGTCTTGGGGGTGCCGTAAGAGCAGCTTAGCAGGCCGACGGCAGCAGCGAGGTCAGCATGGTCATTTCCATCGTCATGGTAGGAGCCGGCAACCGAGGTGCCTGATGTGGTGGGGCGATCAGACACGTTGCTCCACTGGCGGAAATGGCCGTGCGCATTGGCACTGACGTTGACGTTGGCGTTGCCATTGTCGGAAAAAACGGTAGACTGGTAAGACTGGCTGTAGGCGGAGCTATTGGTCGAGTAGCGCTTGATGGAGCGGGTGCCAAAGTGGGAGTGAGGGTAGGAGCCCACGGCATGGTCATCGAGTTGCGGGGGCGGGGTAGTTTCAGTGGAGCTCAACTCCTCACGCAGGTCAGATGAACCCGAGGCCGGAGGAGACGAGCGGTCGCTGTGCTCGCCGTCGCTCTCCTTGTTCATGGCGACGAGGACCGAGGCGGCCTCGAGGAGCTGGACCTGCTGGTGCTTGGAGATGAGCAGCTTAGACGTGTACTGCCATTCCGGCGTGTGCTCCCATCTAGAACAAAAGTCAACGCAGAACTATGCAAAGCCATCTTCATGTTTGTATGCGTGCGAGTGAGGAAAGGGCATTCGTCATGAGGCATGAAAGTATGTGGGAGGGCCTTGGGTGGCTAAGGGTAACTAACAGGTGCTTGGTCAGACAGCTGCTGTGCTTGTAGCCTTTCCCACATTTTTCACATCTCAGATCGCTACCACTTCGCTTGCCGTCGCCCTTGGACAGGCGAGAGCCCTCGCTCGCGCGACGGTTCCGCGACTTTGAGTTTGCCTTGTCCTGCTCCAGCATTGTAGCGAGCGTGGGCCCGTCGGTGAGGGCTTCACTCTTGGCTGCACCGCCGTAACTGCTCGCGCCGAATTGCGCGCCATTACCCGGCATGCTTGACGCCATGGTAGAGCCCAATGCCATGCTGGGACCCCTGAACTGCGAGGCCGGCTTCGATGAGCGGCGCAGTCCGCTACTGCTGTTGCTGCTGCCTCCTTCCAGTGGCGCCCCCGACATGCCCTTGGCCGCAGCAGCGATAGCCGCGACGTTGGTGACGGGCGTCTGGCTCATACTCTTTCTGCGTGTTACGCGATGCGCCGGGTTGAGGTTGCCGGCCGATATCGAGTGCGAGTGCGGCCGGTTCTTGGGGAGCGAGCCGACCATGGTGCTAGACGAGTGCCGTTGTTGGCTGGCGGGTCGGACGTTGATGGGTTCCTGGATAGGGGGTTGATGGTCAGCGCAACTGGACGAGGAGCAATTGCCGTGCAGGTTAGTAGAGGTACCTACCTTGTGTACAGTCATGTTGGCTGGCCTTGGACCAAAAAAAAAGTCGCAAGCAGCCCTTGTTTGCTTTCTTTGTCGGGCTTCGTCAGCAAGGCCGCGGAATTGTTGCACAGCCTCCGAGTTGTCGGAGCTAGAAAGTGAGATGCGGCTGAATCGGGCTTTTGTGGAGGGCAATGCAGGGCAGGGCAGGGAGTGGGCGTGTAGAAATATTTAATGAGACGTGTGCGAGAGGCGTCTGCTAGCTGGAGAGGCGTTTGTTCAAAAATAAGGCGTGTGGACAGGTCCCGGAATGCTATTCGACAAGTGGGGTGACGCCCGAGCTCCTGATATCGAGTTACTGTGTCCAACGGGGGTCTCGAATGCAGTCCAAATAGCGACAGCGATTAATGTAGGGGGGGGGGAGGGGCTGGAAAAGGGTGAGAGTGTTGCAGCAATTGCAGACGCAGTAACTTTTTATTATTCGGTCGCAAACATGGCACGCGGCATCTGGGGTCAGCCGGACGCTCACAGCCCACGGCCTGACCAACGTGACTGATAAGTAAACCCCGGCGAAGTCGTCCTTTCAAGGTACCCGACAATGCAGCAGTGGCTGAAGGCGACCAGGCCTCCCATCTTTCTGCCACTTTGTATTTATTCAAGGCTGCAATGGCCCCGGGAGCATGTGCGATGCGGCATTTCGCTCGCGCACTGATTGCTTGCGTGTTTCAGCGCTCACACAGGCACCCTCATCTCGCCTGCGACGTGCGACTGTCGCCCATGGCGCAGCGAGAAATCCAGGAACCCATTGTGCGTGTTCCTGGCGCAACGCAGGTTATCGAGGGACCACACCTAGTGCACCTTCTAGAGTGCGTCCCCGCTTCTGTGATTCGAGCGTGAATTGATGTCGAGATAGCTAGGCCCGGATTGGGAACGCCGATCTCCAGCTACTTTGCCATAGCCGCTTGGACCAGGCCGGTTCGGGCGGATCAAGGACACGGGGAACCGAGCGCTTGTCTGGAGAGTCGTGGCTAAGGCGAGGCGATCGCTGCTGTGTCCAGCCGGATCGTCTCCTGCCAACATGTGTTTGCGCCATGGCTCTTCGCGACGTGGCGGTCGCATACTGTACTGGTACTGTACGTATGCCCTTGAGCAGAGAAATTTGCTGCTTCGGCGCAAGATTCTCTGCTCGACTCCACCAGTGCCACTCACAAAGGCGTCCGAAGGCGAGCGTAGCGCTTGGCGTCATCACGATCGGTCGCGCGCACGGCGTCTGTGCTGCATATTATCGCGCAAGCCACGGCGCCGTCTTGCCATTCGCTGCTGTGGGGTCTCTGGGTGTTGAGTGGTGCCGCACATTCACCTGCACCACACAATCCACGACACATGACGGCCTGACAACCGTACAGGAAAGCCGCTTATTCCTGCGAGTCTCGTCTGGACCGCCTGTCGTCCTACAAGAGTTGCGATCGTCCACGGCCATCAAGTCGAGATCGTGGCCGACCGCAGGGGTTCCTAGAGTGCCATGACGCCCGACCATTGCTTGCCATGGTATTGTACTGGCCTCCCTCACCAGAATCCCATGCACGTACGCGCACTCTCCGTGTCGGACTCAAGCCCGACCCAGTCGCGGCCGGTGGTGGGAGAACCGGTTGGCATAACGCTGTGGGGTAAGCTGCGCTTTGGAATTGTATCCCTAGCTTGCCTCAAGTGCTTCTGGTGGTGTCTTCATTCCATGCAGGTGCAAGAGGGGTTCAATCGCGCCTGCCGGTTCGGGAGTCCCGTGGCACTGGGTTGGCTTCACGGGCAGATTGCACCCGTAGACGCTTGAGCTGAGGGGTCAAGACGCCACACTACATTTTGCATACTAGCAAATCCGTACAATGCCATCTTGTCCGCCTGCGACATTTTTGTGCCTTCACAAGTAATCATAGCCGGTGCGCGCGACCACATGGGCCCACCGCGGGCAAAACCTCCGCCTCAACCAGGCTTGAGCTGGTCATTTGCACGTGCTCCCCGCTGCGAAACCCGAGTCCACTTGACAACGGGCAAGTTTGGCCTAAATCAGTCGAGTTTCATGTCTCGAGTGTGACGTCAGTTGGGATTCCAGCACAAAAAAAAGTTCATCCTGCAGTATCGGCATTGGCGTAGCTGCAATGTTGGCTTCACAATGACGTGGACAGCTTCGGCTTATTGCGAGGCCCGAGGGTATTCGTCCATCGACCGTGACTAAGCGATTGATAAAATCGACCGTAGCATTACACTTCGTCCTTGTTTTTGCCAGCCATCAGCTTGATCCTCCCTGGAGTCGGTCCTTCAAAAATGTTGTTGAGCAACGAGTGCGCGACTTGACAAGGGACACTGCCTGTGGTACTGCCATCGAGACCTGTTGAAACTCGGTGTGCGTTGTCGACTACGACGCCTTATGCTAGGTTGCACAGAGTTGCGGTCTGCCCCAGTGCACGAGTACATCTGACCGGAAGCGCCCCGGCCCCGACAGTCAAAGGGTGTGTGCTAATATAGCGCAACTTCTTACCTTGTATACATCCATTTTGCCAAACTTTGTGCTTGCGGCGAGTAATGCGGTGAGAGTGCGGAAATGGAGTTTCTGAAGTGTGTTCAAAATTGTGGGTATCCTTGGCCTGCAGTGCTGTGCAAATTCCTGACAGACTACATCCATGATCCACAAAACAACTCCCATTGCTGTCACTTGTTGGAAGTTGCGCGCAAACCTGAGAGAGTAGGAATACTTTCATGGTTGAGAAGACATGTCAATGAGCGTCTTTTGAAAGGCCGGTATTTCCTCATGGCCTCCCTTTTGAGTCAAGCCTGCCAGATAGAAACGTCCAGGCTGCCAATCGTTTCTGGGCACAAAATTGCGGATGGTTTCGAGATGTGCTTGAATGTCGAGCATACCACTGAGAGATGAGCCACCCTATCGCCTGCATTTGGTCTCTCTAACACACTGAACCGAGTTAAGCGGACAGGAAGAGCCCTGAAGCCGCCGCGCCAAGTGTTGCATACCTCTTGCGAGGCTCGAGTGAGTAGGAACTTGTATTGTCGAGAACGGATTGCGCAGTCACGGAGAGACGCAAGTGTGCGCAACAACATGGAGGCATGCAGCTGCCAACACCCTTAGTCAGCAACTCACGTGGTTGACGTTCGTCATTGCTCTCGGCGCCTCTAAGCCAACCGCCGGCAGCATCACCGTCTTGACCCTAACTGCACTCATATTCCCCCATTACCAAACGCTGCGGTACATCTCGAAAGAATCTGAATCGCCCATACATACACCGAATATTCCAAACCGCAACATCCCCAAGCATCTACAATGGCGGACGCTTCCGCGCAACCGAAGCCCAGCAGCAGCGTCAAGCTCGTCCTGCTAGGAGAGGCCGCTGTTGGAAAGGTGCGCCATGAATATCATGCCATGGCGACTACGAACTGACTGGCCATAGTCTTCTCTTGTCATGCGCTTCGTCAACAACGATTTCCAGGAAAACAAAGAGCCAACTATAGGAGGTACGTACACAGCCACACGATCAAAAACCTCCATCATCTTCCAAGCAACGATTTGCGACTGCAGCCAGAAGCTAACACTATGCTCAATAGCCGCTTTCCTCACACAGAAATGTAACCTACCAACCCGTACCATCAAATTCGAGATCTGGGACACCGCAGGTCAAGAACGCTTTGCCTCGCTCGCGCCCATGTACTACCGCAATGCGCAAGCCGCTCTCGTCGTCTACGATATCACCAAGCCCTCTTCCCTCACAAAGGCTCAACATTGGGTTGCCGAGCTGCACCGCCAAGCCTCACCAGGCATCGTTATCGCGCTTGTAGGAAACAAGTTCGATCTCGCGACCGCAGGCGACGAAGAAACAGCAGAAGACGCAGACGCTGCACCCGCAGCCGAGGGTGAGGAGGAGCCGGCAGAAGAAGACCAGGACTCTAGGCGAGTACCTAGCAAGACCGCCAAGGCATATGCCGACGAAGAGAGTTTATTATTCTTCGAGACGAGTGCGAAGACTGGACATAATGTTGCAGAGGTTTTCACTGCGATTGCGAATGCGATTCCCGAGGCGAGTTTAAAGGGCCCCCGCGGTGTAGGCGGTCAGACGAACCTCGCAAGGCAAGAAGCTGACCGTGTGAACCTGGGTAGCGCGCAGCCGCAAGGTGCCAAGGAGGGTTGTGCGTGCTGATAGACATCACGTGGAGATTTTGGCCTCGCTGCTATGACATCGGGTGACGACACTGGACATGGAAATTGTTCCAAAGTATAAGTTCCAGATTTATCAGAAGGTTTTCTTTTATCGTCAGCAGGCGTTGGGTGAGGATAGCCCGATACTACTGTTGCTAATCAATACCATTGTTTAACAATCCACTTGCAAGTATTAACGTGGTTACTAGGGTTAGGCTAGATTAACAACAAAGGCCACTAAAGCACATGATCACTTCCACTTTGGATGGAAATGTCCACCTCACAAACGCTCTTCAGCACCCTTGTTGGCAGAAAGACCTGCAGCCCACTCGCCCACCGTCTTGACCTCATCCGCAATCAAAGGCCATATCAACTCCGTCGCCGCGTCCTTGTGCGCATTAGAGAAGCCAGCCGTAGCATCAGTTCTGGGATTTGATGTTAGTCCCCACCCCCTTCAAGGAGCAAATGAGAAGGAATTGAGTGAAGATGCTTACAGCAAAGTAACGTGATAACCAAGCTCGCGCGCATACCTCGCCGTAGATTCCAAACACGTATTCGCCACCATGCCACCGAGGACGAGATGCGTAATCTCGCGCTGATGCAATTGGAAGTCTAGATCCGTGTTTGCGAAACCGCTGTTCATTTACATCAGCACATACACACACATATATATCACAAACCCACAAACATCAGGGGAACAAGGCAAGGAAGGAGAAAAGAGGAGAAGACGATATCAAACATACCTACTATTCCAATGCCTACTCACAACCACATCCCCATTACCCAACACATCGGGCTCCATGCCCTCGTACAGCTGCGCGCCCCAAGTACCTTCTTCGATCGCTCTCCCCGCTTTTATGGAGTTGGTCGTCGCATTCATGTGCTGCCAGCCGGCGTAGTTGCCCGGCTTGAACGGCTGGTGCAGGGCGTAGTAGATAGGCAAGTGGACTTTGCGCGCCGTGGATATGAGGGTTTGCAGGTGTGTGACCGAGTCTGTTTTCTGGAGCGATTCCGCGATCGCCGGGTAGATTTTGCCCGACGGGTGCAGGAATTCGTTGTATACGTCTACCAGGACGATTGCGGTTTTGGGGGCGGTGGTGGTGGTGGTGGACATGTTTGGGTTTGGGGGTGTGTTGGATGATTGAGTGGCTGATTGATTGATTGATCTGAGAAAGAATGACTGTGATGGACAGTCTGAGAGGATGTCTTTTTAGCTTTTATACAGTTAATCCAGATACCATAAACCCCCTTCTACAGACTTCAATGATTTTCCTACATCGGCGAATAAGACAAGCCGTCCATCCGTGAGGCAAGAATTAGACATGCCGATTCTCAGCAGGCTTATGAGACAGGCCGTCTACCCGTGATGGGAAGCTAGACATGCCGGTTCTAGACTGGGTTTCCTTTGGTGAGTGGGTTAAGTAAGCTGATCAGTAAACAGAGAAGGGGTTGTACTAAGCTTTGGATTACTATAATCACGAGTGATGTACCAGATGCTTATTCTTTAGTTTTGAGACAAGCTTTCTTGCGTATTAAGATATGAATTAGTCATCCCTTGATCCCCTCTCTTTGCTGACTACGGGCCAACATGTTTTCGGGACGGGATGTTGGAGTCGGGTATCTGGAAGAATAGTAGGTACGTACTGGTACGTACCACGTTGGAAGCTACATGACTATGCAGGATCATGCGGACAAGTCTGGACTGCATATGCCATAAACGTGGTGACCATGCAGTCATTGCAGCACGCGGCTTAGGGTGTTCAAAGCTATGGCGTCACGGCGCAAGGCTGAAGATCGGCTGCGACGGCCTCTTTGGCGGCGCTCACAGGCCATGGACCACAACATGACGACGCCAGCAGCTCGACGTACACCAGACAACTCGATGCCCTCCGACGAGCGCTGACCCCTTCTTCTGCTCCAATGCACCCAGCCGTCTCCCGATTTGCCGATAATGTCGCTAAACACCGTGACGCCTTGTTCCTGCTCGCTCCACCGCTCTACGCCGTCCTTGCAGCTGTCGCGGCTGTCCACACGCCGACGCAGCACTCGCTCCTCGTGACGGCAATATCGTGGCTGATAGTATGGGTGCCTGTTGTTCTATGCGTCGGCATATATTCAAACGCTACCAGGGCGCAGAGGAAGGCGGGCTGGCTGGCCGGCGCGCTTCTGGCCTTCTCAGCCATATGCGACCGCGCTGCTTGCGATAAGCATGGCATCTGGGCAACAAAGGTACATTCCTATGACTTAAGCAGCCAGTCGCCCCATCTTCTAACACGGCACAGGCTCTCTTGCTCTTCTTCACCAATGTCTTCGCTGACAATGAGCTGCTCGCCAAACAACTTGCACTACCCACCCACACCCTTCCCGACGACCATGCGGCCGAGAAGAAGGCCCCTACAGAGGGCTCGGGCCAGATTGACCAGTTCGGGACACTGGTAGTGTTGACGATATGTGCGAGCGGCGCTCTGGGTGTCTACACAATACCCACCACCTTCATGCTCGGGCTCTGCAGCGCTGTATTTGGGGCAGTCGGCCTGATTACATTCAGATCAGTTATAATGCCAGCATCCTCGCCAGAAGAGATCGAGGCCAGTAAACGCAAATCCGCGCCTGGCACCGTTGAGCTTAGCGTCTCCATCACGGGCATCAAGAAAGCGCAGCGACTGGCTGGACTGAGAGATGTCGCCCTGGCCATGGCAGTGATATGCGGTGTCGCATCTCTTCTCATGGAATCCTCCTTGACGGCCAGCAGCATCTCGTGGGAGCCTGTATATCGCGAATATAATCGCGAATGGAGAGATGTCCACAACTTTCGCATCCTTCAGCGTTTCTTGTGGATGCTGCCTGTCAGCGCGAGTGTAAACGTTCTTACTTTTGTCTTGGTATGTTCTCTTTCTCTTTCTCTTTCACCTGAGTGACCCTCAATTTAACTGACTGGCTCTAGCTCTACCTAATGGGTGCTGGACACACCACTTTAGCCACCGTATTTTCGCTTCTCGGCGCGAAAACACTCTCTGCTTACACTTTTTCTTGCATGTTCTTCACTCTTATATTTGACTCAACAGCATTAGTCTATCTGCTCGAAAAGCTTATTCATGCCACCGGGGAACCGCGTCGAAATAGAGGGCTGAGATTTGTGAGTGCTCTCGCCACAGCAGCAGCCGTTGGGGGGTTACTACTTGGCCGCTTCAAGGCGTCGCGCACAGGAGATATCGGGTCCGATGGATCTCTTGCTCAGCCCGTGGTTACTTCCGGTCCATCGCTAGGCCCGCTTCCAATCGACATGAGCAAAGGACATCCCGCTGCCCAGTTGATTGATGCGGCGGAAACAGAGTTTCAAAAGACGCTCAACCGTCAATCTAAATCTCTAGGCGAGGCCGTTTTGGAGTACCGTCGTAGAAATGGCATACCCCCGCCTCCGCATTTCGATAAGTGGTACGAGTTTGCTACACGAAATGGTGTTGTAATGGTGGATGAGTACGACACCATCAACGAGATGTTGTTACCATTTTGGGCGCTGAAGCCAGCAACTATCCGGTCACGCATTGCAAATGCCCTAGGCCACGAAGATAGTTCACTCCTGGCCGTTGCGATACGACATGGGGCAGTAGAAAACTACCAAGGTGGCGATGAATGGCAACAACAAGCTACCGTCGGCATGATGAAACAGTTCGTACAGTACCTTCCCGACATGGACCTGGGCTTCAACTTGCATGACGAACCACGTGTCGTAGTGCCCAACAATCTCTTGTCTTTAATGGTTGCAAAAGCGAGAGATGAAATACTTCCACGCACAGCCAAGAACGCCGCGCCTCAAAATTGGTTCTCTGATCGCCCGGCGGATATGAATGATGGCACCCGGTTTACTGAAGTTAGTACCACCAAGTTCAATCGATTCGCGCATCAGCAGACTTGGACACATTCAAGACTATCGTGCCCAGCAGACTCGCAAGCCCAAACATTTGAAGACACGGCCGCCGATGATCTCAAGACATACGCCACCAGTGACCTTGGCTTCATCTACAACATGACGGCCTTTTCCGACATTTGCAACTCCCCATCGCTCTCCTCGACTTATGGCTTCTTCGAACGACCCAACGCCTTCAATATCATCCACGAGCTCACACCGGTATTTTCGCAATCCAAAATCTCCAGTTTCCAAGACATTCTCTATCCTAGCCCGTGGTACTGGATAGGCAAGGTCGGCTACGACGAAACGCACGACACAACCTGGGAGAACAAGACCAACAGTCTCTACTGGCGCGGCTCTACGACTGGAGGTTTCAGTCGCAACGGCGGCTGGCGACGCCAGCACCGCCAACACGTAGTCCAGCGGCTCAACGCGCCGGATACCGCGCAAATCCTCGAGCCCGTTTTCGACACCTCGTCCAGTGCCGCAAAGGAGGACGCCATAGTAACAAACTACACCCTCGCCGACGTCGACCGGCGCGCTCTCAAAGACCTCATCGACGTGCACTTCTCGCACATTGGCCAATGCGACCCCGGCGACTGCGACGCGCAACAAGAATTCTTCAAAGTAACCGACCGCGTCGACGGCCAAGACGCCTGGTACTACAAGCACCTGCTCGACATGGACGGCAACGCCTTCTCGGGCCGCTTCTACAGCTTCCTCAAGAGCCGCAGTCTCACGTACAAAATGGCGCTTTTCCGCGAATGGCACGCCGAGTGGCTCAAACCCTGGGTCCACTACATCCCGCTCAGTCTCCGCGGCGACGAACACGTCGATCTCGTGCGCTGGTTCAGCGGCACCAAAGTCTGGGATGAGGATGGCGATGGCAAGTTGGATCGAAGCGATGCTGATGGCGGGAAACAGGGCGGCAATGGCGATAGTGTGGGTGAGCGCCAGGCTAGGCGTATTGCGCAGAGGAGTACTGAGTGGCATGATAGGGTGCTGAGGAATGTGGACTTTGAGACTTGGTTCTTTAGGTTGTTGCTTGAGTATGGGCGTGTGGTGGATGAGCGGAGGGAGGAGATTGGGTTTCCGGGGCCGTGAGAGGTGGGATGCGCGGTAATGGACGATGGTGGTGGTGGTGGTGGTGGTTGAGGGAGCTGGACGGGTTTCTTTTCCTTCTGTTCTTGTAATGTGTGTGTATATGTGTGTATTCTATGTAAATAGAAGGTAGGAATAGGGGGTAGGATGAATGATCATACATGTACATGATCTTTTTTTCTTTTCTAATCTGTCTTCTTTCGTCTCTCTCCCTTTCTCTTCCCTATCACACACCGCTTCTCCCCCCCTCACCTCTCCTCACCGTCTCATCGTCATAAACAGCCGCTTATAACAACATAATAACATACTCATAGCTAACCGTAGCATCCAGTATCTAGACTCGAATACACACTACTAGTTAATCTTCCTTTCCCATTCCCCCTACGGGTAGGAAGAGTGTGAGACTAGGCTTTTTGCCGTGGATGGTTAGGTAGGCGGGTGGGTGGTGATGTACTAGGTTGGGGTTTTTATCTGGAGATTTTGTCTCATTTTGGTGTTTTGGTTTTGTTTGGGGTTTGGGCTGAGAAGGGGAAGGGAAAGGGAGGGGAGGGGATGCGGTGAGTGTGGTATAGTTGTGTTTTTTGCTTGGCTTAGCTTGGGAGATGGGGTTTAGGTGTGTGCATATGTGTGTGCGTGTATAGGTAGGTGTATAAGTGTGTAGTGTTTTAGTTTATAGAGGAGTTGGGTGTGCTAAAGGAAGAGAACAAGAATAGGGGTAAGAATGGGGATAGATTAGTTGTGTTGTGTTGTGTTGTGTTGTGTCAAGGTATGCAGACAGAGTCGAGGGTTCTCCATACTGACGATGTCAAGGAAAATAAACGGCAACAGGATAAAGTAATTTCTGGGATTTTGGATTCGTTGCTGTCTCGTAGCTCATACTACACCTTCTCTACACCACTAGCCATGCCCAGTCATTGTAGCACTAGGGGCTCATGACCCAAAGCGATTGTGTTGGGGTAGCCCGATGCTCCCAACCCTAGTCCCTGTTCACTTTGACGCCATATTCGGAGTAGAAGTGACAACTGCTGTTATGCACGATACCGGAGGTTTCTTCGTTGAACACGTTGCATCCTTCTTTGGCCGCGTTGGGTGGTGTGTACACTGCTATTGATTAGCCGACGTCGCAATATATATCGGGACCAAAAACTGCAAGCTTACAATGTAGAGAGACGGCGTAGTCGGTCGGGTCAGGGTTGGAGATGCGATGAACACCCAGAGTGTCTGCCATGTACGTGACTTGGTTTTCAGAGTATGTGGTTTCGCGAATCTTAGTCATTGGACGACACTCATCGCGATCCGTGTCTGTGGGTGTTGCGAAACGAGTTTCGGTGAGACGACCCTTGAGCACTTTCATGATGCAGTGCGCGTTGGCGTGACTATGCAACGTTAGCTTTTGTTCCGTTGTGCTGAACCGCAACGGGTCGGTTCATGTGAAGCTCGGTATTTGACATGTGTCATTCCGGCTTGTTGATGAGGAATCGAAATATGTCGTCTTACCGGCGTGTCTCCTGTACTGACGCGAACGATCAATAGATCGGCGAACATAGTCGCTTCGTCGTGCAGAAGACTGGGGCCATGGGATATGCACTGGGATTCGGAGGCGACGGATACTAATGTTAAACCTTGCAGGACACATTCACTTACTCATGGATCGGGCTCTTCTTGCCTGGCCCCCAAACCAAGATGAGCTACGCTGTTAGTAAGTCATTGCGATAAGAATTCTCGAGTTCGTACCAGGTTGCTCTTGCCGTTGCCCTTGTCAACCACATTCCGTGTATAGGGAATCTTATCCGAGGCAAAGTTGTACATGTTCCACTCTGACTCATCGGAAACATAGTCCTGCATCAGTTGTTGAAGCTCATTCTCGTCTACATCGGCCGAGTCAATGCCACTACTGGGTCCAAGTTTCTCGTTGATGGCTTGGACGAGGGTGTGGAAACCATCTTGCTCTGTGTTGCGGCCAATCATGTTTGCAATGGTGATGGTTGAAAAGGATGCGAGGCGAATGTTGTTAGTCGGGTGGAAAAGGGTGTGCAGAAGTAAGCTGGATATGGAGTAGTCTCAAGTCAGAGATAAGACTGAAAAGGGCCTTATATAGTAAGAGCGGACAAGATAAGGCAGTCGGGTTTGTGTCTCTTCAAAGCTGCAGGTGCAGGGCCGGGCTTGCTAAATTATGTAACAAACTGCGGACTTTGAGCTTGTGACAAGTGGAGCCGGTCAGCAGCTCACTGACGTGCGATGCACCTCATACGACGTTTATGTCAAGATGGGTGTCGTCGGCAGTGTAGAGATAGTAAGCGGCTTCTGTCGGGCACACCAGCTTGAAGAAGGAAGCGCGGAAGTATGATGGAAGCATCGAACGAAGGGGGATGCATATGACGCTAGCCGGATTCAGTGGCGGTGAAAAGTACTGCCGTGACGCCGTGCCCCGCTTCGTCATTGGCGGGCTGGCGTCACTCGCATCAAATTTCTGAAAGACAATATCGCCCCTTCACCGCGAACGCAGAGCAGGAGCAAAATACACGATCAATCAAAATGGCGACCACAGTAGACAAGGTGGGTGTTGATGCTGGAACCATGTCGCCAGGATGCGCGCTGACTCTGTGGATGATAGATCAAGGACATCGAGGCCGAAGTAAGGCATATTCAATCCGCGACGGCAAACCGACTACTCACACCAATCGTAGATGGCCAAGACGCAAAAAAACAAGGCGACTTCTTTTCATCTTGGTACGGCATCCCGACGGAAGACGACGTAGTAGCATGCTCATACATGTGCAGGACAACTGAAGGCAAAGCTCGCTAAGCTCAAGAGGGAACTCCTCGAGCCCTCTGGCGGCGGCGGAGGTGGAGGTGTTGGATTCGATGTTGCTAGGACTGGTGTTGCCAGTGTCGGCTTCATTGGATTCCCCTCGGTGGGCAAGAGTACGCTCATGAGCAGACTGACGGGGCAACACTCCGAGGCTGCCGCTTACGAGTTCACTACGGTATGGAGGGCCAATGTACTGGGACGACCAGCAGCTGACAGAGAATAGCTCACAACTGTCCCTGGTCAAGTCATGTACAACGGAGCGAAAATCCAAATCCTTGATCTTCCTGGTATCATTCAGGGTGCGAAGGACGGCAAGGGTCGTGGACGACAGGTCATCGCCGTTGCGAAGACTTGCCATTTGATCTTTATTGTTTTGGACGTCAACAAGCCCCTCACAGACAAGCGCGTCATCGAGAACGAATTGGAGGGTTTCGGTATCCGAATCAACAAGAGCCCGCCAAACATTGTGTTGAAAAAGAAGGACAAGGGTGGAATCAACATCACCGCAACCGTGCCGCTTACGCACATCGACCATGGCGAAATCAAGGCTGTATTGAACGAATACCGAATGGCAAACGCCGATGTTGCTATCCGATGCGATGCCACAGTAGACGACCTGATTGACGTTATTGAAGCCAAGGGACGAAGTTACATTCCGGTCATCTACGCGCTAAACAAGATCGATGCCATCAGTATTGAGGAGCTCGACTTGCTTTATCGAATTCCAAATGCTTGCCCTATCAGTTCCGAGCACGGCTGGAACATCGATGAGCTCCTCGAGCAGATGTGGGAGAAGCTGAACCTCGTCCGTGTCTACACAAAGCCCAAGGGCAAGATGCCGGATTACTCTGCGCCCGTGGTATTGCGATCAACAGCATGCACCATTGAAGACTTCGTATGTCTTTCATTTGCCGTTCCAGGACAAGGCGCTAACCGTGGATAGTGTAATTCCATTCACAAGACAATTGTGGATAACTTCAAGCATGCCATCGTATATGGCAAGTCTTGCAAGCATCAGCCCCAGCGTGTGGGACTCTCACACGAGCTTGCAGACGAGGATATCGGTACGAATAGCCCAGTATTGCCCCTCTCTGTGAATTTATTGAGCTCACATGTGGTCCAGTCACAATCGTCAAACGCTAGATGACGTCTCATGGTTTGAATATTACGGGAGATTGGTACTGGCGTTATGGATCCGGTCTTGCGATAGAGTGAGTAGAGTAGAGGCGACTCCTGGATGGCTGAACATGTCTCACTGCGATACCAATGCTAGGACGCAGCAGAAGGATGACGAACAGAGCAAGGCTTGGAGTCGATTTCGCAGCTTGGATTGGCCAAGGACAGATTCCAGTAGCACTGCGGACGACATCAGGACGACACCATGTGGGCAGGGCCGCTTACGGCGCGGATCGTATACCTGCCAATCGCTAAGGGTCAAAGGACTGGTGGCGGTCCGATACCGTCGGCAGGCTATCAGCACAGCAACCTGTCTCGCTCTCCTACCGAGGAGGCGTCGCCCGAAATGCGAAGCTCTGGACGGAGCCTCATGGTGATGGCGGTGCAGATGCTCTGGAAGGGTATCAGCAGTCAGGATTCGGCCTTCAGCACCTAAGATTTTGCTTTTTTCGATATTTGCTTCGGAATTTGATGGAATCAGATCAGCATTGCCTGGCCCAATTTTCATGGCATGGGTTTTCCTTATTGGTGTACTAACGGGCGCAGCGGTCGATTCGGAGAAATCAGCAGGGGTGGCTCGGTGCTGGCGACTCAGAGGGCAGGTTGTCAGTCGGGCGCTAAATCATTATCGCTCCCGAGGCGTGAGTGGCTGGCAGGCAAAAGCTAGTGGGCTCGATTGTCGACGGGCGCGATTATTGCAGCTTTCCGAATGGGTTTCAGCCGTCGACACTTTCTGTCTCTCCTTTATGCACAGGCAATGATTGACGCGTTGCCCCCCTGCCGTGGGAATCGCCACCACGTCGCGTACCTGAGCACGACTGAATCAGTTTCGGCGGTTTCGCGCCATGAGGGCACGGCAACGGGCAGGCTTCTTGGGCTGGGCGCACGAGGCGAAGGCAATAGGCAATAGGCAATATGGCGCTCCCTCTCAGGCCATGTCCTCTTCGGGAAGCGTCAGATTAGCCGGCCGCAGAGGGTGCGAGGGTGCGAGGGTGCGAGGGCCATGATGGGACGATCCCACCCGCCCGCCTCGACATCCCATTTGTCCATCAGCGTCAGTTAGGCGTCGAGGCACGTACTGCACGTACTGGCGAGCTAACCCAGGCGGCCGCATAACTCTGGCCCGTGTTTTCCTAGGGGCGCATCCCCGATGAGAGACCCGCTCACGCTAAGCCCAACGTCGCTGCTCGTCGCTTGGCCGGATGGCGACCAGGATCCATGTGCACACGCCAGGCTCGCCGGCAAGCTTGGGCTGTGGGCTCGAAACAAACAGGGCCACTCTCCCGCCAGCTGCAGTAGGCCGCGCCCGCATTGCACAGCCAGGGCCTGTTACCAGCGTCCCCAGACTTATCCTCAAGTACGCGCTGCAGGCCCGCCGCGCCAGGCTTTCCCTGCAGTCCCAATTCTCCATCTAAGCCCGCTGCTTTGCCGCGCTGCCAGGTCCTTTTGTCAGCGCTATCCCCGCTACTGCCGTCGGTACATTGCAAGTTGCTGTTTCGCCTCAGGAACCACCATCTCATCTCATGCATGCAGCCCCGGTATAGCAACACCACGGTGCCTATGCATATGTCCGCCACGACCACAGCTTGATTCTGTCTCTGGCCACGACTCTTTGCACAATCGCGACGACACACTACCACACCCACCCTTTTCCCATTCGAGCCATGAGCCAGCTGCAAATGAACCACGAACACCACCTCCACCAGGAACCTTTCGAGGACCAACATTCTGCTTGGCACGGTGATGGAGCATTCAACCCCCATCACCAGTCTCCTGTCCAGGACTACAATGCCTTCAGCAGCTATCCGCCACTTCCCATGGAGCCCATGTATGGCACTGGCATGCATCCACCACACCAAAACCACACAACACCAAGGACAACCCACCCGCAACTGCAACCTCTAATCATGCCGCAAATGCCACAATGGCCGAGCATGCTCACCAGCCAGTCGACATACCAAGCTCCGCTCTTCCCGTCTGCTCCACCCCCGATAACCCCAGCGTCAGCAACACCAGTATCAGCCACTTCAACACACTCACGCACTTCTTCAACGCCACGCAAGACGCTTACCGATGCCGATCGCAGACGTATGTGTCAATACCACGAGGACAACCCCACGGTCAAGCAGACGGAAATTGGAGGTATGATAGCTTTGAGCCCAACACTACCACATATACATCACTAACGTTATTCTAGCCATGTTTGGTGTGGAGCGAAGGTACCACTGCATATGCCTCATGTATCCTGCCGTGCTGACAGCCATGTAGTACCGTTTCAAAAGTCTTGCGCCAGAAAGAGAAATACCTGTACCAGGACGACGGCAGCCGCTCACCCATAAAAAGATCCAAGGGCAAATTTCCAGATATCGAACGCGCTCTCTCCAACTGGGCCAGAAATCACCAGCGGCAAGGATTACCACTATCAGACGCCATTATCCGGGACAAGGCACGCTTCTTTGCACAGACAGTTGGCAACTCCGAGAGCCACCTCAAGGCCAACAGCAACAGTTGGCTAGAAAAGTTCAAGCAAAAGAACCACCTCATGGGAGCAAGGTCGAGGAAAGGCTCGATAGCAGAAGAGTCTGAGGGGACTTCAAATCCGCCGTCAAACGCACACACGCCGGGTGCCATTTCGCCGACCTCGCCGGGCGGGGTATCGCCAGCCACTGCGACCTTGAAAGCGAAGAAGAGCGAAGAAAACATAAAGACAGAAAGTCCGGATACATACGACTTTTCCAACCACCGAGGACCATTTCATTCGCAGAGCAGTACCTCCCTATCCAGCGTCTTCACAGACACCGCGCCATCGACCTTTTCAGCTGGCCCCACGAGCCCTACATCGCTCTCATCCCCGTTCTTCACGCCAGACTCGGCCTGCGGACCAAGCCCATTCATGGGGAATCGCCAGCCCGCCAGTGGGCAACCAGGAAATGGTAACTTCCAGCGGCCGCGAAGCCAAACCTTCCCCATGCTTGTAGGTGTGGAGCAATACATGTCACCACCAGGTTCCTCAGACGCACTTACTCCAAAGTATGTCAGTAGTGGCGCGCTCGACTCTCCTATGACGGAGATTCCCGGTACCTTGCCAGCAATTGATGAAGGGATGTCGCTGTCACCGACACAGCTTCCCAACTCGATGCAGCCCCCTCCTCTACCGGCTGTCTCCGGCCAAGCCGACGACAAGGGTCTATCTGCCGACTCATCCCCCATCACACCATCCCAGGAAGAGGCTGCGCGTGCACTCGAGCTTGTCATGAGTTTCTTTCAATCTCAAAATGACGGATTTCTCGTTGAGCCACAAGAATACGTGACCATCGGCAAGTTGATGGAGAAGCTACGAATCAAGCGTGGTTCCGAGAGCCTTGCCTCTGACATGCGACGAGTGTCAGAGCCCAGTTTCTCGACCAGCAAGCTTGAGAGCGTCGACGCCATTCACTGATGAGTTGACTGTATCACTCGGCATCGAAGCTGACGTCGTGAACCCTTCTGCAACACGTACACACTGACGAACACCTTCTGTGGGACGATCTCCTTGGCTCGCTTGGTTCCAGGGTAGCAGGCTTGCATAACGCTTCTGGATCATGAGACCAAGGTCTTGGATACACGGACGGCTAGCATTGCGCATTGGAGCCGCTTTTCTGGATGTCTTTTCCTACGTTTACCCATTGCATCTCCGCATCAGCATCATTAGCTTTTCTTTTCTTTTCTTTTCTTTTCGTTTCTTCACTACTCCTTCATTACCTAGTGTCTTTTTTTTCCTTATCGCTCGACGAACTACTATACCCCCCTTTGGCAACGCGCAGCAGCAACCCTATTTCCGACTCCATCCCCTTACCAAAAGAAGATTGTAACCGCTCGCGCGGGCCATTACCCTGTACTCTTCATCATATTGTTTTTCATCCTTGATTCCATATCTTTGCCTGGCGCGGCCCTCATACGTTGGAGTAACAGAGTCCGAAACGGATCAATAGGTTTCGTACACATCGTTGTACCCTATATGTACCTCAATATAGTTGCTCAGCCCCTTGCCGAGACTACCGGCTTGACGTAAGGGTTGCTTTACGTTTTGAAATGCTATTAATGCTCAGTACTACTACTGCTACTTCTGGTACGACTGGTGTCTCTCTCTCTTTCCCTTGACTTCAGCTAGTCAGTTTTATTCCCAGGACCCTAGTCGCGCACTGCTGAGCTGTTCGCCTCGGCGCGGGAAGCCAAAAAAAAAGCACTGACGCAATCTTTTGCGACCTCGATCGGCGTCGTGGGGCGGCGGCGGCGGGCCTGCGCTTGCAAGCTTGTGAACAGATGGTACTTGCCGCTCAGACCTTGCTACGTGCGTGCGTGCCCTGCTGGCTGCTCTCGCGCGCATTTTACTTGCCCCCCCCCCGGGGGCCATGTCGACCGCGCAACACCTTAATCCCCTTCCCCCCACTCCCTCCCTCCCTTTCGCACCATTCGTATCCCGAAAGAGCGAAACTAGCAGCAGCCAGCAGCAGCAGCGCAAAAACAACAACATAGAGTCTCGGAAATTAGACCTGCCGGCATGCCGTGGGTTTAGCTTCCGCCGCAGCATAAAGAAAACAACAATAAAAATAATGAGCCTAGAATTCCGCGTAGCCTCTATTTCTTTTTGTTGATTTGAAAAAGATCCTGGATGCTGTCAAAACGGCATACGTTAGTTGGTTTGATGGATGCATGTGCGTTGCGTCGCGTTGTTGATTTTGGCGGCGGTGGTGGTGTGGCTCGGCGTCGGCAGGGCAGAGCAGCGGTTTTTTCCCCGCCTTTGGGCTAGGTGGCTGCAGAGCATGGGAGCTTGGACATTTTTGGGTGGTACGAGCTTGCTGCTGCTGCTGCTGCTACCGTTGTCATCGCGAAGAGAAGAGAGGTATGTTTGTATTTTCACATGGCTGGAATTTAATGGCAATAACGGTATCGATAACTATGCTCGAATACATCGAGTCTACTAAACACGTTTGGGAGTCTCCGCGAGAAGAAAAAACGAATACATTATCGTGATGATTCTCTCTCCCTCTCATACACACACACACACACACACACACACACTCACACACACACACACACTCACACACACACACACTCACACACACACACACACTCACACACACTCTCTCTCTTTCTCTTTCATTTCATTCCGTCTCATGAGTAAGCAGCATGTTCTAGAACAAAATTCGTCGCGTCTTCGTCTCGTCTCGTCTCGTTGAGAAAGTTGCCTGGACTTGGGTTGAGTTGAGACAGCCCCAGCTCGCGTCTGCAGTGTGTGTGTTTTTGCTGACGGCTTGCCGGTTCCCCGGCGCCACCGCCGCCACTAAGTACATAGTTTTGGCCTGCTTACCTGCTTACCTGCCTGTCTGCCTACGCACGTACGCATCTGCTTCCTCCCACGCATGTTTGTGGAAAAAGAGCGCGGAATCGCAGTACCGAAAGCGAGACAGACCGACAAATACATACATACAGAAGAGAGGGACAGGGTATAGCGCCCCATAGTAGAACAGCTTAGCACACTTAATGCCATTTCCACCGCGAAACTCGCAACGTGGGGGGCGGAGCGAAGATCGGCGGGTTTGCACGATGCTAAGTTTGGGGAGGCGAGGCAGGATTGAGCGAGGCGCGAGTCAAGGCCATCTGAAGGATTGAGATTGGAGTGGGAATTTCTGGATTTGGGGTTCTCCTTGCTTAAAGTAGGACGGTGAAATGGGAGATTTTCATCCGTGGTTTCTATCTGTGTGCGTGTCGCATGTCTACATGCGATACAACATGTACACATTGTTGCATTTGATTGCCGAGACAAATACGATATCGACTTCGCGTTCCCGAGCTCTTTTTTTTGTATTTGCTTTTCTTCCTCTTTCCCACTCGGTTTGAAAGACAATACCTCACTAATGCAGGTAGCCCGTTGTGTAACGTTTTCCTTCCCCCTTGTCTTCCCTTCCTTTTTCTTTCTGCAGTTTTACTTTTGCTTTCTCGTCGGTTCCGTCGTTCCCTTGCTTCCCCGGTAAACCCTTGTTGTCACTCTCTGCTTCCGTACCCTGCTAGTAGGGACGTTATTTTTATTTTCTTTGGTGGCGTGCGTTTGTTGCGTATCGCGTGTCTGTTGCATACATGCCGCAAAAGCATCGTGAGGCAGCGGCAACAGAGCAGCCGTGGACGCGGATATACTTGCCCTTGTAGTACAAAGTAGATGGATTCTGAAAGCAAAAGAAAGACTTGCGGGTGAGATGGGAAACAAGCAATGAAAATATCGTTCCCACAACTCGTCGCCTCCGCAAGCCAAAATGAATATCCTTCGGCATCCTTTCGGCATCCTGTTCTCGCGGGACTGGCAGAGTTTAGCACCTTGATAATTTTTTTTTGTGTTTTCCGGTCAATCCCTTCTTTGGGTAATGCTTGGGCTGTCTTGTTTGCCTTTGGTGCTTTCTGTGGGAAAATTTGTTGGTTCTTTCTTTTCTTTTGGTTCACTTTACCCGTCCACACAGCGGTTGCGGTTGCGGTTGCGGTTGCGGTACGGACCGATGCCGTCATGTAATGCCGTCGTGACCGCGCATGGCCACCATTGAACACTATCATGTAACCTTTGGCGCTTGCGATGAGCCACCAAGTTGCTGTGACATCGGTAGCAGCCTTATACATGGCTTCTAGGGGAAAAGTGCTGTCATTGCACATTAGTTCAGTGGTTCAGCAACGGCATCACTAGACGTGGTCCTACAGCAGCGACTGTGAAAAGCAGCGGCCGATCAATGCCAAAGGCGGCAGATCTGACAATGCTCGTATGATGAACAGGGCAGATCGTAAGCAGAACCTTGTACACTATTTTTCTCACCGCGCTACCTCTTCCGTCTCTCCCTTTCGGCCCTTTATCTCAAAGTCAATGTTGCGCGCTCGCGCGATTGCGTGTGCGATGCACAATCTGAGATTATGCAGCAATGTGATCGATTCTACGATCGCGAGTTGACGCAATGCACCGAAAGACTAGTAACGGACCTCCGCTTAGCGTGTGCGCATCGCAATCGGAGATACGAGCAAGGGAGCAGTCAGCCGGCAGCCAGCGATGCAAGCGTTCGGATTCGTGAGCATTGTATTCGGGCCTACGCCAAGCAGCGTAGCTTGCGGACACAAGATGTGTGTAATAGCTTAGTGCCACCAGAAACTAAAGCGACTTTCAGCTAACGTGCCACGAGCGGAAGGCTCCAAAGTCAATTATCGCTGATCTTGTCTCTACCTCAGCTTAGTCTGTGAGCGTCGGAAAGTATTTTCCTTTTGCACCAACTGCCAATAGTCTGCGCGGAAGTAGGGATCTTCGTTTTCGATTAGGTGCTTTTGCACTTAGGGTCTAGATGCTGCGATGTGCAATGCGCTGGCAAAAACACTAGAAATCGGCAGAGTCGACATTATGATGTTCCTTGGTTGCCCTCGTGCGGTGTACCTGCGTGCTACATGTCACGTGATCAGAATACAATGCTGTGTAACGTAGCATGGGCTGTGGACCGGCTAAGCAGCATGCACGGCGTACAGAGTCCAGCATCTGGACTTGGAGTGACATGTACGCGGCGATTTGGCACGCGCCCACACGAAGAACTTTCTAGACCGCTATGGCGGCGTACAACCTCATTTTTACGGTTAGTGAAGGGCGCCTGGTGATCGTATCATGTATGTCTGGTGAGACACTCCAACGATTCGTGCGTACGCTTCAGGACTGGAGCAGGGCATGACAAGCACAAAAGAAAAAAGCCTCGAATGGCTCTCGAGCACTGAGCAAGCGTTCGCCGTACTGTCTGGATGAAGTGGATAGTACAACCTCATCGTTCGTTGTTGACGTCCCTGTCCGTCTTGCACTTCCTGTCAGACGCATTCTTCCGTTACTCTAGAAGCGTTACTCTTTAGTGACGGAAGGCTGCATGAATTAGTTTTACAACCACTTCCACTGCCGAACAGAGTAGCCGCTCGGTATCATGTGAGAAAGCATCAGGTGCGATGACTTCGCATTGACTGACTACGTATCGTGATCGTCAGTTGTCGTTACTTAGACGCCGACTGTCATTATGCGGTGTACTGTAAGCGAACGCCTTGTCCATTTCGCACAAGGGAATTCCTTTGATACTTGAGGCGCAAGCCATCAGTGCCGTCGCCGCTTGATCCGTCTAGAGGCTGAAGCGAGTGTGCCGTACGCCTCACCATTGAATCCTCATGGCACCCAGCCAAGGATGGCGAAACTTCGGTTCCGCATAACATGATTGCCAACCACGGGTGGTGTTGTGCGTTTCCCGAGTCAACTCCCCCGCTTCCGCCCTTGAATGGCTCCCCAAGCTCTTTAGCCGTTGAAACATGGGGCGAATCTGGAGCATCGATATCATCACCACCCCTGATCACCACTCGATTAGCACCAAAGCATGGTGGATGCTGGAGTGTTCATGCTAGGATCATGGGAAAGAAGGGTTGTTGAGTTCCAAAGACCCCTGTCCTAGACCCCGCGCTGCTCAGGAACAGGCGATGTCGCATCTTGCCAAATTCTGAGTAGCGAGCGCTTCCGGGATCATGACATTTTCATACTGCGCATCCCGCGGCTTCGTGAACGCGTCCGAGACGGGATTCCTTGTCTGCCTTGACAGCCCATGGAATTAAACTTTCAACGGCTATACCAGGGTCCCGAGTCAGTCAGGGCCGTAGCTTCACCAACAGCGACGTCTGGAAAAGCGGGCGTGAGCGGCGACTTGAATCCTACGCACGCGCCCTCAAGGCGCGCGTTATTCGATAGGACGACAAGGGATGAGAGTTTCGAGATGCAAAAGAACTACGCCGCAAGAATAGGCTGACTCGAATGTCGTCGCTCTCCGCGCAACTGCTGCCCAACCGAAAGCAAACATCCTGAAACAGTTTGACCGCACTAAGGCTGGCCAGGCACAAGTCGTCAGGTACAATGCTACAACCCTAGTGAGAGTGATAAGAGATAGACGGCTAAGGCCTGCAGGCACATGCGGGGTAGCCTTTCGAAACTTTAAACTTCACAGCCCACCATCGCTTCGGTCAGAACGGGCTGCTGCAATTGCATAGTCGAAACTTGGTCTACATGAGGCTGAGTTATATCCGGACTTGAAACAATTTCGGTTTGCCAGGAGCATTCAAGAAAATTCGGTGGCGGCAAAAACGATCCGAGGCGAGCAATGGTTCACAGCGACGTCCCGAGCCAAGGTTGTTATCCGGTACATGTCGCGTGGTGGGGCTTGAATGCAGGAGAAGCGGGGCTGGGGCAAGTTCCTTTCGACACGTGAAGCTGTATTCAAGTTTGGCGCCCTACTGTGAGTGGATCTAGGTAAAGTCAACCTCGTCTTTGTTGTCGCTGAGGATCGCGCGCTGGGTCTTGCATCGTAGAACCATGACGCGGAGCTACGCACGTAGTCCTCTCGTATTCCAACTAGCCATGCTTATCCACATGTACGCTATGGCAGATTTGTCGCTTGTCATCCAATATCGATGGTTGGAGGCTGCCGGCTGTATGCGACTTATCCCCACGTAATTGTCTAGTTGACACGGACCGTCGCGCTCCCCGAGCGACTGATATGCAGAATATCCAAGCGCTACTTGCATACTGCTGTTCCCTTGCTACGTGACTACACGTTCGAGTATGAACTCTGCAGCACTCGTGATGGAGGGCAACTTGGCTGAACGGTGGCTCAAGTGCAGCTAGCAATGTGGGGTATCTCGTAGTACAATCTCTGTAGTTTCCGTTCGGCAATACCCCGAATAGTCAGGTGGTCTCTGCACCATGCAGGCAGCCCGAAGTCTGGACGCCATGTGCCTCAACAATTTTCGTAGGTGAATTTTTTGATTGGCCGAAACCCCTCTTTTGGGGATCAGCGGTGTACCTTTCTCACCTCACCTCATCGGATGCGAGATGAGTTGGTAATACACGAAAGTACTTTGTATAGCTCCGGTCTTGTTCCTGCTAGCGCTGTCATATGACGAAGTGAGCCCTGCAAGGGGGAGCATGCATGCGATCAAAAATCTAGGATTTCAGTTCCGATCATCTCGACACGGTACAGGTAGCGATAAGTGCGCGACGGGCCGTGTTGAGTAGTTCGCGCATCTGGCGGTGAGAGTTCTTGAATGACAGCAAAGCTCTGACCCTCGCGGTAGACGAGCGTATTCTCAGCGTCGGTTGCGAATTTGTGATAGTATTGATGTATTCCTAGCTAATGCGCTCTTCCAGGAGATCCTTGACGCCTCGTTCGCCCAACTCTGGGAATAGGCGCAGTACTACTAATTCCACGATTTGGAAGACAAGATGTTTGTTGAGGTACGCGTCATCGAGACAGCTTAGGGCGTCTTCAATCTGTCGAATCTGGGCCTCCCGTTCGATGCTCGCAAAGAAACTTGCTGCTACCTTGGACGGTACTAGATTCAACAGTGTGGCGGCACAGCAGTGCTTAATGGCCTTGGCCTCTTCGTCAGTAGGGATTTGACGTGGGGGCCCAAGCGCGTTGTTTGGGAAGAGAGTTGCGCGGAGGGTGCGAAGCGCCACGGGAAGGAAAGCGGGGTTCAGAATCCTCGTGTGGATAGTATGGGAGAGAAATCTGCAGATGCTGATGGTTAGTGATGGCCAGATGATGTAGTGAGAAGAAGCCAATTGGTGCGAAATAGCACGAGTGCGTGTAAAGCAGCCTTGATGGATAAGCCAGTCGGAGGGATAGTCGGTTAGTGGCCAGGCATGACGGAGGCCATAGTGTACAGAGCCAATGGATCGGGCGAAAGTGGAGAGGAATATTGGTGTGGCCCATAGAGTGAGGCGCACGCTCATGACAAGCGAGATTGACTGATCATGCCAGAGCGCAACTCATGGCGTCGCAGGCTTCGACGAACCTAAGCCGCACCCAAAATCTCGGGTACTTTATCATTCGTCGAGTGTTTCAACGCACCGATCAAACAGATTCGGCCGTACGGAGCGAGAGGAGCGCATGCTTGCCAGGATCGTCAATACGACAATATGACGGCAGCGATGTTGCAGGACGCTAAGGTGTACAAGCCCGAATAATGAGGCGTCATCAGCTGGCAGCACTCGCGGTGACATGGCCGGGATCTTTGGCCAATGCCGTATCTTGAACTCAGTACGGCCAGTCCCGAGATGGACGGACGGTGAGGGCAGATCAACCGGCGCGTAAGCGGCCTTGCCTGAGAAGCTAGGATCGTGATAAGGCGGCACAGGGTGCGCAATACCCTGAAGAGCTTCCGTGGTGTCCCGTACGCTGACGTGAAGTTGCGCTATAGAATTGGCGTCGTCTAGTTGCGAGCATGGTGCTGTCGTTTTTGGTGTTTGACAAGAGCGAGGGGCTAAGTGTGCCAAGTCCCCATGTCCGAAACGTGTCGAGTTGCCGCCCGGAACGGGTGCCGAGGCTTGCATAAGACGACGCGCCACGACAGGGATATTCCGGTGTGTGAGTCTGCGGGCCGTCGCATTCGCTGAAGCGAAGTCAAGTGACCAAAATCGTATGCGGAGCTATCTCAGCCTGCGTCGCACGGACCCGCAAAGTTCAAGAGGCTGGCCAACCATGGGATGGATATCAAGAAGAAGATATTATCGTTACTCACCTGTCCAATACACCATTGGTTTCACCCACCCTGCCTGGACCGACCAACACTCCGTGATGGAGTATTGAGAAGAAGCCCAACAGCCAAGGCATGCGGACATCCAAGTCGGCAACCTGTGCTGCGCAGCTCCACAAGGCCATGCTCACTAGAGGCCGTTTGGCTCCCAACGGGCGCCTCGAGGCCGTAGGATCTACCTGCGGCATTTTCGATTGGTCAGCTGCTTCAACAAATGACTGTTCGCTTATGGCAGATCTTGACGGAAGGGACGATGATGTCGCAAGACACAAGATCACCGCGCGCACCGCAGTAAACGCCATGAATGCATATTGAATGACGGTCCAGAAGAGCCCCGAAGTGTATGCGGCCGATTGCTTATGACACTCTTGTCCGTCATCCACTAGCTCTTTCGATCTGCCACCCGTCCCTTTATGCGACAAAAGGCCGTAGCGTTCTAGACGGGTCAATGACTGCTCTGCACTGACATCATCTGGTTGGGGGCCCTTCTCTTTAGCAGCATCGGTCTGTAACACCTCAGCTATTCTTGTGATGCCTTCCCATAGCACCCAGCCTTCACAAGCCTTCCCGCTAATGCCATTTCCAAGGATCATCTCCGCAAAAATCTCAGCAACAAGGGCGCGAAGGCACCCATTCTCCAAGTCTTCAGTAGGCAGCAGTAGAGCTAACACACCGTGGACGAGTAGTTGGCGCCACGCGGACTCGCTTTCCCGTTGCTCAAGCACTGATGCTGGCACAACATCGGTCGGAACCGGAGACAATGCAGGGTGCGGGTGGAGCGTATGATAAACCGTTCGAGGATCCGATACTAGTGAATCAAATGAGGCGGCTTGACGCTTCGCTATGCGAAAGGCTGACCAGAGAGTAATTAGATGCGCTTCATGCAATGCACTAGGATTGGAATCACCTACAACTGAGATGGGCTTGGAGCAAGTCAGGGATCTCGTCTAGCAACAGTGATTCCAAATCGACTTTCCTTAAGCGCTGTTCAAGGCCTCGGGTACAGTGAGCGATGATCTGAATCACTTCATTGACAAATACTTGATCCGGAGTAATCTTCGAGTACCATGTCTGGACAAACTCTTTGATGATCACAGAGATGATACCATATAGCTGAAGATCGACAGCGTTTGAGCTAGTTAAAGGTGGTAGCGCGTCTTCGATTGGTCGCGGTGTACTGCGCCCTTTCTCGCCGTTTCCAAGTAGCACATTGTGGGAACACAGCGTGCGTCGAATAAACGCTGCAGTCGCTTTATCCGAGATGGTGTCTGGTTGTGACTTTTGTGTTTCTGCGAGACGATTCGCACTCATAGCACGAGATTGACTTTGTATATTGTTTCCGTTGACTCCTGGGGTGGACGATGTTGAGGCTTCGAGGCTTGGTGGCTGCAAAAGAGGGACGTCGGGATCCCAGCTCGTGCTCACCGTCATCTCAGAAAGATGCTCATTATTGTTGGTAATTAGAGAACTTCCTTCACGTGATGACGAACGATCGTGCGGTCGCAAGCGATGTTGTTGTTGTTGTTGTTGTTGTTGTTAGAGGGTGATGGTAAGGTGAGAGCTATGACGACAGACAGTCCACCTAGGCACTACAGAAATTGGGCAAGTTTAGCCGGGGCTTGGCATCCCATCCTTTGTGGCACGCGTTCACGCGCCCAACGCTCCGAATAGCAGACTTCACAGCCGTTCGCTACGACACCGATATGGCAACATTAACTCCCGAAGGTAGGTGGCCGAATGCACTCTTAGAGTCATGCTCACGATTTCTGCAGCGGCGATAGTGGAGGTAGAAGCTCAACTGAAAGACATCGTACAAAACCTCTACAATCTCATCGTGCAAGCTTATGACCACCATGGCAACAAGACGCAAGAGGCTATGAAGCGTGAGATGTATGAAGGCATATCGCATCTAATGTGAAGGCTACGCGGCTGACCAGTTCGCAGCCAGTCGCTCGTGCAGAACTTGGTAAAGCTGTCGAGAACAGCGCCTTCCGTGCAAATTGACATCCCACCCGAGGTCATGTCCTATGTCGAGAACTCGAGAAATCCAGACATCTTCACCCGCGAGTTTGTCGAAACAGTGCAGCGGATGAACCAGATGCTAAACGGCCGCGTCGATGCATACCGGATGCTGCAAGAACAGCTAGCACGGCAAGTCTCAAGTGCCATCCCGGAGCTCAAAGAGGACGTCACCTTGGTTGTTGAATCTACTGGCGGAAAAGTACCGGTATAGGCGTCAGATTCCCCTCACCATTCTTATTCCTATTCCCGTCTCTAGGTGAAACTACGCCTGTAATGGTCCACATCCGAGGTCTGAGCCGATACATGAGCAGTCGATTACATATATCGCCGACACTTCCTTGACGGCTTTGTTACATTTCGCGCGATGGCTTGAGCAATCGAACGTTATGCCGCGATAGTTACCCGATTCCACGAGGCACTTGCTCTGACGCACTCAACCGTACGCGAAAGAAAAAGCATCACGGCGCTGAAAGGCACCACCCTAATGATAAAGTTGAGGGCCACCGGGTCGTTTCACCAAGACACTTACCCAAGCTATCGGTGGAGGGGACGTCGTCAAGGGTCGCGTCATCCAACTTATTGCTTTTTATTCGCGAAAACGCGTTCGCATGTCGATACCAACAAGCAACACAAATAACAAAAGTCGTCCAACCATGGCCGTTTCAACGCGGTAATCTCCGCTGCCTGCTCTAAGCCACGTTACATGCATTTTATATATCTGCTTGTCCGAATCGGAGTGTAGCTTTCTTTTTCCCTTTCTCGTTTAGTAACGCGACATCGCGTTACGCGGCCAATTTCCCCTTCTGCCCTGCAATTCGCAGGCAAGGTATTGTTCCGTGATAGTATTTTCGCGATGCAACGGTGCACGACTCTTCATATCCCCATTCAGGTTAATAGATTAAATTACACGTCGTATGAAGTGGGGTGTTTTCCTTAAACGGAGCAGGTGTGGCGAGAGAAGACAGTTTATGACTGAGGTGAGGTCTGGCCTCCTCGCGCGGCAACTCCGGCCGTCTCCCTGTAAGTTTTCGGTCCGAAATGCATATGTCATACATCGCGGAAGGTTCAGCCCGGCCGGTATTACGCCGTGCTGAACTATGCGCCCCGTTGATCAGCTATAATGCTGACTCGGGCTTTCTCACATGCCCAGGACCGAGTTCATACATTCTCGACCATACAGCTTAGAAGGCATCTTCCAAAGTCAATTAATATATGCCAAACGACTGTGCTTTCGAGACGAGGTATCTTTCTTAAATGACTCATAAAAATTGAAAATGAGCAGAGCGCGTTGAACAAGGGTGACTGTGCAGCATACACTCTAAGGCTTTTAGGCACTCCCTAACTCAAACCAACGCAAGGTCCTTTCGATTTATAGTAAGATTATTACTACTACTATTCTGAGTACATAGTCTTACATTAGAAGAAGGTACTTGTCCTTGTGAGGACTCACTTATTGCATAAAGTAAGACATATAAACGAGAATACAATTCGAAAAGGCCAGAAACATATGCAACTATAGCCTTCATAAGCATTAGTTCAGAGTCCAAGTCCTTGGACAAGTAACGAATGTTGACGTATCTATTCCCACCACTAGTAGTATCGATATGCCACTCTCCATCGTGTTCGCAACGGTGTGTGCGATTACTATTCTTAGGTTTGAACCGTAAACCAAGCAAACAAATCGCCGGGATCCAATAGCTTCGCTGCTTAATGTTTCTCCAGTGACGAACGAAGAAGGCATTTGCGAGCTAAGTATCTCTTCGTACAACTTATCCAAGGCGCAAAGAAGGCAAGGGCTTTATCCGTGGATATGTACAGTGTTATCGCTTCCAATGGAAATGTAGTCATCAAACATTTTCTTCGTGTGCCCCCAAGGAATCTTAATGCCCAGAGGATGGAATGAAGACATTACTGTGCTATCTTGATTCCAAGCCGGAACGTTTATTTCTTCGACCGCAGTCAGACCTCATTATCATTAGATAGCCGCATTCTACAATAATACTAAAAAAGAGAGTACAGCAGGGATTTAGTGGTACATACACTAATCTCAGAAAGTTTTACCGAATTCGGCTTCCACCGTGTAAGCTAACTTTCTTGCCTTTCTACTTAGCTGTACACTGCCGACACTTCCGAACGGTTGAGAACTTTCACCCCTCTCGAATTGCTGACAATAAGGCTACAAGTTACTAGAAGAGAAAAGCCTGATCTTGATAAACATTTCTTTGCTACGTTGCGCATCATATTCCTAAAAACACTTAGTCTACCTTCTGGGATAAACGTCATTGCTATGCTATTTCCTCTTCCACCTACCTCTGTGTTAACAGCGCTGTGCCCGTATACAATTTCACTCGTGACAAACTCACTATTGATCCTGAATCCGCCTCATTAATATCCAAATGGCGCCTTTTCCAGAATTAAGCAGGGAGCATATAAACTCTAGGGACTAGCTTTTCTTCTGAATAGATCTCTAAATCCGCAGATCGATGTCCATTCACTGCGGACTCAAGCAAAGTGCATGTTGTGGAAGACAGCAAGACCAGCGAATGATTCAAAACGCTCAACACAATGTTGGAATACTACTTTCCACTCATCTACGGAATGGGCACAACGAAACGGAAAAATACGGCCCAATCTCTGAACTTGATTTTGACACTGAAGCTTTCCTATCACAGCGAACATCCTTTGCCTTCCTATCTCAATGGCCATCGGCGCAATGGATATCTCCATACGCTAAGATGTCGTTCTTCGATTGACATATCTACATTATGCACTATCCTTTTGAGCTTTTTCACGAGAAGGTATGGGATTTGTCAACTTAGCTGAATGAGTTGTGTGAAGTGAGCGATGCATCAGCTGTGCACAATACAATCGCAAAGCTGTTTATAAACAACTCGGTGTCGGGCATGTGGAGGTTAGAGAGTACGATAGGCGTTAGGTGTAATCGGCGCATGTTGAGATGGGGAGGAAACGGTGTCGGTCTTTTGGCAGCTGTTGAAGAAGATGAGGAAAAGCCTTAAATGAGCTTTACCCGGGGATGGATAGTGAGAATCGAGAAAAATTTGACGAATTCAGCAGTTTCTTTTACGCCCTGAAGGTCGCGGAAGTATGAGTAGTGTTATCATTAAATTTCTTTCTCCAATAGATGTCTGGCCTAGCTTATTACCCGCTAAGTGACTGAAGCTTTCGATAATTCTCCATCTTGTTCATACCCTTTTCTGCCTCTAACTCTATATTACATGCTGAGGTGCCGTAAAATCACGGCTTGCAAGCTTCCGCACCCATTAAGCTACATGCATGCTACCAGCGCGTTGCCTAACAGCACTCCCTCCCATACTTTGCAAGCCCAAGCTTTGCACTTTTTTCATGTTGCCCTGCTCTTCATCTCCATTACCGCTGCTTGCCGCGCTATGCTTCGTTCCACCTGGAGTTCCACCGAAGCTGACCAGCACAGTTGGGTTATCCGCAGTCAGCGCATCCAGCACGCTCAACTCATGCTCAGAAAACCATTTGGGCATCAAGAAGGTGCGGAGCGGAATGAGCGCGATAATGAGTACGGGGAAACCAATTGCAGCGATTGTTTGCGAGATGGCGACCGTGCAGGCGACCGTGAATATTTGGATACCGATGAAGAGAACAATCTTCTTGCGCGGGATGGTATTGAGAGGCTCTTCGCGATCGAGGAAGCGTCGTTCGGATAGAAGGTACCATGTCTTGGCTACGATGCCATTGGTTTCTATGGATCCCCACTGTACATGCGTTAGTAAAACGAGCGAAGGATGAGATGGAGTAGAAGCGCTGTGTACTTACACCGACCACGAAGAATACGCCCGCAAAGACGGCTGCAGGCATAGTATGGAGGACAATGAGCAAGGGACCTGTCATAGTACCCCAGATGGCCATGCCCATGAGGAAATGGCTAATGCGCTGTTCAACAACAGCAGTTGCTTCAGTCACGGGTTTGCGGATCTCACGGCCGTCCTTGGTCTCATTAATCTCGAGCTTCGTTTCGTAGACAGTCAACGAGTCGGTATGCACCGGTGCTTGAGGAACGAGACCGTTAGGTAGTGGAAGGCCAATGACACCACTGACGAAGCATGTGCAACCAAGAAGGAAGAAATCCCAGTGGAAGCCGGCAGGCTTGGTGAGAGGGTATTGTCGGGCTTGTGCGGTGAGAGAGGAAACGTTCTCGCGAAAATGTTAGTCCAGATTGCTCGCGTTCAAGACAGTAAGAACTTACATGATCGTAGTAGAATAGTAACATCATCAAGAATCCAAAGGGCAAGGCCACAAATACCCATTTGGTATCAAGATTCCAAAAGTCAATCACCCAATCGCGATTCTGGGTCGGTTGAAAGGCTTCCGAGATGGGTACGCGGTAAAGACCTGTGCTTTCCAGTCGTCCTGGGATATGCGAGAAGCCGACCCAAAACAAGGTCGGAAAAACGAAAGAATAATCGGCTAGAAAGCTGCGAATACCTGGAGTGAAGAGCGTGCTGCCACCGAGCTTCTCAAGACCGTAGACGGAACCGAAATAGAGAATCGCAATGACTATGGAGAGATAGCCGCCGTCGAACTCTGAGACTTCGAACAGATAGACCAACTCTTCTACGCCTTTGACTATTCGTGGATTAGCAGTCAACTCTACGATGGCCGCTCGACGTGTACATACTGCAGTAAATAATACCAACGTACATGCCGAACGTCGTGCTCGAGAAGTCGGTAACATACGCCATGTAATCGCAGTAGTTTCCAAATGATACAATCCAGTGGAAAATGGCAGCCCAGATGCCGACCCATGCCGTGAAAGCTGGGTAAATACTCGGATCGTATTGGGTGATGATGTCGTAGATAGTGTAGTTGAAAAGTGCAATCAGACCTGTTACACCCACAATGGTTAATGGCTGACATGACAGCAGGCTGAATACCATTGCTGCTAATGCCGATGAGAAAAGGGCTTCGTTGATGCCGAAAAATTCGCCAGTCCGCCGATACATGTCGAGCGTGAAAGCTATGGCAGGTAGAACACTGCGCTGGTAAGTACAAGGTCCATATCTCGATGGAACCAACTTACTTGACAAAGTACATGCGAACTGTACTTGCAAAGGCCCGGTATGTAAAGGCATCCGTGATGTCGCTCCAATAGTAGGGTAGTCGTCGCTTGACATCATGATACATGCCTTGACCAGGACGAAGGATACGCCATTTCCGCCATCCTCTTTGTCCTTGAAAGGTGTATGATTCGCGTGTTGCGGTCCTTTCCAATCTATCTTTGTTATTCGCCCCCGTAGCGTCCGATGACTCCATTGTGACTTGAATAGATGTTGAAGGGACGGAAGGAGACGTAAAAACAATACGATAGCCTTATGAGACGGAGACAGGCAATACGGGGGCCAATGACCAGCAGAGGTGCTTGATGTTATAGCTATAGTTCGAGATGATGTAGACGGCCCAATCTAGACCCTGAGACTCTAAGCGTTTATATGTAGAATACCAGTCTAATTACACCCCCCGGACCGCTACGACAATCAATGTCATGGCGTCTCTTGGCACTTGTGGGTATCGAAGTTTTGCATCGTTGAGGCGTTCGCGTGGTCGCTGTGCAGTCGTTGAGCCCAGATCACCGATGTTGTGCGTAGATAGGAGATAGGTTGGAACTCCGGAAACGGCTGTCACGCTAGAGACCTAATAGGAGTGACAAATGTACAGCAAAAGAACATATGTTGATGATTTTCTGGTGGTTTGGTGACGTCTGTCGATGAGTAGCAGGTCGCCTTTGACTAGCGTGACGGTTAGCTCCCGCTCACATCCTAGGCAAAAGGCATGACCATTGCGGGATTTCTCGACTGCCCGGGCAGCATGGAGCAGCAACAACAACAACTTCCCAGATGCACGTAACGGGTTTGCCACAAATTTGGCAGCTCATGCAGCCTTGATCATCTTCTCATAGTCTTCCGCGAATGAGTCGGGTTTTTAGAGTGGTACATGGCTGGCGAACCATATTCGCCGCGCTGTTAGTGGAGGCTCGATGACGCAAGGTCCGCCGAGAGTGTGACCGAAGCCGTGCTCATGCACACATGGTCAAAAGCGTTTCCGTTTACCCAGCCTCTACGGCTGCTTGAGCAGAATTTCTATCAACACCATCACCGGTTCCGCGGAGCTACGCACCTTCCACGCGCCACGGAGATTGTCTTGATTAGGCGACCAGGGTGTTGTAGAGCCTCAGGAACCCGTTCGGGAACCCTATCCGTCCCTCTCGCCTGTCGGACGTCCCTCCGCGCACCTCGCGTCTACAGCAAGCCCATCCTCGGTACTACGGCTATCACAGACCTGGTGGCTGGTGTGGTGGATAACAACGTACCACGTGTATGTCAATCATCGAACAAGCATTTTAGCGTCCGGTGTCAGTCTCCACAGGCTTTGTTGCCGTTAGCGAGCTATCCCTACAAAGGTCATCGAGATGAGTGCGATTCAGGACGTCGAGGGGCTTTCCGAGTGTATTGGTCGAGCCATCCAAGAGCATCTCGCAAGGTCCAACATCAACGTTGTATGGCCGCAGCTGGATAGTCTTGATCATCCTATCCTACGCGTTGAGGCTTTCCTCGAGGAAGCTGGCCTCAACCATGCAACGAGAGCGCGATCTGAGAAGATAGCGTCGGTATGTCATAATATCTGCCACGCCAGGATTCTCACGTGCAGTAACGAATGCTGACGTGCACACAGCGTACGCTAGATCTAACGGGAATGAGGACTCCTGCCCCAACGCAGAGCCCTGCAGTGGACCATCGGGAGTATGACGAGACGTCGCCAGCCGACGAATCACATTCGCAAGGCAGCCCGTATCCATCGGGAGAGGACCTGCGGGAGAGCCGCAGAAAAGGTACTGGCGGATTAAGGGTATCGCAAAAGCAGTCTTCGTTCCAGGAAGATCTTAGCGAACATCAGCGTCAGATGCAGGTTGACAGCCGCAGCTTCCCGAAGAGAAAAAAGGTATGTGATTATCGCCGAAATGTAGTTGGTGCGGTGCTGTTCTCAGAAGCTGGGTAGTCTCTGATGTGATGCACTTCGCCAGGCTGCGATTGGGTATTATCAAGCAATTAGCTCTAGCAACGGACTACGCTGACAGTGGAAGGTTGCTTCTGATAAATTCGTCTTTCAACCCTCTACTCTCGACAAGCTCATCATCGGTATTTGGGAGCAGGTTCACGGTTCCATTAACTTGGACCCGAAAGCCATCTTCGAACAGTTTCAAGTCACCCCAAGTGGATCATCCCTGGATGTTGTTCGACATGCCCAATCGGAATCAACCCCTGCCGCAATGACTGTGCTTAGCAGCGCTGCAAATACTATATGCGATTCGTTCAGTCAGATGAATATGTTTTGCCGCAAAGTTACACAGGCAAGCCGCGTATGCCGATCAATTGAGATGATCGTACAAGCCCGGTGGACCGAACTGTTTGAGGAGCAGGTGCAATATCGTAGTCAAACCAGGCCGGAGTTGTCGACAACTAAACACAGAAAGGCAGTTTTCATGGAAGCATGTCAAGATTTTGACTGGTCCGAGTACGTACAAGCCCCCATAGTGTATCCATTTCTGAACGCATTTTGATTAGACCGGGGTACTCATCGATGCGGCTTGGGGCTACAGAGTGCTCGTTTAGTATTCACAGTGCTAGGTCTTTGCGCTAGCTATTGGTCGTGATTGCTGATAACGTTTATTAGAAAGGAACTACGGAACAAAATGGCAATCTGGAGAGGATACAAAGAAGTGAAAGATGCAGCAGGTTGGGCAGCACTTGTGTTTGCTGGTATGGGTATCTACCGCTTTTGTAAATATCGCGTGGGGTTCGACAATGATGCCATGCGACGCTTAAGAAACCTGCGAAAAAGACTTGAAGTCGCGGCTGATACTCTCCATCCTCACTGGCGACAACTGTTAGCAATCGTGGGCGAATCGGCAACTCCTCAATACCCCGGGCATCCGCATGAATGGGTCGTTTTCGACGATGGATCAGACCCTATACCCCTACGCCAGACATATCTGCTTCAAGACCCATACTTTACTTTCGAACACATTGACGAATCGGTCATCGATGAATCAGTATGGGGATGCGAAGATCCAAGATGGACCCCACAAACGAACGTAATTGCGAGACCAGGCGGCGCATACATCTGTGCACTATGCAACGAGCAACAGTCGGAGAACCCAAAAGAAAACTCTTGCTTCTGCTTCCCATCGCTGTTCGGCTGCGTAAAGCGAAAGCCGCCACCTGTCCAGGTATACCGCACGCATGATGGGAAGAACAACGGCCTCGTCGCTCTAACGTCTTTCGACCGCGGTACCGCTGTTGGCGAGCTCGTCGGACTCATTACAAAAGGTGTTAGGCATCTCGATGTAATGGATAGCTCAACCCAATCAGCTAGCTACCAGATCTGGCAAGGAAGAGTAGGCAATTTTACGCGCTTCATTAACCACAGCTGCAAACCCAATGCGCAAAGCTCGACTTTTACCTGGCTGGATACGCAAAGGGTGGTGCTGGTTAGTAAGGGGATTGAAGCTGGGGCCGAAATCACGTTGGATTACGGCGACAAGTATTGGGCTGGGTTGGATAAGTCGTGCCTCTGTGGGGAGAGTTGCTGTAGGTATCGGAGAGACGGGAGAAAAGCAACGTAGGACCGAAAAATTTGGTGAGGAAGCTGGAATGAGCTTCGAATAGCTAGGTTGGAGTAATAATAGATGCGAAACATGGTACCTTGATCTCAACTATGCTGAGGATGAAAAGTCTTTGAGCGAACTTGGACTCCATCTTACGAAATACGACTGCGCATTGATGACATGGACTCAGTAAATGAAACGCTGGCAATTGCTAGACAATTAGCGACTCCGTTCAAGACCTGGCAAGAGCCCAGCCATGTCAAATCTGGGCGGTCGTTATCGATAAAGTTAGCGCAAAATATCCCTGCATAAAATTTCGGAGACATCGAACTCGAACATTGACTTTTGCAAACAACAACCACAGCATGCCGGCTAGCGACTACAGCGACTCTGGAGCATCCGACCAGGAGATTTTGGAAGCCCAGTCAGGGGCAAGAAAGAGGAGGAGACTTTCGCCTGCTGATGGCGACGAGAGTTCTGCTTCAGAGGCTGAAGCTCAACCCGCCCCAAAACCACTCCCGGTAGCAGCATCAACAATCTCGCGCATCAAAGCAAAGCAGAATGGCTCGCAAAACACTTCCAATTCATCGAAATCTGAACCCGTTACCGCCGTCAACCCAAAACTCAGCTTTGCTTCACTTGGTGTAGCACCATGGCTTGTTGCCTCGCTCGCTAGCATGGAGATTAAGCGACCGACAGGTATTCAGGCCTCTTGTATCCCCGAGATTCTCAAGGGGAAGGATTGTATCGGTGGATCGAGGACTGGTACGGGTAAAACAGTGGCGTTCTCGGTGCCTATCATGCAGAAGTGGGCGGAGGATCCGAGCGGAATCTTTGCTCTCATCGTCACGTGAGTATTTTCGATCGCGGATGCGGCGCGGTTGGGTCACGAATATTTTGCAAATCCAACGTCCATCTATGGATTCACAGAGTTTTGCATGATATTTGAGTTACACCATGCCTTCTTAAAAGATCAATGCCTACAAAGATCAGGAAAATTCTAACACCCGTCTTAGACCTACACGCGAACTGGCAATCCAAATCTACGAGCAAGTCAAGGCCATCTCAGCCTCTCAGTCTATGAAACCTATCCTCATCACTGGAGGCTCAGATCAACGCACCCAAGCCATCGAACTCGCCTCGCGCCCTCACGTCGTGATTGCGACGCCAGGCCGGCTAGCAGAGCACATCCGAAGCTCGGGCGAAGACACAATATGTGGACTTCGCCGCGTACGATTTGTCGTCTTCGACGAAGCAGATCGTCTGCTCACGCCAGGAAAAGGGTCCATGATCCCCGACCTCGAGACATGCCTCTCAGTACTACCGCCCAAGGAAACGCGGCAAACGCTGTTATTCACCGCCACCGTGACCCCCGAAGTACTCAAACTAAAAGATCAGCCCCGCGCCCCAGGCCGCCTACCAATTTTCGTTTCCGAAGTCGATACCGAGGAGCTGGCCATCCCGCCCCGCCTGCAGCAACTCTTCTACCAAACTCCAGTCACACACAAAGAATGTTACCTGCACGTCCTGCTCAACACGCCCCTGAACAGCGAGAAGAGCGTGATTATCTTCTGCAACCGCACGAAAACGGCTACGCTGTTGGAATACATGCTGCGTCTCCTGGACCACCGCGTCACAGCCCTGCACTCGGGCCTCAAACAATCCGACCGTGTCGGCAACCTAGCGCGCTTCCGCGCCCAAGCAGCCCGTATCCTCGTCGCCACCGATGTAGCAGCCCGTGGTTTGGATATCCCGGAGGTGGCGCTTGTCATCAATTTTGACGTCCCGCGCGACCCGGACGACTACATCCATCGTGTTGGTCGTACCGCGCGTGCGGGTAGGGTTGGCACTAGTATCACGCTCATTGGACAGAGGGACGTTGATCTCATCCTTGCGATTGAAGCGAGGGTCGGCAAGAAGATGGAGCAGTTTGAGGAGGAGGGCGTTAGTGTGGAGGGCAGGGTTGAGCGGGATGCGCTTAAGCCCGTTACCGAGAAGAAGAGGGAGGCGCTGCTTAGTATTGAGGAAGGGAGGGATGTTCTGGGTAAGAGGAAAGTGGGTATGCAGAAGAGGAGGGTGGAGTAGCAGCGGCCATCATCGTCTTTATGTTCTTGTCTGGGAGACGGGTTATTTTTCTTCCCAGTGCGGTACCGAACTTTAAATTTGATTACTAGATGCTAAGAAAAGAAAGAAAGTTGTACACAAAATCAATCCTCCCTCACCTTCACTTCTCCACCGCAGCCGCAACCGCCTCCCCCTCCGCCCTCTCATTCTCCCGCACCCTCCACCCCTCAATATACCCCTCGACCTCCTTACACCCATTCAGCCTCCCCGCAACCGGCTCCCCCCACATCCCCCAGAACGGCACCACACCCGTCCACGTCCTTTGCACGAGCTCCGCATTCCTAACATCATTGCGATCCTCACTCGGCCCGCCCTCTCTAACCTTCGCCGACGCAGACGAAATCCGCACTCGAAGCACCCCCGTACTCTTCTTCTCCGCACTTGTGGGCGGAACCCGACTCCCCTCCCACCGCCCAGGCAGCATGTTCTCCGTGATAAGCCGCATAGCCCACAGAGCCTCGTCGGCGTCGTCGACTAGCGTTGCGTAGCCGAAGGCGATGGCGGAGCGGTAGTTGCAGGAGTTGTGGAAGGGGGTTAGGGAGAGGACGAGGCCGTCGAGGAGGGTGGCGGTTACGGTTATCGGGAGGCCTGCTTCGGTTTCGGTTTCGTTGTCGTTTTCGTCGTTCGGGCTGGGGGTGGTGGAGGAAGACGCGGAGGAGGCGGAACTGGAGTTTCGGAACATGCGCCCGGAGATGTAGCCGTGGAGATAGATGTCCTGGGCTGTTGTCCCTGCGTCTGCGGAAGGAGACCGGTAGTTTCCTGTGCAGCCTAGCATGGGGAGCACGACGGGGAAGGCGTGTGTTGGGTCGACGAAGGAGACGTGCAGGATGGGCGTGGTATTTATGAGGGTGTGGATGGTGGGGTAGTCGTAGTGGGCTGGAAAGTGCGGTTAGTGTTTGGGTGTAGGTAGGATGTGTAGAGGAGATGGTAAAAAAAGTATACAACTCACCTCTCTTCGCCAACCTCCCTAGTTTATTAACACTCGTCTTGGGGTACTCGGACGCCATATTCTCGTAAATTATCTTTCTTCCCTCTTTATCTTTTCCAGTGCTATCCTATCCTTTTGACTTTCACTTTCATCTACCTTAATCTTACCCCTTCTCTTTCCTTCCCTTCTCAAACCCCTTCGTCCTCCCACCAGCCTCCTACTTATACACCACCTCACCTCACCACCACCACTACGACTACCCGCAGTCATGACTCCGCCTCCGATCCGGACTCCCCCTGGTCAAGGCCTCCCAATCCACCCAAGCAACCACGGCTGTACCTACCGGATGCAGAAGTGGGGCTGCGTAACGCACACGTTGCTATTGGCCAGCCTTCTACGCGTAGACGGCGGGGGCGTGTACTGCGTGTATACGATGATTTATCGTAATACCGTGCGTTCGGAGGCTACGGTAATAACAAAAAAAGTACGTATGTGGAGGAGTAGGAGGAGAGGGAGGTGTTGGAGACGGGTATTACAGGGTATTCGGGGGAATGGTGGTGCAGGGGTCCAGAACATGCAAAGTACACACATGGATAGTAATACGCGGGTAGAGTCATATGCTAGGGAAAGAAGAGGTGCCTGTTTTCTGATGTGAATGTGTCGTTTGTGGAGTGGTTGGTGGGGGAATGTGTTCGTGATGGATATGGGTGGTGAAGTTTACAACAGCGAGTGTCCTTGTGACGAACTTGAAATCTCTTTTCCTATCTCTCTTGCTTTCTCCTCTCCTCCCATTTTCGAATCCAGCCAGGCAACAATACCAACGACCCCGATATGGTGAAAGAGAAAAGAAGAAAAAAAAGCCTCAATGGGCGACAAACATGCACAAGAGCCCTGATCCCTTCGTGATAAACCTAGAACCCCAGCCTAGAAAAGAAACGACGACAACAACAACAACAACTACAACAACAACAACTACAACAACAACACCCCTTCCAATGCAAAGATAATCCACACCTCTTCCCCTTTTTCTTCATCATTTCCATCTCTCCAATCCTCATCTAAAACCCCACGCACACCTCAACCCACCCCTAACACTCTCCAGCTTCAAACACTGATACGGACTACTCTGGGGATCATAATACAAGCCCTCGAGCGCGCCCGATCTACGATCAAGGGCAACGTAGTAAAAGCCGCTAATGGTAAGGCCACAGCCCGAATCATCAAATGTAGCGTGTTCGGCGTCGTTGGTGGTCGCAGAGTTGTTGTTGTTGTTGGACGAGGAAGAAGAAGAGGGTTGTAAGGGTGTGATTTCGACTTCGGCGCGGCCGGTGGCTGCGTTGCGAACGATGCGGTAGGGTGAGGGGGCGAGCTGTGAGGCGTGGGTTGTGGAGGCAGCGGTGCCGGGAGGAGGAGGGTAATAGGACGGTGTCGTGGTGTCGTGGGTCGCTGCAGACCATGGGTTGGGTGCTGGACCATCGGGGAAAGAGGGTATGGTTGTGGAGGCGGGTGGTTGGATGGGATCTGCTGTGCTGCGGTTGAGGCTTTTGACAAAGCACCGCTCCTTCCAGCGCATTAATATCCATTCTTGGGCCAGCACTTGTTCAAGCCATTTCTTGCTCGTCAGGGCGCGGACTACTTCCTCGTCGCTCATCTTCTGAAAGGGCGGTAGCTTGCGCCAGTATGTTGCGTCGTTTGCGGCGTTGGATTTGAAGGATTCGGTCAGGAGGGTGTGGTTGTTGAAGTCGAGGATTTCGCCTTCGAGGTACGTGGTGATGGAGGATGTGCGTGTGACTGGCGGGGCGGTGCCGGTGGTGGTGGGGAGCATGGAATGCGAGTGGGGGTGGGAAGGTACGTTATACGCCTCCATGGTTGCCGATAGAGACATGGTGTCCCAGTCGACGTCGTGTATTGTGACCTTGACGGGCCATCGGTCCTGGTGTGGCGGCGCATCGGGTAGCTGAGCGTTGCGGCTCGTAGAGACTTGGTGCGGGTTCCATATCCATGGGCGGATGGGAGGCGGGAGTCCAGGATGGCGTGGTGTGACGGAGGCGCTGGCCGCCATGTTGGTCGCGTGCTGGCACCCCGAGAGCACGGCGCCGGGGACCAGCCATGAAGTCTCGGTGGGTGGAGGTATCGTCAGGGTGTCGGCGACAAAGTCAGCATGCTGCAGGCAAAAGTAGTCCTTTGACAGAAAGCCGGCATCGCGGGCACATTCGAGGCTCTCGTCGACGCTGTTGGAATGGCGTATGCGCGACAGGTACTTGACAGTTTGCTCGAGCATGGGCGAGGTGCGGGCGTCGGACAGTCGCTGCATTGAAGTTTGGCGGGCCGTGGTGTCGCGGTCGCGATCTCGCTCTCGGTCTGCGGATTCGTTCTGCAGGGCGACTCTCTGGTGCAGCATCTCGCGGAGGCTGCGGTGTGCGACGCGGCTGGGGGGCCCGTCAATGGACGCGGTTTCCCTGGTGCGGGCAGAGAAGCGTGCATGTCTTCGTACGCCGGCCGACTGCAGGATGGCCGTCGACCTCAGCGAGCTCTCGGTTGCGCCGCCCGCCGCCGGCTGCTCACTCGCAGGCGACCAGTCATACAGGCTGTTCTGGCTAGGGACGCGGTCGCCATAGTTGTTGTCGCTCAGCCGGCTGAGGCGGCTCATCACTCGCCGCAGTCGGTCGCGCTGCTCCAGCTCGTCTCTCTGGCGCTCCAGCAGGCGCAGGCGCTCGCGGGACCGTTCCAGGCGCACCTGGTCGTGCTCGTGGGCGACGCGCAGATAGTGCAGGTGGGCGCGCTCCAGGTTCTCGTCGTCGGCAATGGCTTCTTCCTCTTCGGCGGGGGTGCCCAGCGTGGCGGCGAGGTTGAGCACGTCGTCGTTGACCGGGCTCTCGAGTTCGCGCAGGGCCGAGATGAAGGTAGGCTCGGGATCCTATTGAGCGGCTACGTCAGTCCTGTCCACGTCCACATGTCCGGGCTTCCTTACAGGCGAATTGGCGGGCGGCATTATGACCAAGCAGGCGCAACGGGCATGGCGGGACGTGGCGATGAATCAGACAAAGTGCTGGATGAACATGAACATGAACGTCAACTGTCGCACGCGCACAAGGCACCATGTTGAAACCTCAAGCCCGTCGCCTCGGCGAAACTGATGGGCAGCCCACGCCTCTGAAAAGCAATCTCACCCACAACCCAGCCTTCCGCGCCGCCCTACCTACCCAATTCTCCGTCGGCCGCCCCAAGTAAGCAGTATTGCGGCACAGCAAGCACGTTGAGCATGCTCGCTTGTGTGTGCCCCAGATATCCACCTTCAACTTCTGACTGACCCGACACCACGGTCCTGAGTGATCCGCATCAAAGCTCGAGCCATGACACTTTACTTCAGTGGGTTGCGCATACTACTCCAACTTTAGTAGTGCATGTCGATTGCATCAACGGTTGGACACTTTTCACACAAACTGCGGCTAGGGCAGCCTTCCCTCGCCTAAGCGTCAGAACACTACTTTCAGACAATGGCAGCAATGCAAGAAATGTCTTTCTGAAGATTTTTTTTTATTCATTGATTTGATTTCAAAGTTTTGTTTTTTATTAATTTAGAAGGCTAAATGAGAAGCTAGCTTCTGTGTCCAGCATCCTATTCACAGACTCCCAGATCAACTGGGTAGCGTGCTTCTCTCAAGAACTAGCTTGGAGTGTAGGAGATGACCCTACAGGTCTTTGCGCATCCAGTATCCCGAGCCAACTCAGGTCAGCAAAAGCCCAGAAGTGCATTAGGAAGCGTTTGCTCCGCAAGCAGAGGACCACTTCCCAAGAGTCCGAGACGCCACGGGCGTACTCGTGTCTCGACCCTGCGCAGTTTGCTGACCCTCACCAACCCAGTACTCCTTCCGCAACAAAAGACGAGCTATTACAGCGACATCGCAGATGCGTGTATATAACTTTTGTCGCCGCCTTTCTCGGCATTTCCAGCTGGTACTCAATACCAGTCCAAGCAAGGCAAAACATCGTGAACGTTGATCGCGTCAAATCGTGAAAGAGTCATGGCATGCCACAGGCTCAACGAAGAGATAGCGCATCCGTCCAGGAGTGGTAAAAAGCGACATTAAAACAAGAAAAACCAAAAAAACCCAGTCGAGTGTGTGCCTGACATCTCGTAGCCGTGAGGCTGTTGTTTACCGTCTTCCGTGTTGAAATGCCCGACATGCATGCCTCCCAGAGATGCTGTATTCAATCAAAGAAAAGACCTGGTCCGGCCGTGTTGTGCAAATGGACAGAAAAAAATCGCTCGCTCAAAAACAGACAATGACAAAACGTGTGGGAAAAGCAGGTATCAAAGGAAAATGTACGACAGAAGAGAGGAGAAAATGACGCTCGCTAAAAATCGATGATAAACGCCGTCCCATGCCGGTTGGAGGATGATGTCAGGGGGTTCCGATCATCATGTCGTGAATATCGCATTCGTCTCGTGTCGGGCGTCGCAAGGTTGGTGCGCTGGCAACCTGCGCGCATGGGGAAGAAACTGGGGGGACTGGCCAGGTCCGCGCTTCCCACCATCGACGGAGAACAGGTACATGTACCACAGTGCAGTCGGGCATCCAGCCTATGTGAATGCGGCGTACTGTGGTGCAAATCCTGTGTCCCATCCGAAGCCGCCGTATCCTCCGTGAACGGCGCTTGACCCGCACTGCTGGGCAAGCACGCTCGGTAGAGGAAGGGCTGGGATCGGTGCCGATGCTGGGGGCGGGCTGTAGTACGAACTCGATGTGTATGGGCTCGTGCTTGGCGCGTACGGGCTCGTCGAGTTGTATGGTTGGCTGAAGGAAGGCGTCGGTGACGGAAGTTGGATAGCTTCAAACCCCATGTTTCCCATTGTACTCCAGAAGGAAGGACCAGTCTCGCCGCAGGTAGCAATCGTAGGGCTGGGCGTCGAAGGGACCACTCTCCACTGATCAACCGGTGCAGAGTGCGACTGGTGCATGTGCTGTGTTGGCACCCACCAGTTTGCAGAACCGGGCGAGCTTGGTAGAAGAGGCGCTGGTCGGACGACGTCGACGATCCTGGGAGGAGGAGGAAGGAGCGGAAGGAACAAGCCCATAATGGCGCTCTTGACGTCCTCACCTCGACTCTCGAGTAGTTCTCCTGCGCCATCCTCCTCCAGACCTTCCAGAGCCTTGACACCAGTGCGGAATACGTAGCGGTTGACAGCCTGAACAAAACCATCTTGGAGCTTCTTCAGCTGCTGCTCCTTCTCGGCCCACTCCCAGGTGCTGGCGGAAACATCGACAGAGTAAATGTCCTTGTGGTACTCGATGAGCGCTTCGATGGTCTCTGGTGTAAGCTTGAATGCGACCTCATGTTGTGAAACCATGTCGACGTGTACAATGTAGGCCTCGATGTGGATAAGCTGGTAGTTGAACAGGGCTTCTACGAGTGGGTTGGCGTCCTTGCGAAGTTCCGAGTCGGGGGCCTTTGGTACCATGATGGAGCAGAGCGACCAAATTGCGTTTGGGCCGGAGAGTGTCTCTGTCAGACACCGCGTGTGTTGTTGTACGCTGTTCAATGGCCGCTTGACACGGTTGACTCTCTTCAACGTCTGTGTTAACCATGGCTCGGCCTTGGATGCCAAAACAACGTTGACGTTTGAACGGGGCGCAAAGGCCGCAGCCGAGGCGGGTAGTAACGAGATCGGCATGGTGGTAGTGTTTCAGATGGTTTGTGCGAGACGGTGCGATATTAGATGGGACGGATTCAACGATTTAAAGGAAAGAAACAAAAGAGATGTTGTAAGAAAAAAATGTCTCTGGCGGATATAATTTTCGTGAGGCGCCTTGGATTGAGATGGAGAGACAGGGAGGGGGCGGGCGAATGGGGAGGGGAGAAGGCGAGGTGGGAGGTGGAGGGTGAAGAAGGCTAGTGGTGGTGGGTGCCATCTCTTAAGAGCTTACAAGCGACGATCAAGGGCCACTCGGCGTGGCCACAGACTCGGCAAGGATTTCATGCACACTGCCCCGTTTAGCTGCACTGCACATCTAGCTTGTTTAAACGTGCATATGGCGAAGAGTCCGCAAGCTGCAGGTTTAGTCGGATCTAAGCTGACCGACGGACACGGCGACGGCGTTGCGCACGCGTGGATAGGCGGATAGCTGCGTGGGCGAAGATTGCGATGCCCTCATGGCTGCCAGCCATGTGCGAACGACTATTTCGCTATGCAGCCACGGAGATGAGAACAAAAGAGGCGCCTGATCAGCCTCCCGAGTGAAAATAGCAAAATTAGTCGTCAACTATGACCGAATGCTGCTGGCGACCATGGCAGCTGAAGGCGGAGCCCACGGTCGGGTCATGCATGTGAGGTTGCAGAAACCTGATCAGGCGGCCGCAGCAGCCCGCGCACGTCTACAGGCAGAAGCTGGATACACGCCGTAGGCGAATTTCGCGGACGAGTGAATCCTGCGACTGCGCTTACAGTTGGGCCTCGAGCATGTGGTGTTGCGACATCACACGGATTCCAGAAGCTTTCCTGGCTCGTCCAGATGGAGAGGGCACCGCAGCGGCTTTGCTACCCTTTTGGGATGTGTGCGGTTAAAGGGAGGGACAAGCTCTTTTGCGCTTGTCAAGGGGGGTGTTTCTGCGAAATCTTCAAGGTGGGTGTAGTCGTGGTAGTCTTGGACCGTCTACAGGTTGACGTTGCTTGAGCCTAAAAATGGCCTCGAAACAGTCAGCCCAATCAGCTGGTCCAGCAGGGATGCGAGCAGGGTTCTCTAGCGAAAAACCCGCGATCATGTGCGTGGGCCTGTTCAGACACGGCCCAGAAGTTTAACATGGCAGTACCATTGTCGAGTAGCTCCGGCGCCTGCTGAAGCATGCTGGAATCATCTATTGTGCGCAATGCTTCCTGACGATGGTGAGGCTGCTGCTGCTCGTCCGGACGGCATTGAGTTCTGCGCCACATCGCTCGTAGCCGAAGGCACACATGATGTGCTGTTGCGGCTGTGCAAGCGGTGACGGCTGCTGGAGGGCGATCATTCCCGGCATTGCCGAGACTTTCGCACAAGTCCGACATCTACCCACAATGACCTGGCAATGCTGGCAATGTTGGCAATAACTCGCCCTGGCCGATATACTACCGTTCGTCTAAGAGAAACGGTCGCCTCTTTGCGGAGCGGAGCCTGTAGCGCACAGGAGATGCGTTTCGATCCTGAGCGCATCCAAGGCCTCGACCTGTGCGATTGGAGAAGAGTGTCTTCAAGTGAAGCAAAGCGAGACCATTACGCAAGTGCCAATCAATCCCGGTATGCACCATTCGTTGTCCCATCTGGATGGACTTATCGATAACATGCATCTCATATCTCTGCCATGTTTCAGACTTGATGGCTGCGCCTCATAGCAAACGAATACGCGGGGCAAGATGCATGTACGGCCGGCGTGGCGGCCCTGCCCCACGTGAATGATGGTGTTTTGCTGCAGTTGTAATGGCAATGCTCCGACAAAAAGGATCGTGCATCTTGGGCATCATGGTGTAAGGATGCCCTCTGCTCCGTTGACGCATTTTCAGCTGGACAGGGCTCGGCCAGGTCAGGTGCCCCACTAAGCCGACATCAAGCGGCTTTCTCCTTCCGTCCCCCCACGACTCAACCCTTCGCAAGGCGTGTCCTCGCGCCAACACAACACAACACAACACAACACGAACACATTGCCCGTGATGGACCATCGTCATAGAGTATGACTGTTCATGCAGACAATTCATCCGCCCGTGTTTCACTATATGCCGGTGAAGAAACGGCCGCATGCACCCTGGAAGTATCGTGACGTGGAGCCCGATGACTCACTCATGACAAGCAAAGCTACACTTGGGACGAAAAAGAGTAGCCCGTCTATCCTTGAACACACTTGCGCGGCCGTTGCATTCGAACTCCAGCGCTACCAAACTTCTCGCACTCCAAGCCTTTCGCGCGCTGCAACATCTCTCGAACCCATCCAATACCCTCTCATCTCCCTTGTCATTCTCTGGAGGTTGGTGGGCAGTAATGCGGGTGCATCACAAGCCATTGTGAATGCTAACTCAACGGCCTCTAGAGACGGCTTGCTAGTACCGTGACAATGAGGTTACACAAACTAGGCTTGGCCAGTCGCAATAGTCGCGCAAACTTCATGGCCAAAGGCTCACAGCTCGACCGTTAGACTTGCACCTCGCAGGCCCATATCTGCATTTCACATGCCTACTATATTGCAACTGTCCTATTATTGTCATGCAAGGAGGTGGAATTGCCCAGCTTGTGTCGTCCCACCCAGCAGTATTAACACACCCAAAGTCAACACCAACATCCCGCGATAGATGTGTAGTTGTCTCAAAACAGATATCGTTGAGAAAGAACGGGACCAGGGTCCCGCACTCCATAGCCAGTATAAGGTGTCTGCTCCGAAGTTGGGGGCTTTTCTTTATCCAAGCCTTCCTGGATCAGTTGCAGGCGCGGACTCAGACACAGCAGCCGCCCCCAACATCCTTGACGGGGAGCTCGGACTACCGCAGCCCTGGGATCCACCACACCATCTCCTCGCCCGCGGACCTCAGCATATCATCTTTGAGAACACGACGATCGGGGATGTCGGCTTTTCTCCTAGTGGGAGCCTGTCCCGTCAAACTACATCTGGACCTTTGCACATTTACAAGGCTGACCGATAGGAATCCCAGGCACGGGAAAAGGGACACCTTTATCGTTGATCGGTAGTTCCGCCTGTCAATCCATGTTCCTGGCACTGGATGGCTTCCCTGAGCGGACCGCATGCACGGCATAACTGTTGAGCTTTGTCGGCGCTTCGCCAGACTGCTTGCTGTTTCGACTAGCCTCTTACTCCACGATCGAAGCATCACAACCTCCACTATGGCATCTAGACCGTCTCACGCAGCCGCTGACGTACCCACACTGAAGCCTCACCTTACGCCCAACATGATAATGTCAGCCGCTTCTCAGCTAGGACATTGTGCAGTATCAAGCACCGAGTTCAAAAAGGAGATCCATATGGCCCATGCTGGTCGTGCATCTCGGTCGTCGGTTTTGCGAGTATGTCTTGGAAGCGCAAGTCGAAGCGAGAATACTCCTTACTGAGGTAATCCTCATCTCCACCTTCAGATCGTCAAAACTTAACACGGGTTATCTTCCTTTCTGGTATACCAGCACCGACGCCGAGTTGACCAGCAAGCATCTATCCCGGCGACGGCATCCGTAAAGTACCGTCGCAAACCAAGACGGGCCGCAACATCAGATCTTTGCCCCCACGACTCTACGCAATCTAAGGTCATGTTTCCCTCCTTTTTCCAGAGTTTCCGGTGCTAGGATTTGCTATTTCAAACAGACCTCACGTCTCCGCTTGATATCCGCGCCCCTTGGTCACACTCGTTACATCAGTCTCGGACTTCGCTTATATCTCATCATGGGGCTCCGGACCAACCTTGCTATCTTTTAGTCCGTACATGTGTAGAAATGACTGCTTTTTTGAAGAACCGCGCCTTCCGAATGGTAAGTATAAGGTTTCGGAGATGAGATTTTGGTCTGACGAAACTTGACTATTCTGATACCAAGATCTAGTGGAGACTCTAGATTGACTACATAGAACTTGACGTAAGTACAGCTCAGGAGGGTATTCGTGGCGGGGATGGTATCCTGGTTCCAGTGGCTGGGTGACACATAAGCTCTACCGGACGAAGTTGGGTTCAGTGAAGTAGGCAAGTAGTCCGCGGTCCGAAAATATGGTCTGCGCTTCTAGACGGACACATCTCATTGTAGAGACAACATATGGAGCTTCTCATTTCTTTCGGTGGGGAAGTCGGTGGCCGCTGCGGTGTCCATTCGCCAACAGCTCTGTGGTGGAGGGCCATTTCTTTCTACGAACATGACACGTAGGCTTAGCTCGATAATTACACATGCTCACTAATTCGTCAAGTGGGTGGTTTGTAGGAACGCTCTCAGTAATTATCCAAAGGTCCGGAATGCTACGCCACAAGTACGACTCGCCTGAGCAGCTCTAGCTTAGCGAGCTTATGGAACGAGTCGTGAGACGGCATAGCTCAGCAACGTTGCATTAATTGCAATACTCTGCTACTTCACATCAAGAGCCAGGAAAGCATATCTGGACTACCTGGTCGAATGCAGCGTGACAAGTCACCAGACATAGGTGGCAAGTGTCTTACCGCCAGCTCCGTTGTCGTATCGTGACCGCCTCACTCAAAGAATTGACGCAGCTCCGCCAACATCTGATTACTCTCGCTAGGCAGTACATACGGATAGGTGATTCCAACGAATCTACTTCTACATAAATTTTTTCGCAAGAAAACAAGTGATTAGAACGTACCCGAATTTTCCGAGGCTGTGCTCATACATTATCACGTGAGCGAGCCAGGGCCTCGGCGGCTTCGGAGCTCATTCATCCGCCGAAGACATCGGCAGTTGTATTGTCATGTCATAACTGCAACTGCCGACGCTCCCAAGGTCCACAGGCTGTCGTTATCACCTCACACCAGGTCTAGCTGTTGAGATGACAGAGGCCGGCAGTTCGAGAATAGCACAGAGCACATGGCACGAATGCTGCGCCGTACGTTGCGAAGATGTAAGGGAGTATGCGATGATTTCGCTACCGTACGGCCTTCTTGCGCCGATAAGCTGGCGAGTAGCAGACAGGTGGATAGATTGGATGCATTGCGATAACCGAGTTTTGAGTTGAATGGCACAGCGTAGATAATGGGCGTTCTGTCGGTGTTGATGAAGCTTACCCCGCGAAAGCCCCGGACCTAACCTCCCCGCGCCATCCTTCCAAGCCATTCCAGAGAAGCCACCGACCCACTTGCATCATATCACGTCTCAAAATATCAACTGCCGACAAAGTTAATCTTGCGCAAGCACTTCAATCGCACAACGATGGCGACGCCGACGCGATCCGAGTGTGTAGCAACGCGGGACGACCATGGCACAGGCCAGATCGTTGGCCATTTATATGAGCATGCGCCCCGGGCAGCCTTTGTAGATATGAAGCGTGTGTTGCTTACTTGGCTCCCAACTTGAATCCCCGGATACCGGATCGATAGTACCTGTCAGCGATTATATTGGGTTTGTGCAAGATGCTTGCCAACGAGATCCTTCCACTGCTGGTGCGGTATTGGCCACTAGTATTGGTCACAACTACACTGGCATATCTGCTCAACAACAAGTACTGGAATGGTTTGAACAAGTACCCTGGACACTGGGCTGCTGGATACACCAACTGGTGGCGGCTATGGGACGTGTCCAAGAAGAATCATCACTGGACCAACATTGCACTACATCGGAAGCACGGAGACGTTGTACGGCTAGGACCAAACGTTCTATCATTTGCGGACCCGAAAGCTATCAAGGCCATCTATGGGCTGAACAAGGGTGTTGTCAAGGTACGAACACTCTCAAGAATGCGCGTTAAATGATAGCTGACTTTATCTAGTCTGACTTCTACCCCGTTCAAGGCGCCGTGTCCAAAGGAGTACCGTTGCTCTCGCTCTTCTCAACCACGGATGAAGATTTCCATGCAAAGTACCGCCGATGCGTGAACAACGCCTTCGCCATGAGCTCGCTTGTCAACTACGAGCCTCTCGTAAGCTCAACGCTTACATACTGGCTCGACAAAACGGAGCAGATGTTTGCCAACACCGGTCAAAGCTGCAACTTCAGTCAATGGCTGCAGTTCTTTGCCTTTGACGTGATTGGAGAACTAACATGGAGCAAGCGACTCGGCTTTGTCGAGGGCAACAAGGATGTAGACAACATCATTAGTTTCCTAGGCAAGTTCTTCGATTACGTCGCTCCGGTATGTTAACCCCGTAAAAAAAAGCGCCAGCATACACAACCGACATGCTCACCAAGACCAGGTTGGCCAAATCCCTATACTCGACCGGATCCTCTGGAAGAACCCCATCAGTCTGTTCGCGCAGCGCATCGGCCTAGACAAACGCATCCACCCAGTAACCCTCTTCGCGCTCAACCGGTCCAACGAGCGCGCCGCGCAAGTCGAAAAGATCAAACGCTTCGGCCTCTCTGACGACGAGAAAGCAAACGCGCACGGCATCGACCTCCTCTCCAAATTTGCCCAAGCAAGCCACGACCACGACTTCATGGACGACGACCGCATCCTCTCCACATGCACCTCCATGGTCTTCGCCGGCTCGGAAACAACCGCAATCTCCCTCTCCGCAATCTTCTACTTTCTCGCCAAGCACCCGCCCGTCTACGCAAAACTAATGCAGGAACTCGACGTCGCCGTCGGCCAGGGTGTTATCGAGTCGCGCCCCGATAAAACCGTGTCCTGGCCCGAGGCCCAGAAACTGCCGTACCTCGATGCCGTTATCCAGGAGTCATTCCGTCTTCATCCTGCTCCTGGCTTGATCCTCGAGCGCGTCGTGCCTAAACAGGGTCTCGAGGTTAATGGCGAGTTCATCCCCCCGGGCACTATTGTTGGCTGCAACGCTTGGGTCGTGCATCGGAGACCAGAGGTGTTTGGCTACGACGTCGATGCCTTTCGGCCGGACCGCTGGATCCAAGCTTCTCCCGAGAAACTCAAGGAGATGAAGGGGACTATGCTGCAGTTTGGCGCGGGCGCGCGCACGTGCATTGGCAAGAATATTAGTTTGTTGGAGATTTATAAGTTGGTGCCTAGTTTTTTGAGGAGGTTCGAGGTGAGTCTTTTTCTTTTCTCCTAACCTTTCCTTCCTTGCCTCTCCTTTCTTGTGCTGTGCTATGTGTGTGTGATGATTAGCTAGACTGCTGTCAACAAAGCATTTTAACTGACTTTGCTGCACAGATTGAGCTTGAGCGCCCCGGTGCAGAGTGGAAGACGCATAATGCCTGGTTTGTAACGCAGAAGGAGTTCAACACTAGGTTTAGGCCGAGGAGAACATCACCGTAGAGTGTCTAGCGAGAAAGAGAGAAGGATGGGGGAGGGGTTTGATTTGCGGTTCGGTATATTGTCTTCTTCACTTGTAGCGTCTCTAGCGTAATGAGAAATAAGAGATTTCATTCCTTTTATCCATCATCTGCCATTGTCACAATGACTAGGTGCGTGGAATCACATTAAAAATGCCTTGAATTCTGGGTGAAGATGTATATGCACTATTCAAGTGTGACTTTTTCTTTTCCTGGCGAATCAATTTCGTCTCCGCAATTGCGAGACGAATAGATCCCGAGTCCGTTACTATATATTTTTTACAGTCATGTCACATGCCAATTCGTTACATCAACAAATATCGTACAAATCATCTCCCATGCACACGCGGAAACTCTATGACCTGCTCTTGCTCAACTCACTCTGCGCAGTCGCAGTAGGCCCACCCTTAACCCGCTCACCACCTGTAACCTTCTTCTCGCCCTCAGTGATATCATGCAGCGCCTCACTCGTAATGGGCTCCTTGGCATGGCTTTGCGCCTGCGCTGTGGGACCACCCTTCACCGGCCTCGCCTCACCGGTAATCTTCTTCTCTGCCTCTGTGATCTTGTGCAGGGTATCCGAGTCAAGTTTACCGGTTGCAGGACTGTTGTCTGCATTGCTGTTGCTGGTGTTGTTCTGTCCAGCTACCAAAGTCGATTGCGCGACAGATGTAGGACCGCCCTTGGAGGGCGCACTGTTGCCCGTGATGTTCTTCTCGCCCTCAGTGATGTCATGGACGACTTGTGCGGTAAGGGGCTGGCCGGCGTGCGACTGCGCCTTTGCGGTAGGACCGTTCTTCGCGGGCACGTCGCTGCCCGTGATTTCCTTCTCCGCAGCGGTGATGTGCGAGATGAAGGTTGAGTCGACGTTGACGGCCATGGTGGCTGTGAGGGAGAATGGCCGGCTGATGTGGTTGCTGAGGTCGTTTGTGATGCGTCGGCCAAAGGGTATTGTTCTCGATGCGGGGACGCGGGTGCTTGATTGTGCGAGGAGGAAAGTGCGGTTTAGACGGAGGATTCTGGATGCCATTGTTGCTGCTTATGAGTGTATGTGCTTTCTTATGTGTTCGCTGTATGCCTGGGAAAGGGAAATGTGGGTGTGCATGTGGGTGTGGACTGGTTGTTGTACTGTGATGAAGTCCTGATGTAATGGGAAAATCCTGATGCGCCCCTTTGTTTTACAGCAGTGTCTGTATGTGAGCTGAGAGTGACGTTAATATGGGTCTAAAGGATGGCCTTCTACACCATTTGCTGTCAATGGCTTGTGCATTTCCCGCATAGCTCATTGCAGATTCTGCATCAATGGCGACTACATTCCGGCGATGATCGTGAGATGCAGGTACCGTATCATCGATGGCGCTGGCGAGTGTGTGATGCGCGGCGGTGGTGTGGTGGACCTATGATGTCAGTATCTTCTGGGGAAGATGCGGCGAGGCTAGTCCTCTTCTAGTCGCAGGGTATTAGCGGTGAGCTAGCATCGTGATTCTTTCTGCGACTTCTTTTCCAGCATTCACGCATTGATTTCTGGGACGATTAAAGGCTTTGTAACACTCAAGAGTGACTACTGAAAGTCTTCTAATGCTCCCACAGGCATGCGTTCTTTGCAGAAATTGTGGGTTAGCGTTTGGACCCATGCACGTAGGCAGGCCAAAGACGCACCGCACCGCACCGGCCGCTCCCTGGGAGCACCATGATTTAGTGACTGCATCAGAAACTCTTCTGTCAATATACATTAGATTACTCGGGTAACAATAGCTTGGTCCAACCTTTTCATTTCAGTGGCCAAACAAAGTGAGAAAAAAGGCATGCTAAGGAAAGCATACTGTAACACAAAAAGGCTCACACCCAACCATCCCTCTCCCTATCCTCCTTCACATTCCCACCTTTCAGCCACCCAACCCCCACGTTCGCCACGCCTTTCCATTTCTCAACGCTCTTCTTCTTGCTAAACCGATATTGGCGGTCGCTAGTCCGTTCCAATCTCTCCTTGAGTAGCCCATCGCCCGACGCACCCAAGCCACCGAGCTCAATATCCTCACGCACTTCCGCTTCACGGAAACCAAACGCCGAGCCGGCGCCTCGTCGCGAAATGACAGAATTCACTCTGTGCAACGTTGGCGGTCTGGAACTGAGCGTTTCGTTTGATCGGACTCTGCGCAAGCGGTCTTGCAGGTCTGCTGCCTCGCCATCTCCTAGGATCCTACCTTTGCGATTGGATGGTGGAGTGCGGTAGTCAAAGTTTGAGCTTGCGCGGCGGAGACCGTATTTACGGGGGCTTTGCTCGAGAGCTTGGCCGAGCTCTTGGATAGCTTCGTCTCGTGCGCGCATGCGTTCTAGTGATTGCATGCGTGGTGCTGCGAATGCGCGACCTTGAACAGACTGGGAGGGGCGACGACCGAGACGCGGCGGTGAGTGGCGTGCTGTGCGTTTCTCCTCGATGGCCATGGCGACCTGGGCGACCGAATTGGGCACCACGTCAAGAGAATTCTGTGGGAAGATGGTCAATGGTGGGTGCAAAGAAGAGGGGTTGGTCATGGGACCTACCATGTGGATGAGCACGATTGGTAACTGGACGGTAACGAGCTTTCTGGAGCTTGTCAGCTTCATCGGTGAGATGCGCGAGACTACTGACGTGTGTGCACTACAAATTATAACATTGAGGAAATATCGAACTTCGAAGTATTTACCTGAATAATTAGCATTCGGGCTGATAGTGTACTGATCTTGACATACCGCACTTCACTGTAGCATGCCCACGAGGCACTTCCAAATCGCAAGTGCGGAGATGAGTTTGACATGTAGCTACACCATGCCAACCAGGAGAACCATTCTTCACAGTTGCTTTGCTTAGTACGGATCGCTCGTTGCTGTCGAAGATGCGAGCCTGACCTGCAGACTTTTCCATGGTGGATGCAGCAGCCTGCAAAGCGTCCTCATTAGCACTAGCAAGCAACACCAGAACGAGATCGCGCAACAAACGTGTTTGTAGCAAAGTATGTCTCGCTCCAGCTGAAGCTCAATCTTCTTCACTGTCTTGCGGCTGTTGTTGGCGATATGTACGTCCACGTAAAGACTTGTGCCGCTGACCCAGACTTGTCGGTGCAAGCCTGCAGTGGCCCGGACGACTTCGACAGTCGTGTCGCGAGGCCTGATCCATTCGTCGGATGCGGTCAATGGACTTGGGAGTGACATAAGCGCCTTTTCAGCTATCATGTTGTTAGATCATCTTTGGGAGCTGGAGTCTTGGGGGCCGTACGATCATAGACGGACAGGACTGCCACATCTTCAGAAGTTCTTACAATGTACTGTCTGCCCTGGTCGCGGATAAGAAGCGACACGCAAAGTATGTATCGTATTCTTGCGTTCTTCGAATGAAACGGAGGGGGCCCGACGTTGAGCGGAAGGCTGAGGTTGAACGCGAGATTGGTCATAGAAGGCATGAGATGCCAGAATAGATTTTCTGGGCCAATTGGCTGTTGCGTATCCACCATGTTTTGAGGCGGAGGATTGTCCTCATCGATAAGCTCTGTAGCTAGATTCAAGAACACGGCTCGTCTGTTACCACTAACCTCCTCCGTTCCCAGAAGGTCGATGGATATCCGTGCGATGTCTAGAGTCCTTCTATGACGTATTCGCTCCGCATCGTCGATATTTATTTGGACAGTGCCTTCGATGGAACCTCCTCCCACGAATATGCCTGCGGATAGATCTAGACCAAGCTCAATTCGGGGGTGGCGATGGGACGGGAACTCGAGAAGCTCCTTTGAAAGCGGTTCGCGAACAAAGGTCCTAGAGGGTATGCGTCTGTGGGTATCATGAGCGACTGGGTTGAGGCATGCGGCGACGTGGCGGAGGGGAGATTGGGATTGACCGCGCCTAGGAATGACATTGGCATCGTTTTTAGGAGGTGATCGGGGTATCTTAGGTAGGGTGTTGAGTGCTGTTGTCGCTGTGGGCTGTATAATATTTATAGGTGGTATTTGTTGTCGCGTCCTTGAAGTACTGTGTGCACGGGGTCTTGATGAAGATCGTGGTGGGACGTTGCTCGCTGGGATGCTGTATATGCTGGTCACGCTGTTGTCGTCTGCGAGGCTCGGTGGTGATGGTGTTCTCGAAGACCGGCCTCGATGGACAGATCTCAAGCCGTTGCTTTCGACGCTATTTTTCCTGTCCGGCTCAACATTCTCACCGTGTCGGGTATCGTTACTCGGACGTCGTCTTGACGCACAAGATGGTTTCAGTGACATGTCGGTGCGAGAGGTACTGCGAGGAAGAGCAGCGACCATGATGTTACGGGGTAGGGTATCGGCAAAACTTGATTCGGTGACTTCACGAATGTCTGACAAAGGTCGTGGTTTCGCCCAAGAAGAGGCAATTGAATGTCCTCTAGGTTCGCTGAGATGGCTACTAACCACGCCTTCGCGGCCTAGGATTTGGCTGTTGTCGGACTCGGGTGAAGCATGAAGAGACGAGAGACTGGCTCGGTCTGGTGAGAGGTGCAATGGTATTTGGTCTTTGCCTGGTGCCGGCTGCGAGTGCCCTGACCCTTTCAGCAGCCGTCCCGCAATCTCGGAGAATGTCATTGCTGCCTACCGTCAGTTTGCTAAACTGATAGAGCTGGGACGATTGGCGATGGACCCTCGTGAACGATAGACTGCGCGAAACTGGCGACTAGCGGCTAGAAGCTGACCGAGTGATTGATGCGGGATCTGATACTGCTGAAAACAGGAAGAAAGTCATATGAGACTATGTCGATGCTGGAATATCCTGGTAGGCGGGTGAGGGCTGTCGCTTGAGATTTGCATGGGGAAGATCTGTACATGGCGAGATTTGGGGACATGGCAGGTCGTGAGGGAAGATTGCTGGAGTGGCTGTTCTTTCCGTATTTTTCTTGCACGTGGCAGTAGTCAGTGACGGTAAGAGCAGATGGTGAAGATATGATTTGCAGGTATGAAGCTCTGCGCAATCTCCAGCATGGAAGGCGCTGCGAGGCAGTTTGCAGCTGTTCATTTATATTACTTCTGTACTCTTCGGGCGCTTCGACATGAGCAAAGTCCTGCATCAGTTGAGTATTCTTCGCAGAAGCACACTTTGTGAACAATGAGCCTTGAGACTTTAGGAAGATATCACATTCCCATACGATTCACCGGGTCGGATGCACTCAGTACCCGTCCATGAAAATGGCGTTCTGAGTCTAGCAAGCTTTCCCGTGCGCACACTGAACGCTGACTCACCGCATACGCACATATGGGCTATGCGACAAGTGAATTCGCTCGTCAAGGATGGGATCATCACGATGCGAACAGGATGCAGCCAATTTCAGTGCACAAGTCTCGACCGCGTCAAGATCACCTGCCCACTCAGCCGAGAAAAAGCGGGAGGACGCTACGGCTGCATCGGGTTAACAAGGCTCAAGTGGTGCATAAAAGCAACGACTTCGGCGAGCCCATGCCCAGGTGGCCAGAACTCGGCAGTGTAGGGTCGTATCGAGGAAGGCTCTGGGTGGCTCTTTCCTCGCGATCGTGGTAGCAGGAAAGCCAAGCTTTCCGGTGGGCGTGACGGGAACTTCTCAGTCTACCGGCCGTCAAGGCGTTGGCGTGGTCATGTCATGGCTCATCGGTAGAGAACATGTTTACGTCGTGTTCGTGTCTTGCATGATGCGACCAGCCCGCGATAAGAAGGTGCACCCCTCACCCAACATCAGACGGAATATGCCCGTCAGCCTTGCGTCTATGAGTGAGTAAATGCAGTCAGTCAATCTATGCGACGCCGAGGTGCGTAGGCGGCGTGGCCTGGCAGCGGCTTCCGACGTCGGCCGCTTGCGACTGGTGCCGTTTGCCCTCTTAGCTGGGGAGCTGGGGAGCTGGGGGGATGATGATGATGATGATGATGATGATGACGAAAAAGCAAGCCAACTGGGCAGAAGCGTAGGGTCTCTCGTACGAACAGGCGATCTCTCCGTCTCTTTTTCCCCAGGGACACGCCCGGTAGATAACACAGCTGAAGCCTCATTCTCAGCTGGATGGGCGTCGCGTCCTCCATGGAGATGCCGGAGAAGGGCTACAAAACTTTCTAGTGGCGCGGGAGCTAAAGCCGGGCTAGTCTGCAAGTAGTATCGCGATCCAGCTCGGCAGGAAGAGCCATGTTCGGCATCCTCCACCAAGGCGCCCTTCACGAAGCCTGCCGCGCCCTGGACGTCTGCCAGTTTGTGATGCAGCGTGAGCACCCCGCGAGAAAATTCTGAAGCTGTCGGCCAACCGCACATCCGCCCGCTTGGCCGTGATTGCGCGTGCAAACGAGGTAGTGCCCAGCATCCAGCAGCCAGCAGGCGCGGGACGGCTGCCATTTGCTGCCCGCCAGTAGAGAGGACGTTCTTCTGGGGCCTGCACTCGAGCTCTAACCACACGGAAACGAGCTGCGCTGGGCAAAAGAGAGTGGTCCGCCCGCCTTTTCAAGTCCAGCACCTCCGCCCCTCCGTTCGAGCCCATCTTTGTTTCCATTACCCAAGAGCTTACCTCACAACTACTGCGCGACCACACACAGGCCCGAACGCTTTCTTCTTATCAGACATTATCAAAACCCCATACACACCGTATCGATTTCCCGACCCGGCGCTGCGGCTGCCCAGCGCAAGCGCGTCTAAGCGACCAGAGCCTCCTGCCAGCCATATCGACCTGCCTCTGTCGCGTCTCTCGCATCTCTTGGCGCCTAAGTGCCCCTCTATCAGGACGGAGGGGTGCGGTGGCCGCAGATGGGAGATAGTCTCGTAACAGATATGACGGCTCCCGTGGGCAAGGTAGAGGCCTCGCGCGACGGTTCGACCTCCTCTATCGGATCGTCGCCCGAACCTGGCCTGGCCGAGACATATACCCAGGAAGAGCCCCAGCAGCAGAAGCGCAAAGGCGGCCGTAAACCTGTGAGCCTTCCTGCCACCAATTGCCTGCCATGACTGCAGCAATTCATGAACCGATTGCCATGTCGAAAATAGCACTAACCAAGCGTCGTAAGATCTATGCCACCTCGGAAGAGCGCAAGCAGCGGAACAGGCAGGCGCAAGCCGCCTTCCGTGAGCGAAGGACAGAGTACATCAAGCAATTGGAGAGCACCATAAAGCACCATGAGGATACCCTGCAGAACCTGCAAAACAGTCACCGCAACGCCGCCGACGAATGCCTTATGCTCCGGTATAAGAATTCTCTACTCGAGAGGATTCTGCTAGAGAAAGGTAGCCCCGATTTTCATGTCCCTGTCTATCAAGGTACACGCGCTAACCCGCTGCCTCCTCCAGGTATCGACGTCCAGGCCGAGCTGCGCGCGAAGACTGGCAGTCCAAATCTGGGGGCTACGAGACCCCCAGCTTCTGCACACACCTCGCCGAACCAGGCACCTCTCCAACAGCGTGCCATCTTGAATAGACAACAGCAGCGGCGCTCGCTGCAAGGCCCGCCCAAGGTTGACGGCTCCAATGGTTTGCCTATGATACAGCCTGATGGTCCTATTCAGCGTTCACCGTTGTCGCAACCCACTCCGGGCTCGCATATATCATCGCCTGCTCAATCAGCAACGCGTTCGCCCAACTTTATGCCTCTTGGTCAATCAGTGTCACCCAACTTTGGGCCTATCCCTCCTCAACAACAGCAGCAGCAGCAGCAACAGCAGCAGCAGCAGCAAGGGCAGCCGCTACGGCAACAGCCACCTAGATCAAGCTTCACCCCTATGATGGGCCCCCAGAGGCCTTCACTAGTGACGAACCAGGCTTCTTCGAATGGCATGTCAAGCGCTTCCACTGTCGGCAGCAGTGGAAGCGGCATAACACAGAGCAGTGGTCCATCGTCCTTCTACCAGACGCAGTTCACGGACCACATGAGTCAACTGGGCAAGCTGACCCGTTTCTTTTCCCCTCTTTGGTATAGGACTTTGTAATCCTAGGCTGATTTCCTTATATAGAGCAGGAGTACGAGGAACAAGCCGACTCCTACGACCACGACGACCCGAGCGATCACTCTGCCGGCCCCGGTCCGTTCCCGCAGCAGAACTTCCCACCCTCGAACAACATGCCCCCGCCAATGCCGCCTTCACAGAACCCACCATTCACGAGCCCGGCCTCACTGGCGCCCAACGACGGCGGCCATGTCTTCAATGGCATGAACAACAACCACCTTTTCGATCCATACGATCCGATGCTCGACGCCGACCCGTTCGGACTATCCGCCAGCATGCACTTCCCCACGATGTACGAAAGCAGATGATGCTACGAGAACGATACGATTGCAAGAGGAGGGTACACTGGAGGTCCATCAGGGACTATGCGGAACTTTGCCGACTGATACCTTCTTAATGACGTTGTTTAGCGGGCGTAACGACTGCTTTTACCCAATTGACCATGTATCACGGCAGTACGACGGCGTTCGATACGATACCATTCGTCTTGGGCTGGAGATATTTTTAAAAGTTATTATTCAACCTGTGGCTGCATGCGACAGATGTAAATGTGATGGAATGGGCTCGAAAAACTACCCTCTACTCTGGCAGCGCGGCCTCTCTATCGACAGTAGAGACATGATGCTGCTTTGTATATATTGTAATATGAAGTCGGCCGCAACAGTCACACCACTATCACACCAGCCATGGCGCGGGAAATTTCCATTGACATGCAAAGCAGGAGGCGAGCCGTGACGGTAGCAGCATGGGGTTTGCAGGCTATATTGCTAATAAAGGGTACGAGGACGAGAAGTCGGTGGATGATGCAGTTCTTACTTGTTTTCCCTTCAACAGAGGATGCACTCAAGTCCGCATGGAAGAAGCTCGGGATGACGTGCACCCACAGAGTGTAATTGGATTCAGCAGGCTTCATAGCAATACATTGAGCACTTTTCAGCGACCGTGTGCACACCAATCAGCATTACAGACATCTGGAAATTGGCATTGACAAGCAAGACGCACAATAACGAAGCCAAGCGCCATACGCGGCTGCAGCAGCTCCCTTGTTCGTGCCTTCTTCTGCAATGGTCTGTGCCCCACTTGATGACTCGCTTACGGAAGCAACCCACGGCCGATTTTCGAGAAAACCTCGCCCGCAACATCGCGTCTATCACCCCGTTTTGCGAGCCACACCTGAGAGCCACGTCCCTAAGTACTGTAGGGAAGCTCTCGCATTCTTTTTTCCACCCGGCAGATTGTGCATCTAGAAGGGCAAAGCGCGAAAGGCGCTCCAATCCGTCAAGATGTCTCAAATTGCTTCCAAGGTACGCTCCCACTCACCCCACCATGAATGTCGGTTTCGCGCTCCAAGATTGGGCGCTGCAGCACGCTTTGCAATATTGTCTGCAGTTCAATGGCTAATTCAGAGGACAGAACATTTACGAGCTACTGGGTACGTCTGCACGCAGAGCGCAGTCACACAGCACTCACTCACAACTCCGCAGGCAATGACCCTGAGCTCGACCCCAACAGGCCGGCCGACCCGCCAACGAGGGCAATTGAGAAGCCCGTTATGAGGCACGGCAAGCGCGAGGGAACCGACGCCCCCAAGCCTGTGCCTGAGAGGAACAGCCACCAGAACCGTGCCAAGCAGACCGACAACGCCAACGAGAACGGTACGTTAGCCGTCCTGGGCACTAGATAGGCACCAGGGCTATACCACAATATATGGATGAACAACGGCTAACGAAACCCAGCTTTCCGGGATCGCGGCGTAGGATCTGACAAGAACCGTGGTCGGGGATCTGGTGGTGAGTGGGACACTCTTGTTCAACCAGTGTATATGCTAATTCCAATCAGAGGCTCCTGGCTCCGGAGGCCGTGGAGGCCAGCGCGGCCGCGGTCGCGGTGGACGCGGAGGTGGCCGTGGTGGTGCTGCCCGTGCCGAAGGCGACCGTCACAGCAGGACCGGCATCAGGTGAGACACGCTCCATCCGTTCACTTGGCTCAATCTAATAAAATCCAGTGACCACGACAAGCAGGCTGCTCACGGCTGGGGTGGCAAAGACGGCGATGCCGAGCTGGCTGACGAGCAGGCTGGCGAGGCCATGGCTCAGGCTGAAGAGAAGGACGCCATCAAGGAGGATGCCGAGGGCGAGAATGCCGAGGAGCCCGAAGACAAGAGCAAGTCTTACGCTGCCTACCTCGCTGAGCTAGCCGAGAAGAAGGGTGCTCTTGCCGCCCAGAACGTCCGCAAGGCCAACGAGGGCAGCAGCAAGAAGTTCCCCGAGGGCACCGCACTCTCCCGCGAGGAGCAGGAAGACTTCATGGCCGGTGGACAAGGCAAGGCCAAGCGCGAGCGCGCGCGCAAGGAGAAGGTTCACGTCGAGCTCGACGGTGACCGTATGCTTGCTCCCCCTCCCCGTGAGGGTGGTAGCCGTGGAGGACGCGGTCGCGGCCGTGGCGAGTTCCGTGGCGGCGAGGGACGCGGCCGTGGTGGTGGTGAGTTCCGTGGTGAGGGACGTGGTCGCGGCGAGGGCCGTGGCGAGTTCCGCGGACGTGGCCGTGGCGGTGAGGCTCGTGGACGTGGCGAAGGTCGTGGTCGTGGAGGCCGCGGTGGCCAGTCCATCAACATCACCGACTCAAGTGCCTTCCCCAGCCTGGGCGCATAGAACGCGCCGGCACTCATCACGGCCTGAACACAGGACGTGTCTGCATCATCCGACCGTCTGTTGCGGATGAAATGAAACGAATGATCAACAAAGGCTATCTCACGAAATGGACGAAGGAACGGAGAGCTAAAGCACGAATATCAAGCATCTCTGAAAGAGATGGCGGCGGGCTAAAATACTTACATCTACCGGTACCAAAAAATGTAGTTACTTTGAGCTCGACACCCATGTCTTTTTTTGTGTGTGAGTGTGTTTTTGATTTCCTGGGTTAGTCCTCCTTTCTTGTAGTGGTGGTTTATAAAGTTTTTTATTTTCCCCTTTTTACATGAAGAAGAAACAAAAATTGTCTCTAGTCATCTTGTTCGCGTTGATGATGTTGATGATGATGTTGATGATGATGTTGATGATGATGTTGACTGTCTTACTAACGTAGCAGTCATGAAAGCAAGACGTTGTGGATGAGCGATAGACGATTATACTATAAGAGCGTGGTAAATGCTAGTTGAATGATTAGATAGGGGGTACTGTATGCGTAGCTGGGAGCTCAAGATGCGTTTATCATTGAGATTAGGTAGGTGGGTAGATGGGTAGATAGGTGGGCAGAGTACGTGGTAGGCGAAAGAGAGAAGAAGAGAGAAAGATAAAGGGAGCAAAGGGATAGCATGGGGATGGGGGTATGAAGTGCTGTAGATGTTGCTGTGAGTGTAATAGTTAATTAGGAAGAGAGAGGAAGAGGAGAGAGGAAGAAGGGATACATTATAAAACACCCATCTCGATGTTATCATGCTATTTGCTCTAAAAGTAAAGAAGAAAAAGGTCCATCTGATCTCGCATCAAGGCGCTAATACCGGCCCTGCAGATCCTGGGTCTAAATCATATACTCCCCGTCGCAGTCGCAGTTTCCCTCTCCATCTCTCTTCGCAATTCTTCTTCTCGCCACTCCTGCCGTTCTTTCTCTTGCTCCTTCTCCCGCCGCGATTTCTGCGCCGCCATGGCGCTATCTTTGCAGGACGCGCATACGAGCAGACTGCAGCCGTTACACTGGTAGGCTAGGCTGAACTTTGTTGCTGGGGTGGTGAAGACTGTTGATGTGGCTGCGTTTACGAGAGCCTTCTTCCTCTTTCCAGTCTGCTCTTCGTTGGGTAGGATGTACAACTGGCCGGTCGATGCACGGCGCTGTTGGTCTGGTTCTGTTGTTGAGAGGATGTTGCCGTAGATGTCTATTGTTCGGTTGGAAGTGTACTGGATGTCTTCCATTGCTGACGGTTCGCTATCGGGCACGCTTTGTGAGAGGGGAGACGGCCGTAGACTGCTATAAGGAGGCGCAACGCCAATCGTTGAATTGGCTCGGGAAAGTCCACGGGTAGTCGCATGATGTCCTCGCCGATACAAGCCACTTCCCCGGTTGATTACCCGCTCTGGAAATACGTGAACTCCCCTTGCGCCTGTGGACGCCATCTTTACTTTGCTTTTTTCTGTCGCATTGGGCGTTTTGATCTCTGGGTGTATGGTACACCAGCACTTCACACATTCAATCCCTGTACTTGAAGTGCTCCCCACTAGAGCCTCCTTAAAGTCGATTTTGTAAGTAAAGAAGTCGTGCTCGCAATTCCAGGAACGGTCTTGATAATCGTCTCCTGGTTCTTCGCCAAAGAATAAATCTTGCCTTTCCCAGTAGCGATGACCCCCGCCGTCGAGGTTACGTGATTGAACAGCTGGTGCATTTTGTGTTCCTTCGATCTCTTGTTCATGAGCGTGAGATACTTCATCTGAAGGATCTGATGCCCCGTTTTCCGCTGGAGATGTCTCGGAATCATCGGCATGATCTGTATCATGGCTTCCATCATAATCGCTTTCATAGTCGTCATCGTCATCTTCGGCGCACTCCCCGCTACACAACTCTTGGTCGCCCAGGCAGATGTAGCAGAAGTGAGCGCCGCAGCGACATTCCATATGATTACAGCCATACATGCGCTTCAATCCGTGCCCGCACTTTGGGCACTTTTTGTAGCCCCAGCTTTTGAGCAGCTCGGTGGTCTCAGCATCAATGCCAAACTCGGAGATGTTGCAAATGCTGCCAGGGTGGGCGACTTGTCGACAATCCAGGCAGATATCAACATCGCAAGTGGTACAAGCAATAGTTTTCAAAGCTGGTGTACCTATACCAGAGTCTGTGCGCTTTCCCTTCGCTGTCGTGGGCTCAGGAAGAAGTCTTTCCGGAATGAACGTCGAGCAGGTCGGTATGGGGCAGTAGAGTGGATTGGGAGTGAGCCACTCCTCATACCTCGCCTTGAACTCGGTAATCTCCTCTTCTGTCAAATGAGGTTTCGCGTGATGGAGCTGGATTGGAACGCAACACCGCGGCGGCATGCGTGTCGTATCTTTGCATGCTTCAATGAACATGCTTTTGATACACGACGTGCAGTATTCACTAACACAACGCGTGCAGGGCTTGATGACCTTGTTCTTGTATTTAGGATCGTTTGTATTTGGCAAGGGGCTGCAGCAGATGATACATTGTACTAGAGACTCCTGGGCAGGAGTGCTATCTTGCTGCGAGACTGGGGCAGGTGGAGTTATTGCTGTAGCCGGTGTGTCGATCTCGTCATCGGGAAGTTGAATAGACATCAGGCGATGGCCCGCGAGAAAAAAGCCAAAAGCGGTAGCGCGTTCCCGAAATTGCTCCATAGCATCGGAAGTCGCAGCTCTTGATCGAGGCTGTGCAGGTGCGCTGTTGCGTCTTTGTGGAGGCGTTAGGGTGATGGTTGAGGTCACAACGGTTGTATCGTCGTAAGAGAAGGGTTCAAGCAACCGTGGCGCGGGCTCTTGGCGCTCTGTTTGGACGTTTGCATGGCCACTGTCATGATGGGAAGGTGCAACAGGCGAGACATCAGCTTTCACGTGCGGCCGTACCGCGCGTGAGAGCTTGGAACCCATAATGGAGAAGATGATGGAGGTTACTGCTGATACAATGATGAATAGAGAGATGGCTTATATGATGAGATATGTCTGGACGAATACGAAAAGGTTGACTCAAGAAAAGGCTGTTGACTCAAAGAAAGACGTGGCTGCCTGCAGGCTGCCTTGCGGCGTTGAGAATCATTGGCTCAAGCCGACCATCATGGAGATACCCCACAACAACGATGCGCACTCTAGCTGTGATGATGCTGCTATGCCTGGAGATGGATCCGGATTACCTCTTGGTGGTCTTCCATTGCTCAGTACTCCTGGAGGAACCTGATGAGGCTGAGCGGCGCCTGGGAGATTGCGCTTCACCTATTGGCCACACTACCCAGTATGTGAACTTGTGTGGCATGAATGAGGTGCGAACGAGTGAACGCCTTTCGCCCTTTCGGTGTTGGCAAGTCAAGTCCATATGAGGCATTGGGCAAAGACCTTGGAGACGTTGATGTCCAAGTCGCCGCAAGTCCGTGCACCACAGAACTTGTTCCGCTTCCGCTTTAGGTCCGAAAAAAAGGGCGACGGGCAGCTACCGAGGTCGTGGTAACACCGACGGTGATTTATTAAAATTACAGCTCGCGGAATCTGACCTTGCGAAAGAAGCCGCGAGAACATTTTGGCATGATCTGAGCGTTGAGTGATTTCAGGGTCACTGTGCACAAGCTAGAGACGGGGAACTTTATGAACCTTGAGCACGGTGCTTATGTATCTCAAGTCGTTTCAGCTAGAGGGTCAAGTCTACGGAAATTAAGGGTTTTTGTGATGAATTGGGCAGATGAAGCATTGCAACAGCCATGTATCTACCCCAGGCAGGCCTTGAAGTTCACGAGGCGCAAAGTGTGGAGCTCTTGAGAATGGCCCTAGCGAGCCGTCTCCACGCGGGGTACAAGGGTATCACCTAAACCAAGTCCTTGGGCAGCGAAAAGCTACCTGGGCCTCTTCTCACCACTTGTAAGCAACGACACCCTTGGTAAGCAGAGACAAGGCTAAAATGTGGCTACCATGTGGGGAGTAAGACGGAGTCCCAGTTTCCTCGAAATTGTGGCCATGGCTGGACAAAGTCTATCCTGAGTACCGAGAAACCAAGACGGTTTCTTTGTACCCCCGACGTAATGTTGACGTTCAGACAATACTTGCTCCGTCTCCATCGCGATCACATGGCAAAGGGAAAGAGTACAAGTCAAGCATAGTAGCATACTCATCACTTGCCGAGTGGCTTACCGACGGCTCGCAATTCCGGTTGGCATCGACGCGATGCTGCTTGTAGAAAAGAGCGTAGTACGAATGGGTCGACATCGGAGTCAGTACGCCTGGCGAGATCGGTGACGTGAGTGACTTTTGCATGTACTACCTGCCGGGTGGAGCAGTTGACGAGAGACTAGGGCCGATATCCTCGGTGCTTACCAGATCACCCGGTGGAAAAGTTGACTAGAACGTGCGCGCCGGCTTGCTAGTTGCTTGGTGACAAACGCAACGGCTACCGTCTGGACGCATAGTTGACGTCGAGACGGATGGAGTGCCCAAAAACGTTCTGCCGAAGTATAGCCAATGTATAACGCGGATAGCCCATGGAGTATAGCTGGCACCGCTCCGGGGAGCTATTTGGAGCTATTGCGGTCCATTCCCACTAATCAACGGAGTGTCGGTCAACTTGGCAGACACGACAGTATAGACGCTGGAGCTTGCAAGTCTGAGGCGCAGTTCAGAAGTATGCTGGTATACGACATCAACCCCGCATCCTGTGCCTTGCCCTGGCTTGGAGACGGTGAAGGCAGCCAAATAGCGCGCCACACACACCTCCAACTCTGAGGCTTGGCGGTTTGTGGCGTCGGATATGGCTTTGGAGAGGAGCTTATGTGCACGTCCAGGATTCATGTGAGATGACGATGTGCATCGCGCCGAGTACGGGTCAGCCCCCGGCCGTCTACCCTACCAAAGAAGGGACGGGAGGAAAGCAATACTCTTCGACCCTGTAAAGCGTTTTGGCGTGATGCACCCGTGCGGTGTCTTGGGTACAAAGTGGCCGCTGCATGTGCGAGGCAATTTTCTTCTGAATTGGTGGACCAGGTCATGGGGCCTCCAAGAGAATACAGTGCCAAAAGAAGTCCAGCGTAGGGGCCGGGCTGGGCTCCAGCAAGTGGTTGAGGAGTAGGCAGGGCGGGGGTCAGCAAGTTCTGCATGCGATCCCCGCAAAAAGAGGCATCCTAGGCAGCCCGCTTGCGCCTGGGGATGTGACGGCGCATGGTGCTAGCGGTGGGACGGGTAGCTGGGGAAGCAGTGCCCTTGTCACTTGCTTCCGCGAGCAGAAGAAATAAAGCAGCCATGGCGCCCCTGATTTTGTCTTCACTGTGTCTGCCAGCGCATTCGAGTGCCCCTTATATGCTATCTCAGTGATTGTATATATTACTGTGTACTGGCACCTCTTCTCTGCGTTCCACAGCCAACCAGACCGACGTCATGTTGTGGCTTGCACAAGCATTATTGGCGGGCCTTGCCCATGCCCAGGTACGTGCAAACAAAGCCCCATTCCGCGCCGCCACGGCAGTTTGGCTACGAGAGAATCCTGTCGGAGCTGCAGAGATGCTGTCAGAATATGCGCGACTCGAAAGCGCACTTCTGCCATTGCTATGCGCAGGACAATTGGCTCCGGAAGCCTTGTTTACAAGCTCAAGCTGACGATAAACAAAAGTTCACCAACGACACTTCACCTGGCTCAAACGACACCAGCGACAGTCATTTGAATTTTGCTGAGAGTCCGCCGTTCTACCCAAGTCCGTACGTACACTCTTCACGTCTTCTTATGCGAGACCCTAGCCGCTAGGCGTAATGTCCTCGACCCTTGTGGGGAAGGCGCGTCACCCCGACCGAACTTCACATGGCTTCGGCCATCGCGCCAGTGGCACCCGAACGCCACCGGTCAAGACGCCGTGCCTGACACGCTACAACACTTGTCGCGACCATACTTGGAGCTGTGACTGACGGCAAAATAGCTGGGTAGACCCCACCACCGGCGACTGGTCCAAGGCCTACGAGCGGGCGAGGGAGTTTGTTAGCCAATTGACACTGATCGAGAAAGTCAACCTCACCACCGGCACCGGATGGCAGAGTGAGTCGTGCGTCGGCAATGTAGGCGCAATTCCTCGCCTTGCCTTCGACGCCCTCTGCTTGCAGGACAGCCCTCTCGGAATCCGTTTCGCCGACTACGTCTCGGCTTTCCCGGCCGGCGGCACTATCGCTGCTTCATGGGACCGCGGCGAGTTCTACCGCCGCGGGCACGAGATGGGCAAGGAACATCGTGCAAAGGGTGTCGACGTGCAACTCGGCCCCGCCATTGGCCCTCTTGGCCGTCACCCCAAGGGTGGTGTAAGTTCACCATTAGTCTCCTCCCGCCATGTCCTCTTCTAACATGGTTCCAGCGCAACTGGGAAGGCTTCAGCCCTGACCCCGTTCTCTCTGGTCACGCAGTCGCCGACACCGTCCGCGGTATCCAAGATGCGGGCGTCATTGCTTGCACCAAGCACTACCTCATGAACGAGCAAGAGCACTTCCGCCAGCCCGGCCAGTTCGAGGACTTTGGCTTCGTCGATGCTCTCAGCTCCAACTTGGACGACAAGACTCTGCACGAGCTGTACCTGTGGCCCTTTGCTGACGCCGTCCGCGCCGGTACTGGTTCCATCATGTGCTCCTACAACAAGGTCAACAACTCGCAGGTCTGCCAGAACTCTTACCTCCAGAACTACATCCTGAAGGGCGAGCTCGGCTTCCAGGGTTTCATTGTGTCTGACTGGGACGCCCAGCACTCCGGTGTTTCTTCTACCCTTGCCGGTCTTGACATGACCATGCCGGGTGACACCGACTTCAACTCTGGTTACTCCTTCTGGGGCACCAACCTGACCATCTCCATTCTCAACGGCACCGTTCCCCAGTGGCGTCTCGACGATGCGGCTGTCCGTATCATGACCGCATACTACTATGTCGGCCTTGACGAGTCCATCCCAGTCAACTTTGACAGCTGGTCTCGCGACACTTACGGATACGAGCATTACTTTGCTCAGACGGGCAACAAGCTCATCAACCAGCACATTGACGTTCGCATGGACCACTTCCGCTCTATCCGCCGCTCTGCCGCCAAGTCGACTGTTCTCCTCAAGAACTCTGGCGTCCTCCCCCTCTCTGGAAACGAGAAGTGGACCGCTGTATTCGGAGAAGATGCTGGTGAGAACCCATGGGGACCCAACGGATGCCCCGACCGTGGCTGCGACATGGGCACCTTGGCCATGGGCTGGGGTTCCGGAACTGCCGACTTCACATACCTTGTTACTCCTCTTGAGGCCATCAAGCGTGAGGTTACTGACAACGGCGGCGTCCTCACCTCTGTCACCGACAACTACGCCTACACACAGATCCAGGCCATGGCCGAGCAGGCTAGCCACTCTATCGTCTTTGTCAATGCCGATTCCGGTGAAGGCTACATCACCGTCGACGGTAAACATTACTACCCGCTGCTACCGAACTTGAGCTAACTTTGAATCTTAGGCAACATGGGAGACCGCAACAACCTCACCGTGTGGCACGATGGAAACACCCTGGTCCAAAACGTATCCGCTCTCTGCAACAACACGATTGTCGTTGTTCACTCTGTTGGCGTAGTCACTATGGATGCATGGAAGGACAACGAGAACGTCACTGCCATTCTCTGGGCTGGTCTTCCCGGCCAAGAGTCCGGTAACGCCATCGCCGACGTTCTGTACGGCCGCCACAACCCCGGTGGCAAGCTTCCCTTCACCATTGGTACCTCGCAGGAACAGTACGGCCCCGATGTCATCTACGAGCCCACCAACGGAAACGGTAGCCCTCAGGCCAACTTCGAAGAGGGTGTCTTCATCGACTACCGTGCTTTCGACAAGAAGAACATCACACCTACCTACGAGTTCGGTTTCGGTCTTTCGTACACCACCTTTGAATACTCGGACATTAGCGTTACCAAGGTCCCCGCTGGTGCTTACGAGCCCTTTACTGGCCAGACCAAGGCTGCTCCCACGCTTGGAAACTACAGCAGGAACATCGACGAGTACCAGTTCCCCGCCGACTTTGTTCGACCCGCCACCTACATTTACCCCTACCTCAACTCGACGGACCTCAAGGAGGCGTCTATGGACCCTGAGTACGGCGTCGACTACACTTGGCCCGAGGGCTCCGTCGATGGCTCTCCTCAAGCCCGCATCGCGGCTGGTGGTGCCCCTGGTGGCAACCCTCAGCTCTGGGACGTTCTCTTCACTGTTGAGGCTACCATCACCAACACTGGTGACGTTCTTGGTGACGAGGTCGCTCAGGCCTACATCTCCCTCGGTGGCCCTGAAGACCCCGTGGTGCAGCTCCGTGCGTTTGACCGTCTGAGCATCCAGCCCGGAAAGTCGACTACTTTCCGCGCTGACATTACCCGCCGTGACATTAGCAACTGGGACACTGTCAGCCAGAACTGGGTCGTCTCCGAGTACCCCAAGACGATCCACGTGGGCGCCAGCTCCAGGAACCTTCCCTTGTCGGCTGAGTTGGACACCAGCGACTTCACCTCTTAGATGGTGAGTAGCGTGCAGCTAGGATGATTTGGCTAGGCGTGCCACTGTGCAATGGTATTCGGTTACAAGCAATAGTAATGTACAATTCCTAATTGGATAGCTAGAATTATAGCTAGTCTTATGAAATCATGATGGCACACACACACACACACATGGACATGTTTTACACCGATGCAATGAAGAAGAAGAATGTTTGCACAAAGATTTTTTTTCACTAGTGGAGCACAGTGAAGCATTTCGCACGGTGACGGCCTTCGTTTAACCACTAGAGGAAAATCCCTTCCAGCCACCTTTCGCTTGAGCTGAGGGGTAAAAGTTAGGGGGGCGTTGAGCGAGGCAAAAGCCGGGCCGGAGCGTCGTTGGCCGGCGCTCTTCTCCGCCCATGACGTGATGAAGTCAACAACGCGTGCTGCTGGCAAATAGTAGGTAGTAGGTGCGCGTGATGTAGTACAGATGTGTAGCACAGGGACGAGTTTGGTTCGGGGGGGTTTTTTTTTTTTTTTTTGCATGATGGCAGACCAGTCGCGAGGAGTAGTAATATTAGTGAACAGCGTTAATATAAAGTTTAAAGCGATAGATAGGGCAACGATTGGCGACTCGTTCGTGTGTGTGGGCGGCGGCCGTTGGTGGCAGCGATCAGTGTTGGCGGGATGCGAACGCTTTGGCTCGTAGCGTCATTGTTTGTGCTTGGCTTTGGCTGGTCGAAGGGCAAACACGCGACGCAGGGAGAAGAAGACAACAAAGAAGATCAGCGACGAACAAAAATTCCATGTCGGAGGAAAGTCTTCTTCTCGTCTGGTAATACTCCACAGGGAACAGTGGCCCGTTTTAATTTGCGCCCTCTCTTTCTTTCCTGTGTGTGCGGTCCAGCGCGTTATTATTGATGACGGGCTTGCTGACCGGGTGTGGGCGCGCGCACGGTCGCGGGCTGGGTATCCAGTTCCCAGCCCCAGCGACGTAATTCGTCTCCTTGGGCCTTCTGCGGCTCTGCGACTATCTCCACGCCCTCTCTAATCGTCTATCGATAGGTAGCCATCGCAACAATCCCCGACCCTTTTGCGCGTCTGGGCAAAGTACTGTCATCATCCTCGCCCTCCCCGCACGCGTCGCTGGCCTTGTTGCAGCTATCTAAGTCGTCCAAACGCCACGCTAGTTGTTTCGTCGCGTCGTGGAATAACAAACACCACCTGGAAACGACGGCGACGACGACAACGACGACGACGCTTCCGCCCAACACCGCACCGCCCGCCGCCTTCTCATCCTTGGGCCACCGCCACTTCCCCCAACTAGCTATCGTATCGTGCGCATCGTATTGGGAACCGGATACCGACATTTCGCGGTAAGCACCAGCCCTTACCCGTGTCTGTGTGTGTCTGTGTGGGCGTGTGTCGAGTCTCAGGTGGGGCGCAAGCCATTCGTTCGCAGCTTCACGGCTCGCTGTCCACAACCACGGTTCAGACGCTCGCAAACAAATAGATCAATTTCACACATGCACCCATAACATAGACGCACTAGCACACAACACAAAACACGGTCGCTGACGGTCTTGTCTCCTCTGCAGTCTCACCCGCGCATGCACCACCATGTCTACCCGCCGCAGTGGACTTCGCTCGCGCAGAGATGCGCAGCAGCAGTCTGACCCCGACACGCCAGATGCCACACCCTCGCGCAAGCGCAGGCGGGTGAGCAGCCCAACAACTAGTAGTGTTGCGGCCAACTTGTACTCACTCGCACAGTTGAACGGCTCGACGCAGGAGGCTGCCTCGGCTGCTGCAGACGCTCCGCGTACCCGCATCACCGAGTCGGTCGCCAGCAACGACTCCAACACGACGCTGCCCAACCCCGGAGATGCAGATAACCCCCTCGACCCCATAGAGCGCCAGAACCTCGTCATTGCCGCGCTCCGCACCCCCACCTACACCCCCAACGCCGCCATCGACTACGCCAACGATCTGCAGTCGCAGCGCAACGAGGGCAAGAACATTGCTGCCTTTGCCAAAATCGCTGCCCGCGACTGGTGCTTCTTCGTCCAGGACACCCGCGTCCGCATTGGCCGCGTCGACTCCAGCACCCGCGCCAACCCGCACGGCTCCCAGCCCGACCTCTCTGGCCTGCCACCCAGCGACTCGCAACGTCAGGACTGGGGCGTGCACATCGACCTCGGCCCCGAGCGCCAAATCTCCCGCGTCCATGCCGAAATCAACTTTGACCCTTCAGACCAGACGTGGTACATTGCCGTCAACAGTCGCAATGGCCTCAAGCTGGACGACCGCCATCTTATCCGGGGGGACAGGGCTGCCCTGCACTCTGGCATCTGCATCAGCATCATGAGCACACAGATGCTTTTCCTCCTCGCCAACCAAGAGGACCACTTCCACCCAATGCTCTGGCGTCAGGTCAAGAATGAAGATGCTGCTGAATCGGACAACGATGGCAATCCGCCACCCAAGTCGCACCAGCATGCTCATCCCAGCGGGCCAACGCCGAAGCGCGACCAGTACGATCCTTTCCCACCATCGTCGCACCCTCGCCACAAGCACCAGTCTTCGCAAGCCTACTACAACCAGATGACATCTACTCCGGGAGGGCAGCCAGGTACACCCATGACATTTCGCGCCGAAAAAGACCCCCGTAGCAAAGGCTCACCTGCCACCTTTCCACGGTCAGTCGTCCTAGACAGCGGAGACGACATTGACTACAGTCTGGATTCCACCAAAGATATCAAGCCACCCCACAGCTACGCTCAGCTGATCGGCCAGGCAATCCTAAGTAGTGAAGAGGAGATGCTTACACTTGCAAATATCTACGACTATATCAAAGTGCGCTATGCCTTTTTTCGACACACAAACAGCGGGTGGCAGAACAGCATTCGACACAACTTATCCCTGAATAAGTCCTTTGAAAAGGTCGCACGCCGTACCGACGAGCCGGGAAAGGGTATGAAGTGGAAGATTGCCGATAACGAAAAGGAAGAATTTATCAAGAAACAGCTGCTGAATCCGCGCAAGGGCGGAGGCATGAACATTGCATACCGCCCCGACGGCTCAGGGCCTAGTTCGCCTGCCCTTGGAAACCCGTCTCAGGCTACCGAGCGCCTGGTGGGTGCTTTGGAACGTGATAATCGCTCTCAGCAACATGTTCCCCGCATCAAATCGCCTCCACGTTCCGCAACGCCTCCGCTCTCTTCTGTTCCTGTCGCAAACGAGTCATACACTCCAGACCGCGGCCCACGTCCATATGGCAATATCAAGCAGTCGCCCACCATACGTGATCAAGACCGTTTTGTCACGCCTGCGAAGCGACTCGTGTACGGAAGCAACGAGGGTCAAGGCCCTACCTACATCAAGCAAGACGAGTCTCAGCGCCATCTGGAGTCCTCGCCTGGTGTGGATCCCGTCAAGCAGAGCGTTCCTGGCATGAAGACTGACGTTGGAAACTCGCCACCGACCCTTTACTCTGATGCCGCGTCCAACAGTATGAATGGTAGCTATGACGCAGGCCGGATGAACAATGCGCTCGTCACCCCGTTAGTCACCAGACATGCGCCCCGCCTCGCACCTCCCAGTACTGCTCAAATGCCCAGCCAGTACATGGCCTTTTCTAGCCCTGCGCCATTCTGGAAATTTGTCGACCTACCCAGTACGCCTGCCAAAGGACCTCTTGAGCTTAGCCCCATCAAGCTTCAACGTCCAGACTTCAAGGACGGTGACGATGATGAAGACAACCACCCCAGCTCACCGCCCATGCTACTGGACAACAGTGCCGAGCCGGAAGACGACCAAGATCAGGACGGCGAAGAAAAGGGCGATGATGACGAAGATGCTGGTCTGGAGAGTCCAAGTCGAACCGTCTCTCGCCCCGTCAGCCGACGCGAGATTGGAAGCCAACGTTCCCGCTCCAACAGCAACGTCAACGGTCTCGGCCTTGGTATTGTTGGTAACGGCGGCATGGTACGAGGCGCAAGCCTAACCAGCTTTGAGGAAGAAGCCGAGCCCGAGGAGGAGAGTTTCGATCTTTCAAAGTACGTACTCCCACGTCACAAGCCCAACAACACTGCTCGCCCCCCTCCTCTCCTCGCACCCACCCCACCACCACTTATCTCCGCGTCGTAAAATAAAAATCGACAAGTTTACTGACTTGTGGTTCGAAACAAAAAGGGGCTTTCAGAAAATCGGCTCTTTCCATAGAAGTATGGCCCAGGCTCATGGTATGAGCGGTATTATTGGCGCCGCTGCCGCCGCTGCTGCGCGTAGTACAGCTACACCCTCGCCGTCGCTGCAGAGCCAGACGAGTCACCCACCACAGCTTTCCAGGACTAGTGTGCCGGCGAACATGTAAACAACGTGCTTCACTTGTGGCCGTTGCGTGTTTTGATTGATGGATTCACACACACGGTTGACGTATATCGATGCAGCCATGTTCTTTGAAATGCGAAGATGCGAAATGGGAATTGTGAAGGGGCGGGCCGGAGGGGGGTTAGGATTGGGCACTGTTTACGTATTTTGTTTGATTAAGCCTCGTCTTTTTCTCTTCCTCTTCCTCTTCCCCTTTTTGGGGGAAAGGGAAGGTGGAGGGGTACGAGGGGGTTTCTGCATTATTTCATCTTGTCTGTACTGTACTCATTCAGCATCATATCATTTGCACACGTTCTCACACGAAACGCTATCGGGTGTCGCGGATCACGTTCAAACTCTGCTGTGGGTGTTTTGGGGCTGGCGTTTGGTGTTGATGCTTTTGTCCCTGTTTTGTTCTGTTTTTTTTTGGTTTTCTTTTCACTTGCCTGGCCGCGAGAGAGAGGAAATGAATATGATGCTATGATGGATTATCGTTTCCTTTCCTCCTCCTCTTTTTCTTCTTCTTTATGATATCTGATATCTGTAGCTAGACTAGTCTACAAAGAGAGAGAGAAAGAAAGAAAGAAACAGGCTATTCTTGACTCTTGGCTCTTGGTTCTCAAAGCAGGATTTGGTTTGTGGTGAGTGCAGAGTGATGGTGTGATAAGTGAGTGTTATGATTGAAATTGATAATGATGATGGTAGCGGTGGTGGGGAAGGTTTCCAGTAAGGAAGACGGGTGTAGCAAGAGGGGGGGGGGAGAGGAGTGCGCAGCGTTATGATAAAGCGTACAATGAGTATGTGAGCGGTTGGGCTGATTCCAGCATATCCAAAACGCTTACTCCACATGCACACAAAATGTCTTGATATCACTCACATCCACAGCTGTCTCTTAATCTTAATCTTTCCATTTCCATTGCCAGGTCTAGCTACATATCCACGTATCCACCAGGGCTAAACATACCACACACCCATCATCTTCACACCAGCCACCATGTCCTGCTCCGAGTGGCATAAGCGGCTCTAATTGATCTCCTTGTGGGGAAACCACTTGCTCGCCTTGAGATTCTTCTCCTCGAGCGGCGCGTCCAACACACCCAGACGCCTTATCTCGCCCGCTGAAGGCGCGTCGTCGCGTTTTATGTTGGCTTCGGCTTTGCGGTAGGCGGCTTGGAGGGCGAGGGTGCGTGCGGCCTGGGCGGTTTGTGTTAGCCTTTGTTGAGTTTGATGGAGGTGCTTGGGGTGGTGGTGGGCTTGGGGATGTGGAAGAGTGGGAAGCGTGGATGAGTGGGAAGCGTGGATGAGTGGATAATGGATTGTAAAACGTGCCTCCTTCTTGTGGTGCAGACACTCGTAGTAGTCTTCGAGAACCGGGGCGCATTTCGCTTTGCCTGAGTCATCTTCTGCGTTTGTGTTTGTCGTGTAGCAGGCGAGGACTTCTTGCCAGAAGGGGAAGCAGCGGGATGGGCCTATATGGGGTTTTATTAGTCTGAAATCGGCGTGTAGGTGTTAGACATTTGTATAGGTAGAGGATGGATCATCTGAGGGAGCTTCTACAGGGCAGCAACACTGCGACGATGTGGCTGAGGCGTAGAGGTCCCAAGGGTAGAGCTGGCGGAATTCCCGATATGGTTCAGATTTTTTTGTTCCTGGTGGTAGAGCGCTGGTTTGTAGTCGAGTGGTTTGCGGGGATATTGTTCGCGTATCCGTGGTGTCTTTTCATGCCGTGCATTGCCCGTGATGGTGCTATAGCAGCCCTGACTCTCTATGCAGCCCTCGTCGCTACCCACCGTTACCCCATCCATTCTTCGCTTGTTTCTCCCACTCCTCGTGTACGTCGCTTCGGTATCCAGTAGCGTCGTTGTCACTCTCCGCATCCGTTCCGGTTCCGCTCTTCGTACTGCCATTGCGCTCGCTTCAAGGCCTCCGCCCATACCCAAAAGCTCCCATGCGATCCGGAGAAAAGTCAAATGCACTTACCACCAGCAACTCCGTATCCTGAAGCCATGATCGCGATGTTCAAGTGGGGGTCCTGTGTCGCGATGCGCAGCTGTCTGCGAGCGAGGATGAGCTTGTGTTACGTCAGCAGCGCACGGGCTTTCTGGGCGAAGGGCCGCAATGGACTGCTGGCCTCGATTGCATTCACCACTCTCTGCTGCCTCTGGGGCATTCTAAGCTCTCTACATGTAATGCGTCTTCGATTTTGCCGAGATGTGCTTCTTTCACCGGACTATCTGTATCGCCCTATTTGAGTCGACGACACGGCGCATCTTGTGTGGCTATGCTAAGCCTAGAAGCGTTCGCTATGCATGCATGTGCGATAGACGAGCTTGCAATCAGTATGGGTATTCCCTCAGCTGCCGGAACGAGTTCGAATTATCAAGCTTGTCATCTCACACCGATAACAAGCCCTAGCCGTGCAGAACGTTTCTACCTTCCCCCGCTTTGAGTTCGCTCCGACTCAGCCCCAGTCATCATCCTTGGTTATATGCATCTACTATACTCTTCAGCTTCGCCCATTGCGTTGCCACTGTTCCCATCCTCATCGTCTTTTGCCTTTATCTAATCTTTGATCCCGACTGGCCGCTCCCATTTCCCTACTTTGGCTGTGTTTACGCCTATATCTTTCTACTTTGACTCCTCTCAACGAAGGAAAAGCCCAAGTTTGATCTTTCGGCTCTTCATATTCGACGTTGACCTTCGCCATCTCCAAAGTACAATGAAGAGAGCCATTCGGATCCCTTTTGGAAAAAAGAGAAAAAGACTTATCTGTAGCTGCTGCACCGGACTAAAAACGGAGAATGGTATAAGAGGAGATTTGACTCTTGAGCCATATTACTCTTCTAGGCCAGTGCTCATTGAAGAGCTCACAGCCGCGGCCGAAAACATGTGTCAGAACTGTGAGTTGGTCCTCGACGCTATAACGACCTGGATGGATGGCCTGGCCCAAGACCGAAACTTGCGATTTGAATTCACCGTAACGTTCGACGGCCTCCAAATTAAGCCTGTAGGGGAATTGTTTAATTCGGGTAGCATGCAAGTCGTGCGTCCCGCAGGTGAGCGGACACTTTTTGAAACGTACAATTCGAAAATATACTTATCATGAAGTGGATAGACCGGCCTCGAGACTTTAGGTTAACGCCTTCAGACGAGGCATGGAACGTAAAAGAAATTCGGCAACTGTCGGGAAACACCTCATCCGATACGACATTTCATCTCATCGCAAACTGGATAAAGAATTGTGAACAACAGCACGAATATTGCAAGCGGCCGTCCACAAATGGTTTTCCCAAAAGAATACTCGAGATCGCAGAAGAAAGCATATATCTCCGTGATCATCTGGACATATCGGCCAACTATGCGTGTGTTAGTCATTGTTGGGGTCCAGATGGCCCATCGATCAAGCTGACCAATGCTACCATGAGCTGTCTCCGTCGAGGATGCGCAGTTTCCGAGCTACCAAAGACTTTCCGAGATGCTGTAGAAGCATGCCAGCATCTCGAACTATCCTACCTCTGGATCGATGCTTTGTGTGAGTTCATCAGCTGGACAACATTGCTTAAAGGGAGACTGACTGTGCAAATTTAGGCATACTCCAAGATAGTGCCGAAGATTGGGAGGAAGCAGCAAATACTATGTCTCACATATATGAGAATGCGTACATTACACTCGCAGCTACATCCGCTCGGAACAGCCAGGACGGTCTTTTCTCCTCAGATCGTATCGTCAAATGTCTGTCGAGACGATCCGAAGTTCATGTTAGAGAACTGCCCCCAAGATTCCCTTTGAGTGTCGAACGACTCGCAAATTCAAACGAAGACTCATGGCCTTTACTTAGACGCGCATGGGTGTATCAAGAACGGCGGCTTTCTCGACGCACTGTGCACTTCACCAAATATCAAGTGTACTGGGAATGCAGACATGAGTTCACATCGGAGGATGGTAACGAGCGCGGCCCACTGAAAGATATCCAAATATCCCAATCACGATCTCAGGCCGAAGATCCCATTGTGTGTTGGCAGGAGACAATCAGGGAGTATTCTGGTCTGCAATTAACGTATGAGAAAGATCGCCTGCCAGCTATTGCAGCTATCGCTGAACAGACATCGCACCTACGAAAGTCAGACGATGTGTATATTGCAGGAATGTGGCAGAATAGCATACTTTCCGACATATGGTGGTTCTGCATGTCTGGCAAACTCCAGTCTCGATCTCAGCGAACGACTCCATCTTGGTCTTGGGCTTCAACCCAGGGAAGCCGGATTGAATGGACACCCCGACCACACAATGCAGTAAAGCTATTGAGCCTGGATTATGACATTATCGGTAGGGCGTATCTTGGGGAGATTATAAGAGGAAGAATCGTACTTAAAGGGCACATACTGCCAATGACCGGAACCGACGGGCTTTGCGAAGCTGACTTGAGGGATATCCACCAGAGCAGCCTGACTAGGAGGACTTTGATGGAGAAAGCCCTTACAAGTGTGCTCCGAGATTTTGGCTTATACATGACCCAGATGAGCTTCTGCCAGGACTACGGCTTTGAAACCGCAAGCCCTCCGTTTGATATCGGGACCGACCTAAGGATGATCGTAACGAAAAGCGATAAGATCTCGATAGCGGGACTAGTCTTACGAAGGCTATGCCAGGCGTCCGACGAGTACGAAAGAATTGGCTTGCTGCATAGCCATGTCTGTTTACTATCTGAGGCGGGATCCAAGTCGATAGTGAAGAAGTCGAAGAGATTGCTACACCGCGTATCTAGGAAGCGAGATTGGAAGCATTGGGACCGGGAGTTACGATTGCGGGAAAGTACAATAGATGCCATGGTACAGTCGCTCCCCATGGAGAAAGTAACGATTGTATAGCTCGGAGGCTGGGTTTACATTGGTTGAGAGTATTCAAAACCCAGAATCACAAGTCCCATGGTATCAAGCAGTGCCTAGAAAGGAACTGAAGAAGGAGCAGAGAATTTGCATGTGGGGTTTTATTATCGGATAGATTGCAAGAAAACGAAAGAAAAAAAAGACTTACTTAGGGAAATCTAGTTTGGCGATTGCGTCGGTCAGAGCGTCAAGTCGTCGACAAGTGGGTTTCAGATGGAGTCTCCCGGGTTTGTTCTACCATTGCTGAATATCATCCGTTCCCAACCAACCTCCGCGCTCTCCCCGCCATCTCCACGCCTCTAAACGGGAACGGTCTTCCCAAACAACCGGCTGATATAGGCAGCCTCATCCCGCTTCCACTGCTTTTTCCCCGACTGCGCCATCTTCGCCTTGACACGCGCCGCCAACTCTAACTCTGCCTCCGCATTCTTCTTCTGATTGCACCTAACGTTCTCCCTCGCCTTCTTCTCCGTCTCCGCATGCGCACGCACCTTGTACTGCTCCGCCGCCGCCTCGTCCTGGCGGGCCGCCACTTCCTCCCTCCGCTTCTTGCGCTCCATGATGTCATGGTGGTTCTGCGCCTTGATCTTCACCTCTTCCACAGTAGCACGAAAGCGCTCGTTCGTCTGCAGATACACCTGGCATACATTCGGATTCGGGATGTCACCCTGCATATCCATTGTCGCGACGGCTTGCACGACTTTGCGGAAGATGCTGTCATCCTGGGGTGTGCGCACGGAGGTAACGGCGTCGATGTCGGCGTAACTGGGTAGGTGGCCGGATTGGAGACGTGCCCAGTACCAATTGAAGATGTGCTGGGTGTGGAGGTTCATGCCCAGGTAGTCTCCGGCACTGCACAGCTGGATGTCTGGATACGTCATGTCGTAGCCCTTCAGGTCCTTGGCATACTGCTTGGAAGTAGTGTGGTCTTTGAGGTGCAGGATCATTTCGGCTACGATCGCAGTGTCGAGATCGGATGGTAGCGTGATTATGCCTGGCTGGGCACCTGGGGTTCCTTCGACTAGGTCTTTCTTGGTGGAGATGGCGCGGAAGAGGGCGTAGGACATGTCGATGATGAAGCGGCCATTGTGGTCGACGATGTGGATTTTTGGGCCTTTGGCAAGGAGCTTGCGGTCGGCGAAGGACAGGCTGTAGATCTTGACGCTCTCGGCTGCCTTGACCTCGGTTTCTTCACGGCTCTTGGGGCCGGGTGCGCTGACGAAGGTATTGGTTAGGACGGTTGATGATGGGGTAGGCGCGGCGGCGGGAGCCTTGGTCGTCTTTCTGGAGGCGAGGCGCTGGGAAAGCGATTTGGGAGCCATTGTTGTGTGATGGTGGTACAAGGGGTGGCTGATGGTAGGGTATGAAATTACTGAAAAGGAAGTCTGTTGATGAGCAAAGAGGGGTTGAGGTTTAGGCAAGTATGTTAATGTTACAGTAGAGTGTTTTTGGAAATATGAGAAAAGGGGGGGAAGGGGTTTATGTAGGGAAAGGAATGGTAAAGTGAATACTCAGATTCGACGCGCTCGTCGAGTGAAGGCCTATAAGCCCCATTACGACAAGGTCAGCTGGGAATTTGTTCATTCACAACGTCGTGAGTGATCTCGGGCATTGCGTGGGTGAAATCGAATGGGGAGCTTTCACGCGAGCTGCGGCCAGCCTCGGACTGCGCATTACAAGAATTCGGGTTCTTTCATCATACCACCGGAGGTGATTTGGGTTTTGAGCGAGTGTTATTGGAAGTGAGCTCACTACTGTCGGTATCAGCTTACTTCGTCACTGCAACTATCGGCGCCTCACAAGATTGCAGATGATGGAATTATCAAACTACCGCCACCAGTCCACAGAGATCTCCTACAAAATACCCCCCACTCCCAACCAAGAAGATCACAAATCGTCACAAAATCAATACTCGAACCTCCACATTCCAGCTCGCGTCAGGACATACATCATACCAAAATCCGCACAAGGAAATAGCACTTCGCTCCGACACATGTCATCAAAAACGAACCTCCGTCATCCAGGGCAACGCCAACATAAAACTCAGTGAATCCCACCAAAGCCCCACGCCAGCGCTGACAACCAGACTTACCTTTGCCACGACGAAGAATCATCAGCGCCCCTCCCCCGGTATACAATCCCCAACACCCAACACTCAGCTCAGTACTTCAGTTCCCTCTTCCAGAACAAACTCATACTAGCTATGCTATGCTATGCTATCATGTTCTTTTCTCAAGACATATCGATACGTAAGAAGACGTTGGAGCCGTCCTATCCTTTCTCTCTAAGACTTCGCGCTTGGAGTAAGTAAATCCGTACAAGCCCACTTTCGCGGTTTCACAGATGAAAGCGGAGAGAGGCGCGGTGGTTGGGCGAAACCGCGCGAAGAAAAGTGTGTGAAAAGCCAGAGTCTGGGTAAGTGCAGGGAAGCCGCGCTGCCGCGGGGGAAAAGTCCAAGCGGAGAAAGTGGGCGGGGTGCAAGGAAGTGTGGCCGGCGCATCGTACCACCAGAAAGCGCGTGAAGGCCAGACCAGAAGGATTTCTCGCCTATTGGAGTCTGGGCGGGGAAGGAGATGCCGGGACGGGGGTGTCGCGAGTGCGTGGGATGGAGATTTCTCTTCTCTTTCTTTGTTGGTTGTCTGGGCTGTGGCTCCTGCGGCTAGCTAGCTGGGTGGGTGCAGGATAGAATAATACCAAGACGAATATATCTGGAGGATTCACGTCTGTTTCCTGCTTTCCCTGCTATTGGTCTTGTCTCGCCTTGGTGGTGTGATGGGATGAGTTCGTGACAATGGTGTTGTGAAGTTGGGGTAACAGGGAAAGAGGAGAGAGATATACATGTGTATGTATATGAATATATCCTTCAAGCAAGTTTCTCCATGGAAACAAGTACGCCAGCTAAGCTCCATGCTGCTCGTGTGTGCAACTACTAATGTCAATCCAACCGTGCCGGGACGCCTGGTGTAACGGGACGCTTTCTTTTCCGAACCCTCGGATTGTCCCTATTATTCTCAAAGACGAACAAGTGCAGTGCGCGTCTATTCTGCAGCTCTCGTTCTCCTAGCACATTAGTCTCCGACAACAAAAAGCACGTTATTGGCTATACTGTCGCCCGTTCTGTTAATACTGTCGGCTAACCCCGCTATAATACTCCCCTATTCTTTCGCGACAGTATATATCTATAGAGAGCTTAGTAGGCTAGAAAAGAAGCTAAGATAGCAAAGATCAAGACTGCTGTCTAAGAAGATTGATTTAAGGTAACAATGATTAATCCCGGCAGTTTCTCCGCGCAGACGGCAAGCTCATTAAATCGCGTCTAACAGGCTGTGCGTCATTAGCAGCTCTTGGTATACGGAAGCTTTGTAGTAGCGTGCTGGATTATCCCCACGCTTGCACTGCGCTCTGTGGTTGGGAACTGCAGCTTTGAGCACTCCACCCCAGCCAGCTCGTATTCCCGACTTTCCAGACAGCTGTTGGTCCAGACGTGCACGCGCGCGTTGCAAATCACATGAGCCACTCTCCAGGCTCGCTTATTACATGGGTTCATTATTGTTTTGCATGGCTCCGCCGTGGTGAGCGGATCGAAGTTGTTATAATTAGTAGAAGCCACCACTGCATTCATTATAGCATACCGTTAAAAGTCGTGGTTATGTGGCCAGCGGCATCTAACTTTACCATCTACAGATAACGGTAATATTAGGAAGCTGTCTCACTAAGAATCAATTCACACTCCGCTCGCTAATTATTTAGCGTATTGAGCGAAGACTGTGTATTAGGGTGTTGCTTGCTAAGAACCTACTTACGCAGCTAAAAGTATATTTCTATTAGTATAAGAGCCTCCTCGTGACGAGCTTATAACTATAGCGTGAATGCGAGATTGTACATACTAGTCAGCGTGTTAGGATGCTTATCGGTAAGCACTCTCTTCCTCATCTACATCACTTGCACGTCTAGCTCTTCGGCCTCCTTCCATCGCCCTTGGTCCCTCCTGTACGTCGACGCTAGGTTGGCCATGCTAGTTAGCGTGTCAGGATACTCATCGGTAAGCACTCTCTTCCTCGTCTGCATCACTTGCACCTGCAGCTCTTCAGCTTCCTCATACCGTCCGTCACTAGACAGAGTCCTAGCACACGTTGATGCAAGACGCATTCTTTCTTCGTCGTCATCATCCGCCGGACTATGCGATACAGCGTACTGGGCGTGCGGAAGCAGCTGTCTCTACTTGCTTTTGTTACTATGATTATCGTCTGGAAACACTTGGAGTAGCTGTGTGATAGTGCGTTGAGTCTATTCTTAGAGCCGTCCCTGCACTTGCAGCAGTTTGCGTAGAGCTTGATAGACTAGTCGATGAACATCAAGCGCAGACTTAGCAGGTCGCCTAGTGACGAGCGCATACTTGTCAAGTACCCTAATCGCATCTTCTCTTGCTTGCGTCGAGGCTACCTCGAGAAGATCGAGCGAGATATCTTTCCACTCTACGCATGCAGCAAAAAAAAGATAATCTGCAGCGAGCGCATTGTTATGGCGAATTTGGTTCACGGTGAGAAACAGTGTAGCAGCTACAGGACCTCTCACGTCAGAGCCCGATACTGTGCCTTCAGAAGAGTCACTGCTATACCTGAGAGCTAGTTCTTTTTGCTCGTTTAGTTGTAATCGGTACCCCTGCATCGTCATACCACCAGCATTCATGCACGCTGCTGCTTGCGCGACCGCTAGAGGCAGATGCGATAGCTCTCTCAGCAAGTGCTCGGCTTCTTGCTGTTTAGTGTTCGCCAGTGGCCTCTCCAGGCGGACTTGCAGCATCCTCAGCGCCGCGTCTAGTGTTAGCTCTTGCAGCGCTATAATGTTCTGTGAAGCAAGCGCCTGAGCTGTATTGATGTTGGTTGTTGTGAAGATGGCAGAACATAGCTTAGACTACGGCAGAAAGTCGGCTAAGTCTACAGGTTTAGTCGTGGACGAGCCGCCAGATTGTAGAGTGGTGTGCTCTGTGTTGTCGAAAATTAGCAAACACTTTCGCTTACTAATCTCCACTATATAGCGTTGTGCAAGCTGCTTCATGTCGGCCTAGTCATCGTCCCAGCCTAGAACACTAAGCTTCTGCGCAACACTTGCATATGACTACTAGAGAATATCTTTGTCACTTGCATGCATCCAAAAGACTAAGTAGCTTTTATTGCTCTGCCTCGTTCTCTGTGCAACCTCGAGCGCAAGCTGCGACTTGCCTATTCCGCCAGGTCCAACGATCGCTAGCGTGGTAGTGGTTTGTTCGTTAGTGAAGAGCTTTGCTTCTAGCTCGGCAAGCTGCGACTCTCGACCGACGAAGCGGGGGTTTCGTGAGAAGGGAATGATCGACGCTGCGTCGCTAGCTCCCTCCAGTTCAGCCTGCAGTCTGCTTCTTGCACTCTCCTCTCCTTCGCCGTACGCGGTGGGCATAGAAACGCCAAGAATCCCAAGCAGGCAGTATACAATGTCTTCTTCCTCTTTTGTACTGCGGTTTTCGACCCATCGCCTTCGCTCAGATGTACTGAACTCATGTAAAGGACAGTTGCGCAGTGCCGCGAGCGGGATGCTGGTGATGGCGTGTAGTAGCTGATCAAGCGATGCTTTGTCGCCTATGGGATGTCCTTCACACGAGAAGAACTCGACTGACACTGGCGCGATAAGTTCTTGGAGCGTCCATCCCCGAGTGAACCATGCGCTTGCACGGAACGATGCCTCCTAGTCGCCGCGTTGGACCGACTCTGTCTCAGTCGACACTGACACGTCTGACAAGAAGACGTAGCACCGCGCCGCGTTCTTGTACCATTGAAACATCGAGTTAATCGCCTTCGAGCGCTTGTTGTTATTCTACCTGTCGATGTAGCATATGTCGATCTAGAAGTACTACAGCTCGTCCTGCGCCGCTTAGTTAGCACAGAACCTAAGCTTTCGATAGCCTTCTCTCTTCTTCTTGTAGGTTCTGTTCTATATGTCTTCGATAAGGATCCCGGATTCGCTCTATCTGTGCGACAGAATGGCGTAGGGCGGAATCGTTTTGCTGCGGAAATCTATTAAGACGAGCCTTCCCAGCGGGTCAAAGTGGAGAAGCCGCATGGCGGTTGCAGTTTGGCTTAGACTAGAAATGGCGAGGCGCGAACGACTTCAATGATATTGAGAGTAGAGAGGCACAGTCGCGACAGAGCGAAGCAGGCAGAGGAAGCTTGCGCTGGGCTGCTGTGAATGCTGCCTGTCGAGGCAGTGCATGCGACAAGGCTGAGCGCCGCCCCGCCTCATAACTTGCGCCGGACAGCGCTCGCTATGTGAACGCACGTTGGACTACTGCGCACATGGGCAGGGTGCCAGCGGGTAGAGATTCCTACCTAGACTGCCATCGTAGCATCTTGCGAGACTCATGTTAATGAGGAAGGGTGCGCAGCGATGTAGGTCGTGTATACGTAAAGATACTGTCTTGTTGCACACACTTTGTGCACTATTCCGCAGACGTTCGACGAAAGTTCGATTGCTCTACGGCGAAAGTAGTACGGGCTTAAGCTAAGCACACTTTGATAGCAATTTCTACGATAAATAAGCTGCTTTGCGAAGAAAGTAGTAGAGGGAGCATGAAGCGCGGCTCTGCAACGCGCGCGTGCACGTCGAGAATAAGAGCTGCTGGGGCGGGGTGCTCAAAGCTACAGTGCTTCGCCACAGCGCGCGGGTGCGTAGATATCTCTGCACGCTACTGCAAGCTGCTGCGTGCCAAGTATGGCTAACAGCGCACGTCCTAGGGGTCGCGTTTTGACGATCTTGCCATCTGCGCGGAGAAACTGCCGGAACGTATCCTTTTTACCCTAAGTCGACTTTTCGAGGCTGCAGTCTTAATCTTTGCTATCTTAGCTTCTTTTCTAGCCTACTGAGCTCTCTACAGATATGCACTTTCGCGAACAAACAGGGGAGTGTTATGGAGGGATCAGCCAACAGCATTAACAGAACAGGCGACAGTATAGCCAACAACGTGCTTTTTGTTGTCGGAGATTGATGTGCTGGGAGAACGAGAGCTGCGGAATAGATGCTTATGGCACTTGTCTGTATTTAAGAACGCTAGGAATAATCTGAGGGTCCGGAAGAGAAAGCGTCCCGTTACACCAGGCGTCCCGGCACGGTTGGATTGACATTACTGTTGCTGGTGGTGGTGGTGCCGAAGAGGGCCAAAAAAAAAAGCCCACGTGTCTCATCACAAATACATCGAGGACCTCCAGATACAAAGGTACAACACAAAAGCCAGAGGAACTGAGAAAAAGAAAGAAAAACAACTAGTATAACGCCCGGCTTTTGTCGAACCCTTGGGGGCCACCCAGCACACAGATACACATACACGCTCAAGCCATTGAGATCAACACACACACAAACGCAAAGACGCAGACGCAGATACAGCCCCACCCATCATCAAGTCTTCATCTTGCCCAAAAACCCATCAAGATCAAACTCCTCTTCATACTGCTTCTCATCCCAGAGATCGCCTAGCTCATCTAAGAAGCCCTTCTTGCCCTTCTCTCTCAGCGCACCCGTCGCATCCACGGCGTCGTTTTCGTCGATGCCGGTACCAGCGTCGTCTTTTGCATTCGAGGGCGGGGCGGGCAGAGCAGCGGGATCGTTCGAGTCTGCGGAGACGTTGAAGAGGTCGAGGATTTGGTCTGTTTGCATGGACTGCAGGCCGGCGTTTTGTTGGTTTACGACGGTGGAGGCGACGTCTATTTTGAAGCGTTGGAGACTGTTGGGGATGTGTTAGTTTTGAGCTTTGGGTGAGGATGATATCGTGGGGTTTGGATAGTGGATACATACTTCAAGATCTTCTCTTCTAGGGTACCGCGCGTCACGATGCGGTAGACGTTTACTACCTTCTTCTGACCGATACGATGGGCGCGGTCCATGGCTTGGATGTCCTTCTGTGGGTTCCAGTCGTGCTCGACGAAGATGACGGTGTCGGCTCCGGTTAAATTGAGACCGAGACCACCAACGCTGGTGGTTAGGAGTAAGACGTCGTACGAGGGGTCGGTGTTGAACTTGTTGACGATTTCTTGGCGCTTGGTCGCTTCGACGCCACCGTCTAGACGCATGAATTGTACAGATGGCAGCAGCTTTTCGAGCACGTTGTGTTGGACCATGTCGAGCATCTCCTTCATTTGGCAGAAGACGAGGGCGCGATGCTGCGACACGGCTTCGGGGAGGTCGCCGTTTGCGTTGGCGGACTTGTCGTTTACAACGTCCGAGGCGCCGATTCCGCAGTCTACAAGCAAATCCTTGAGTGCTCCGAGCTTTGGCGCATGCGCAATGTCGTCGATGGTGGTGTTGTTCTTCTTGAGATATTGCTGGGTTGGCTCGTAGGCTTTGTTGGTGGGACCCTTGACGACGAGAGAAGGTGAGTTGCATAGCTTCTTCATGTACTGCAGAGCCTGGAAGATGTGCTGCTTGCTTTCACGATCGGCATTACCGGCCTTGGACTGTATCTCCCTACCTTGGCGCTTGGTGAAGTCGTCAAATAGGTTGCGCTGAAGCTCGGAAAGGTCGCAATAGTAGTTTTGCAAGATCTTCGGCGGCAAATCATCCAACACCTCCTCCTTGAGACGGCGAAGGAGGAAGGGGAGCACTTGCTTGTGGAGAGCTTCGATGGCCAACGCACCACGCTCCTGCTCCTTTGACGAGCTCTTCGCAAACCGAGAGGCAGCAATGGGCTTAGCAAAGCGCTCCTGAAAGACCTTTTCCGTGCCAAGGAAGCCCGGCATGAGGAAGTCGAACAAGGACCAAAGTTCAAGGACGTTGTTCTGAATGGGCGTACCAGAGAGGATGAGACGGTGATTCGACTGGAATTGCTTGACAGCCTGACTGGTCTTTGATTTTGAGTTTTTGATCAAGTGGCCCTCGTCGAGAACGCAGTAATTCCAGTTGATAGGCTTGAGAATGTCGGCGTCGTTGCGGCAAATGTCGTAGGAAGTAATGACGATATCCACCTTGTCAAGCTCATTCCTGTACTGACCGCGAATGGGTGGCGATCCCACATAGGCGACACAGCTGAGGAAGGGTGCGTATTGGCGAATTTCTTGTTGCCAATGACCAGACAGCGTGGGCGGACATACGATGAGAGATGGTAGGCGCCGGAAGTTAGGATCCCCAGTTTTCGCAAACTCGTCTGCTCGGATGTGATGGTCACTAGCCACCATGCAGAGTGTTTGCAGAGTCTTACCGAGACCCATGTCGTCACAGAGGATGCCGTGGAGGTTGTATCGGTTGAGGAAAGCCAGCCAGTTGACACCTTCTTGTTGGTATGAACGAAGCGTCGCCTTGATGCCGACTGGAATATCGAAAGGCTCCACTTTCTTTGCGTCGAGCATCTGAGCAACAAACTTGCGCTCTCGATCTCGTCCCTTGAGTAGAGAGTCTGGGAGGCCCGGCGGATCGGGGATACCAGACTCAAGCGGTACGAGCTTGACAAGCGTGGCAAAGCTGGTGGTGGCTAATAACCGGACATCGTTATCTGAATCGCTCATGCGCCCAAGGACAGGAGTAATGAGGAAGATGACATATGGCAGAATTGCGTCTTCCATGACGTGAATGAGATGGTAGATGCACTCGATTGCACCTTGACGGCCGTGCGGGTTACCACCGTCGCTGATGGTTGGTAGCACGCGCTCGACTAGCATTGTAATACCCTCAACGGACATGACGCTGCAAATGGTCGCGAAGCACTTGGCAGCTGCGTACCGTAAAACGTACAGCTCGCTTTGCAAGGCCTTGGCGATGAGTGGGAGAAGTTCCTTGACGAAGTCTCTCACGCTTGGGTGAAGCTTGCCCACCAAAGCGCGTAGAGTCGACAGGCCATCGACGACTTCTTGACCAAACGTGTTATCCTCATCGAAGATACGGCCGGGAAGGTTCACCTCAGTAAAAGCTTCTTTGATTGGCCGTTCAATCAGATCCCTCAGAATAGGTACCTTGTCGAAGATGTCAGCACCGAACCTTTCGACAACCTGCTCCAGGCCCTCGCGCGCGCCGCGTTTGGTAATCCTGGCAGCTCGTGCATCTTCTGCCCACTGAGCAGCGTCGGGGTGGTCGCGTATGTCTTCGTCCTTCTTCAGGGTGAGAATGCCACCTCTGATGCTCGACTGCGGGCGGAACTCGGGTGTTTCGGCTGTTTCCATGCAGTAAAACTTGACCAAATTGCCGACAACCTTGTTGACGACAACCGTTCGCTTAGTGTTGACCAAGTGCACTACGTAACCGGCAACAGCAGCCGCGGAACGCCTTTGCAGCTCGACATTGTGTTCCTTTTTGACACTGTCCATCATGGCCTTGATGGGTGCTGATGGCTTCTTCGGGGGCGAGTTGAGTGCGACAAGGGCTCCAGCAGCGGCAGCCTTGATCCGAACATCGCGTTCTTCCTTGATATCTTTGGCTTCTTGGATGCTAGACTCTACCTCCTTGCGCGTCGTTTCTAGGTTTGCCGCAGCGACCAAACGAGCTGAAGGTGTCATGGCCTTCTTGAGCTTTTCGTATTGCACGCTGACCAGCTTTTCTGCGTCTGCGACTCCGAAAGCATAGTGATTTGTGAATGGCAGTCCCTGAACGATGGTCGAAAGGTTGGGCAGATTCTGCACGTGTGCTTCTTGGAAGATGTTTATCAGAGACTGACATTGCGTCCGAACGATCTGCAGCTTTGGTACGAGATCTTCATAAGCCAATGGCCTCTCGCCCTCCACAATGGGCAGCAAGTGTTGAACGAATGACTCAGCCAGCTCATCCTTTGTCGCCAGGTTCTTTCCAAACTCTTCGATGATGATGGCGGCCGTCAACTGGGTCGTAGAGTTGGGTGAAGACAATGGGGGCAACAGTCTGGACTTGAAAGCCTGCAGTCTCGACTCTTCAGGCCAGGCACCCATTGCTGTGCCAAGGGCTTGGGCTGCAGAGGTCCTGGATCGTATCATGACATCTGCTCCAATGAGTTCCAGATCGCCAGTAATCATGTGTCCGTCGACGTTGTGGGACTGGGATGGTGTTGGCGTTGACAAGTCATCTTTCCCGTGTCGGGACTTCTTTCTTCTCTTTTGAGCTGGTTCGCCGCCATCCGGAGGTGTCGACTTGCGACTTGCCTCGCCGTTTGGTGGGGGGCCCATGGCCTGCCCTGAAGGCTTGATAAGGAGTGACTTGTCCAGAGCAATTGGGTGGCGAGAGACTCCAATAGGTGTGAGGGTAAGAGGGACGATGGCATCGAGTACGGATTCGAGATGAACGGGTAATTGGTCACCTAGACTTGCAACCACGGCCTTCCAGAGCTGGAGTGAGAGTTTCAAGACGCCTTCGTTACGCTCTAGCAGAATGTTCTGGAATACCAACTGCAACGCCTTGCTGTCTATCCAGCTATCCGAGTCGCCGCTCTGAATGTCGAGGAAAGTGATAAGGGCACGCAAGACCGCCGCACGGACGCTTGTAATGGTATGTCGGAGGAAGGGGAAGAGTCGAGGTACCAATTCGTGGAACGATTGGGTCGGATCTTGGCGAGCGTTCGCTTGCATTGCTTCCAAAACTTGAGGGAAGCCGCAGAGCTTGGCCAGCAGATCCATGATGAAGCCAGTGCTGGCGCTGAGATCGTCCTGTAAGCTAGACAGACATGACCAGACGACATTCATCAATCCTTCAAGTGCCTTGGGTCGCATCTCAATGAATTCCTTTACGACGGGTATCAGTGTCGCGGCACTAATAGCTCGAACATCGTCGTCATCATTGCTCAGACCGTTCATGACTGCAGCGAGTACTCCATCCATCAAAGTACCGTCCTCGAGTAAAAGGTCGTTTCGTACAGCGACCAAGTACCGCAAACCAATCATACCGCCTTGACATAGAGCCCATGGCGCACTGAGGGGGTTTGTGTCGACGGGCATATCCTGGTTCATGATCAATCGGTTGAGGACTTGGAAAGTCGCAAGTACGTTCTCGCCCGACATGTACTGCAGCAAAGAGCCGAGGGCTTGACCGGCAGTCTCGCGGATTGGTGCAATGACGTTGTCGCCAGTAAAGTCAGCAAAACGATCGAGCATGAAGACGCATATCATGCGGCACGCCAGGTCGTTGAGCCATTTCTGGTTGAGCTGATCGTTTTCAGCGCGACTGAGGCCTTTCCGCCTACCAGCTCCGCCACCGTGTATACGAAGGATTTCTCGAAGACCCATAGCGGCACCATGACGCACCTCCCAGGTAAAGTCGAAAAGCTCTACCGCAAGATAGGAACATACGCGTTCGAATGGCCATTCTAGTCCAGCCTCTTCGGCCTCTGTCTGGAAAGATGACTTCTCTGGTATGGGTGCGCCCTTGAACTCCTTGACCATCTTTGCGTCGTCATCTCCCCCGGTGCGCTCAAGCGAGAAATAGTCGTTGGTACTGTCACCGTCGTCGCCATTTTCCGACTTTTCAAATTTCAGGGCAACCGGATGTGGACGAGTGGGCGTCTCTAATGGATCTGCCTGGGAGTCTTTTCGCGAGGTTGCGTTGAAATCAACGATTTGGACTTTGTTAGCGCCTCCAGCTGCATTCTTCTTTGCCTTGCGTTTCAGGGCGTTTTGTTGGCGTTTGCTCAGTCCTTGGCCGTTGGGTGTAGCCAAAGGAGGAGATGAAGCTGTGTTCATACTCTCTGAGCGCGAGACGTTAGTGTCGATGCGGTGTGGAGCGGGTGTCTTGGGCCCAGGTGTTTGGGGCATCGTCTCTTGGGGTGGTGTGAGATCCTCAACCCATGCGCCCTCGAAGCCAAGGCGCTTCAGCAACGTGCTCTTTTGGTATTCCAAGCGCTCGGCAGGATCCATGGCCGCCAGCTTGTAGTCATGTTCCTTTGCGCCGGAAGATGCCAAGACTTTGCCAAACTTGAGGATGGAAGGCAAGTCGAGGGTAGCAAGATCAAGCCCCTGGGAGAGGGGTGGCAGGGCGCTGCCGCCATTCTCCTCTTTCTTGACTGGAGCGCCGTTGCTGTCCTCTGGTTTGATGTGGCCATTGGACTCTGACTTGACTGACTCATCGTGGTCCAGGGCGTTGGGGTCAAACCGGTCGGCATTGGCGGCGATGCCTCCGATAGCCTTGGCAGCAGCGACTCGGGTTTCCCAGCTCTTTGACCGTAAGTAGGGAATGACTCTTGTGAGGAGGTTGAATAGTTCGTCAGGATGTTGTTTTTGGACGTCGGCTAGCTGATCGGCTGCTGTGTTCCGAATCAATGCTGTGCTGCCTGTCTCGAGGAGCCTTGGCGTGGGTTAGCGAGCAGTCGACAAGGGTGGACAAGGCAAGGCCATGGAGCAAGCATGACGAAGTTGCAAGAATATAGCGGATAAATTGTGCCGTGATTGCGCGCTCCAAGCCATTCACAAACTTGTACGCGCATGTACTTACGTTACGAGACGGTCCAATCTGGTGGCACTATCCAAGCGTTAGCGCGACATGCATGCAGCGATACGATATGCGACAAACCTCATGGTGGGCGAACAAGTTGACGCGTGGTCTGGAAAGCAGAGCGCAACCAGGAGAATTAGAAATTACTAGGCGCCCGCAGGCGAGGCCATCGAAGCACTGCGCACTGCGAGTGGCTTGCAGACGGGACAGTCAGGGCAGTTGTGGTTGGGTCACGTGACGGTGTGGTAACTCGATGCGGTGCCGGGAGCGCGTCGGAGAAGGTGGGCTGCGGGCCTATCTAAGAGAATGAACAGGTCATTAAGTAGGCTGGATCACCACCAGGAACGGGCTAGTCTAGTGGCCCGTGCGTCCCGTTTCAGGGAGTAGAGGGAAATTTTTGCAACCACAACGGCGCCGACGAACGCGACCTTTGCGAAATGCGCTGCTGGCCTTCGTGTCATCACGGCCTTGAGTTGTGTCTGCGCTGTGTTTCTGATGCTTATCGTGCGCGCGCCGTCGTGGGCTGCATCCGTCGCGGCTTCCTCTGACAAGGTGGCCTCTGCACCGCACTAGCCCCCATCCATCACCGCCTCATGTGCGCGCGCCAACGCGCCTGCTCAAGCCTGGAGACCAACTCCACCCATCGTCTATCATGCACCATCTATCCATCGTATCCGCAACTATGAACCTATTCGGTACCGCGACTTTCTCATCATCTCGGCACTTTCTTGCAAATGGCCTTGTCCTTCCATCAATCCCCACCAACTCCACGCACCCCCATCGTCGATGATGCGCGCGTTCACGGTTGTCACCAGGCTACCATATCTCTGACGCCAGCCTTTCATAGGCCCGGTGCTGTCGTGGCTTGCCAGCTACCAACCGGTAACCCTTTCACCACTTCTCACTCATTACTGCCTCTGCAAACGGTGCTGCCCTTTCTTTCTGCCTTGCTATGCGAAATCCGACATTTCCTCAACGCCGGATGCACCGGACGGTCCCCCGCGTCGTGGACAACCTCTCGCTTGGCCACTGATCTACGTGCGCCGCTGCAGCTAGCGCATAACTGCATCGACATCTTTCATCAAGCCTCTCTTCATGTTCCTTCTTGCCTTATCTTGTCTTTTGGTCCCAGCGCCTTCTCTCCATGGTAACGCAGACCTTCCCCGCAAACACCCTGCCTCCCCGTGACCCAATTTCGGTCCCGAGTCCAACATGCTGGCCAACGCCCTCGGTGCCACGCAATCTGCTTCATCGTGTCATTGGTACCGGGTCCGTGGCTGTAGACAGCGGTCCGCTACACGTCCGTGCCTGACTATCATCACAAGCCTTATACTGCGAGCGACGCTCCAGCCCGTCGTTCCTGCATCTCGTTTTCCAATCCTCAATGACGCGACACTGGTCCAAAGTATACGCTTACCAGGTGCCATCTTTCATCGCATCTGCAGGCATTCGACGACTTGATGAGGACATCCCTCCCTGCTGCTTACTCGTCGGCTCCTCGCTGCATAACATTACCACACCAGTCGTCGGAGCTTTTCCGGTATTGCTAAGCATCCACTTTTCGTAATCCGCGCCCAAATGATCGATGGATCCCAAGGTGTTCATTCCCATCGTTGCAATCTTGCCGACCATAGCTTTCCCAGCGATTCATATCACCGCCACAGGCTATCGCATGTGTGTCATGATTGCGATGTCGTCCTAGCTTGGTCGTGCCACAGATTTAGCTGTTTATAATATTTTATGATAGGTGTTCTGCATATACTCCGAAAACACGCACGCTTCCAGGTCGCATCGCACCGCACAAAACCGTTGATTTCGAGCGCAACCCCCTTATGGTGATATGAACCAACCTCGTCGACATTTGCCAAATTTCGCGCAAGATACAGCGCCTGCGCCAAGTCCATTCCAAGCAGAGGCCATACCTTTGGACGAACAGATAAGAAGGTAAGGCGCAAAGAAGGCGCGACAACAGCCTTCCACCACCACTCTACCGGTTAAAGCTTGCTTCGTCTTCCGACGATTCCGCTGGCATTACAACCAAGATTCCCCGTCGCTATATATCTATGACCGCAGTGGCTGTGCTGAGGGGCTAGTATATACACTAGACTAGCACATGAGCTACGGAATCTGGCCCGGTTCGCGTAAAACGATCATCAAGGGGACGCGCCATATGGGATTTCGCTGGCCATGTGGCGTTGCTTCCTTTGTAGGTTGAAGCTTTGGATCAGGTTACACAAGACATGAGTGCAGAAGTTGTGACAGGAACTAAACATGGTCTGGAAAGAGTACAATGGCCTCCGTGACCGTTCAAAGCATGTTGGATCGTAGCCTTCCATTTCGACTTCTTGCCCAACCTACATTCGCCTACGTTCGCCTATATTCGCTAATCTCGTGCTAAGCGTACCACGTGTGGCCCCTTTTCCTCCCGCCCTGGTGCTGCCATTGAACTCCCATGGTCACTGAATGGCGTTGTCGAAGCCTACCAAGCTTCTTTTAGAACAAACGTTGACTGCACCATTACTCAACATGTCAACCATCTTATCCTGAAAGAAGGGGGGTCGGGTCTCAACACATTCTACACAGCAATCTTTGGCGCACCCAACTATCATGGCAGTTCTTGCGCGCATGCTCAAGGCAGATGATTCGTACAGTGTAGCCTCTTTACTCAATGCATCCAAGGAGAAAATATCGACCTCGCGGCTTTAGCAAGCCTACAGACATCCTGCGAGGCTTAGGGGTGTGGCAAGATTAGAGGTGAGTCGTACGTTGGTTGACCTTAGGTTTTAGGCTCGCACGAGGAATTCCCAGCGCCCCAAGCTAGAATACGCCACTTTTGTCGGTCGTACTAGCTTCTACCAAACATCTATAGAAACCTTCCATTTACGCCCCCGGGACCCCTGGCAGGACCGTTGGTGGAACTTTTTGGATATCCTTTCCCTTGCGAATTTGGCATGCATATTAGGTCTCGAAAGGACATCCGGTTGCAGACCACTCCTGCCTGATTTCGTACTTTGCGCAGCGAGTCCAACTGCGGAAAAGTCTCTCAATAGGTGTGAGCATCACAGCTGCCATCTTGGCGTCTTCAACACCTCCGAAATCGAATCTGTCGACAGTCCCATTGAGATTCATTAGACTCCTCGGTGTGAGCACCATGCGACTACTATATCTATTACTCCTACTTGCGACATCGGCTGCCGCAGGACTCGCACAAGACGACAGCGTGCTCTCGGACATCTCATTACTTCCGAATTGTGCGGTAAGTGGCATCAATCTTGAACTGGAGCGAATGAACCTTGCGGCTAATTTCCATGTAGCAAACTTGCTTGGTGACAGCCATAGTTGACTCGCCCTGTCAACTCACGAATACGACATGCATTTGCACCAACACCGAGCTTCAAGATACAGTGGGAAAATGCGTCGTTTCAGCATGTACAGTGAAGGAGAGTTTGAGTAAGTTTGAAAACAGAGGTGGAACCCTCCCCCCGATTCTGGAGCTTACAATACATTGTCTCTAGCTACCAAAAACGTCACCTTGACCATCTGTCATGCGCCTGTCCGCTCAGAAACCACACATTTACGAATCGCTAATCTGGTCATGTGCGCCGTGACAATTTCCTGCGTCATCGTCCGCCTTCTCTACCAAGCATTCTTTTCCATCATCGGGTTTGGTTGGGACGACTACTTCGTGGCGGCAACAGTACTCATATCAATACCATCAGTGGTCATCATCGACCTCGGTATGCTTCGGAATGGCATCGGCAAAGACCTCTGGACCGTTCCATTCGACCACCTCGAACACTTTGTACAGTGGTTATACACGCTCACACTACTTTACTTTATCCAGTCAGCCATGGTGAAGCTTACGCTGCTTCTATTCTTCTCACGCATCTTTCCGAGGCGGCGAACGAGACACTTGTTGTGGGGGACAATGGCGTTCGTCGGGGTGTGGACCGTGGCTTTCTTCATCCCTGCTTCGTTTCCTTGTCTGCCTGTAAGTTGGCCGTATAATCTGTTATTCGCGCGAGGCTCATCCGCTGACTTCACGTTACAGCTCAGCGACTACTGGACAGCATGGGACAAAGCCAAACCCACAAAATGTCTCAACATCTACGCCATCATCTGGCTACATGCCATAATATGCATCGTAATAGATATCTGGATGATTTCCATCCCGCTCTTCGAAGTCTTCCACTTGCAATTGTCGCTGAGTAAGAAGTTGGGCGTAACGCTAATGTTTTTCGTCGGTACCTTGTAAGCATCCCTCCTGCCCCCCACTCTCATCGCCCGTCCCCCTCTGCCCCCCTCTGCCCTCCTCTCACTCCCTGACTTCCCAAACTAACACGCCCTCCAAAGCGTAACTATAGTATCCATCCTCCGCTTAAAATCCCTCATCAACTTCGACGGCACAAACGACGTAACCTGGGACCAGACAAACGTCGTCATATGGTCCGTCTACGAGATAAACGTCGGCATCATCTGCGCCTGCATGCCTGCGCTGCGTCTCATCCTCGTCCGCGCGTTCCCTCGCATGCTCGGCTCCATCCATTCAAGCGGCGGCACCAATGGCAATGAACAGCGAAGTAGCAGATATCAGTATTGGGGCAGCAACAACGGCAGCAGTGGTATGAGAGGGGGCATGGATAGCTCGGCGGGCATCATGGGAAGTGAGGCGACGGGGAAGGGAAACGTTTTCGTAGCTTATGGTGAAGGTGATAGGCTAGGGGCTAGTGGCGGCGGCGGTGGTGCTGGTGCTGGTGCTGGGACTGGTATTCGGTGCACGAGAGCATTTGGGATCAGGCGGGAGAGCGAGGAGGATGAAGCAGAACTTGTTCCTCTAGATGATTTTGTGGGCAAATTGGATAAGGAGAAGGAGAGGGAGAGGGCGGGTGATAGTCAGAGTGAAGTTAGCTTATGAAAAGCTTTTAATGTTGAGGATATTGTCTTGTCTAGTCTGGTCGAGTCGAGAAAAGTTATCTGTGGAAACGTTGTAATATGATAGAAATGGACGGAGAGCGCAAGCGAGAGAGAGAGAGAGAGAGAGAATAGAAGAGAGATCCAAATGGGTTCATACCCGAGAAAGGCTAAAAATGTTGACTTCGATTTAGACTTCAAATCACAGCATGTCGCATGTTTTTCAGAAATCAAAATAAAATAAAATAAAAGCGTTCTTGGCGATTATACAAAAGCTGCGGCAATAAGCGTATAATCTCAAAATGTACAACACGTCCTCCTTGTCCTCTCTCCCTCCCCAGCCCGTCCTCCCAAGTCCCCAACCAAAACAACCCAAAAAAGAGAAAAAAAGAAAAAAAGTCTTGTTCTACATTTTAACAATATAAACAACCAATCCACCAGCCCACACAAACCCACCTCCTTAAACTACTATTAAAAATCAAGTGTCCCCTACCCCTCCCAATCCCAATCACTCTTCTCGAACCCCAACGCCGCGTCTGCGCACATTAATCCCAATATACTTCTGACGTGGATAAAATGCTACTTCGGATTTCCCTGGAAGTAGGAGTAGGAGTGGTGATTGTTCTGTTGTGGGTCTGGCTGGGTGTGACTCGAGCTCAGCGTCGACATCGACATGGAGCGGACATCGATATCGACTACAGTCCTACGCTTGGGTGCTATACTATAACACTATGTGCTGACGCGGGTGTTGGTGTTTGGTTTGTGTGTCTTGATTCTGGATTCTGTGAGCGGGATAGAAGATATGAGTATACTGCGCGTGTGCGTACTCTTCGCGGCTGGGCACTATGGCTAGGACGTGGGAATGGGGTATGAGCGTGCACGGATTCAATGGCGCTGAAATGTGCTGGTTGGTGCAGGATCTGGAGTACCGAACGTGATCAGCCAAGCTGAGGTGCAGTGGTGCAGCCAAGTCTCAGGCGGATGAGAAAGGGAAGCCTGTACGCGCTCGTACACTTCCCTTCCAGGAGAGAAAAGAATCGCTCTGCGTTTTTCCCCACCATGCGCGGAACGACCCTGAGATGCCGTGTCGCGGAGGAACAGGCTTGTTCTTCGTCGTGGAATCTATCAGGCTACCGCCGTGCGCGTGCCGCTGTTCTTCGCACCCGGAGTCGTTGTAGCCGTAGTCGCAGTACCGCATTGCCAGGCACAAGCAGAGCGGACGAACCGTCTTCCGCATACCCGAGGTGTTGGCGGGGTTATACGTATTCGCGCGCGGCTGCGCGCATGACGGGTGCCGACTGGAGTGTACGTGGAATTTTTGAAGCTACTTGCTGTTTTTGCGCGTTGCTTCGAGGATGAAGTGGCGCATTGTGCGGTGCACGGTTGGACCAGCCTCTGCGTGTATTTCTCGGCATGTCTGCAGGATGGCGGTGCTGCGGTGGATCAGCGTCAAGTCCATTTTTGGGTTCATCGGGGATAAAGTGGCCAAGGGTTTTAGCAGCGAAGGCTCTTCCGCCAAGGAGGGGGTATCCCGGTGACATGTGCTGGTGATAAGGCGGGGGAGATTCTCGTGTACGATGAGGTGGATGTCTTTTGGAAAGTCGAGGAAACGGGAGGTGGTGTTGATGCGGGACTGTGGGGATTCCATGCTTGGTTGGCAGTGCGGTTAGGGAAAAGTCTGTTTGAGGTTTAGAGGGGGCAAGGGATAGACAGGAAATGTGTAGGAAGAATTTTAAGTCACGTTTCAAAATTCCTTCTGAGTGTTGTGTAAAGAAAGTGTTGGGGTTGGTTCCGCCTCCATCCAGACTATGGTATTGGGGCTGCACTTGCAAAAAATCCACGTTCCTCCAATATGTGTGCTTGGGTGTTATAGTGGCAGAGTTGATGTCGCCATTGGTGTTGGGAGTGATCTTGGCGATCCTAACACAGGACATCTGGATATCGTGTCCATTGTCTAGGGAAGAAATGGGATGCTCGGTGGACGATCGGTTGATTACACTATATGTGAGGTAGCAAGTGCAACGAAGCAGGAGAGAAAACCAGGCTCAGCAACAAAGCGGTTGTGTATTCGGAATCCTTCCTCAAGATTTGGAGTGGGATCTAGGCCTCACAAATGACATCGAATGTTTCCTTGGAAATGATGGCTGGAGATTCCATGCTTGGTTGTGCGAAGTGAGACATGCGTCGTACAACAAGACCCTGGGTAGCTGTAGTTACATTAGATATAACTTAAAGTATCCAAGATGGCCATTGTAGATCCGGTTGCATGGAAAATATCCTGGAGTGATACTTGAGGCTCGAACCTTTCCTGGCTTATAGTATGGGGTTCCTGATCCTGATCCCAAGGTGGGAGTGCGGGCGTCACGGTCTGGCGGCTCTGGCGATTGAAGAATGCTGTTCTTGGGCTATCCGCTACAGCTAGGACTACGGCCCTGAGCATCGGGTGCAATTAGTATGAAAGATTGACGCGTGAGAGGGCACAGTCATCCTGATAATCACATGGAATGAGAAGAAGCCGGATGCTCCGGGCATGTGAAGGATGTTTCGGCGCGGAAACACCGGCCAAGGTTCACGTGTGTCGTGTGCACAATGCTCACTGCAAAAGCAACGTAATGATGGTGGACCAGGAGTGGAGGTACGAAGCCTTCATTCCACAGCATACGCTGATCGTTGCTCAGGGAGGTTGCGTTGATCCACGCGGTGTCAGCCGTGTTCCACAGTGGTAGTAAGAAGAGAATTGAGGAAGCGGTTTCGAGTTAGACCGAGAGAGAGGAAGGTGTGCAACGTGAGCGGAAAAAGGAACATCCTCTGCGGTAGGAAGATGCAAAAGGCAGAGGCGGTGCACCAGGGAGTGTGTCAAATGCCGACGGGCGAAGGAAACGTTTAGGGCGAGCGTGGGTCCCCTGTTGATCACGAGGAAGGCGGAAGACGCCTTCACACCAATCGCGATCTGCCCGGCCAAGCACTCCTATTGCCGGTATCGACTGGTCTGACCGCCTTATCTCGCTTGGGAGGCAGGGTAAAGGAGTATGCCATCACCAACCTGATGCAGTAGAATGGCCTGGAGGAACATGTGATCTGCATTGATTATGAGGCAGTTGTGAATGCGATTGGCAGAAGGTTCTGGATGTTGCCGCCGATGCCTACCGGCATGTTTTGGCTTTCTGGCTGAATGCAACAATGTGGCACGTGCAAATGAATCCGAGGCGGTCAAGATGCAGGCCCGAAAACACTCAGCGCGCCGTTACCAAGGCCGAAGAAGCTCACAGGCGAGAGACCAAGGGCGCTCAACTAAGGAAATGTAGTGGGAACCATGACGACAGCTAGAGATCGGATCGCAATGGCATATCGTGGCCGGCCTTAGGTCGCTCGAGCTGATGCCGAAATGAGCTGAGATAGAGAAGAGCGTGGTGGAGACCGCAAAGGGACAGCGCAGAAGAGGCTAGACCCGATTGGTACGCGCCTAAGGCTTAATCTCCACCCCCTCGGCAAAGCGTGGCCGCGCGATGTTTTTATCATCGCGGGCCAGAGCGCCTAGCACAAAACATGATTCAATTGCGCTTTAGCCAGTCAGCGCGACGGTGGCTTCCAGACCGATTGCTATTGTCTACCGCACACTTGATGCGGTGCGAAAGAGATGTAATGGATGCCAACGTTGCTGGGGTCGCACACAGGCAGGGCCGCGGGTAAATGTTTGGAAACAAAAGAAGGTCGGCGCCCTGCAGAACCTGCGACGCTGACACCCCAAAGACACTATTTCGGGATAGTGATCTCCAGGCGCATTGAGGCTGGCCCTATGTCGAGGTGGGGAACCTGTGTTCAACGGGCAGCGCGATAAGAGACGCCCCCTGAGGGCTCCCTGCTGAGATCGCCACTTGAGTTTTGAGGCGTGCTGAGCAGAGGCCGTCGCGACAAACTTGCGACTCGATGGAATGCGACATGGACTTATCGTGTGCCTCAGTTAGAGGCGCTTAGATGGAGCACCCAGCGGGCTCGAGCTGTTAGTGTAGGTGCCGCAACAACAGAGCCTCGACTGAGTGACCAACACCGGCGGCTCATTTCTGCAACACGAGAAGCCACCGCAACTATCCAGAATCAACCTGCCGATCTCGTCTTAGCCCAAGGTACGCACGTCCTACGAGTGGCCAGCGGAGCGGCAGGACCACTTGGTTCCTGCATTAGCCCTGACATCCGCCAGACCACTTGCAATGCCCAGATGCTTCCGCCCCTGTCGCCCGTCCTGTCTCCCCCTTTCAGTGGCCACTTGTTTCCGGTCCGCGCTACCGCGCTTGCAATCTCCCTTCTGTACATAAGACGACAGCATGCTCTCACCACACATTTTCTCTCCACTTCACAGCCAACTTTCGAGCTTCAAGTCCTTTGACCTTCGAGTCGTCCATTCGTTGTTACCAACTAATACCACTATCCTTAATAATAACAAACTCGCAAACTCTCTCCCACCACCTCCACCACCAATCACCAACACTTCAACTTTACCGTTTCAAGTTCTAATACCAATCAATCAAAATGCGTTACTCCATCGCCTTCGCTGCCTTCGCTGGCCTCGCCGCTGCCGTTCCCCAGTACGGTTACGCCGCTCCCCCGTCTTCTCCAGAGGCCCCAGCCTACCCGGCTTACCCTGCCGAGTCCAGCAGCGCTCCTGCTCCTGAGTACCCCTCGTACCCAGCTGGAACTCCCTCTGCTCCCGCTGAGCACTCGAGCAAGACTCCCGAGGCCACCTACCCCGCCTCCTCCATGGTCCCGGTCCCTACCGAGTCCAAGCCCGCTGGTTACCCAGTTCCCTCCAAGCCTGCCGGTGGATACCCAGTTCACTCCGTGCCCGCTGAGACCCCCGAGGCTTCCACCTCCATGGTCCCGGTCCCCACCGAGTCCAAGCCTGCTGGTTACCCCGTCCAGTCCAAGCCTGCTGAGACTCCTGAGGCCTCCACCAAGACCCCCGAGGTTCCCGTCCCTACCTCCAAGGCCCCTGAGGTCCCCGCCTCCAGCAAGACCCCCGAGGTCCCCGTAGCTGAGTCCACCTCTTGCCTCAGCTCCACCACCATCACCGTCACCGTCCCTTACCCCACCGGTACCGGTTACCCCATCGTTCCCGGCTCTGGCAAGCCTACCGGCGGTGCTCCTTACCCATCTGTCCCCGCTGGTGGTGCTCCTTACCCATCCGTCCCCGCCGGTACCGGTATGCCCCCTGCTCCTCCCGCCGGCACTGGTGCTCCCACCAAGACTGGTGGCTACGTCAAGCCTTCCACTCCTGCTGAGTTCACCGGTGCTGCCTCTGCCCTTAACGTCGGTGGCTTCGTCGCTGGTGTTGGTGCTTTCGCTGCTTTCTTCTTGTAAACGTCATATTCTTCAATTAAGCTTGCCTACGGGTAGGCTATGACTTTACACGAGCTTTGCATAGAGGATCGGTCTTCGCTTCGAAAGTATATATATCCTTGGTGTCGCAAAGGGTAATTGTAATTAGTCGGGGGACGATGTAGTGGAAATCGAACTTGAAAATGACCTCTTATCTTTTGCCGTGATATGTTTCAGAATCAACTAGCCTTCTACAATGTGATCGTTCTGGTGCAAATAAGTCCGCTACTCAAGTTGATCCTTTTATGGGCCTCTTCGAACCTTTGCCTCGATTGATAAGCCAAGTTCCTGTCGCTTCAAGTCCATATCCTAACAGTGTCCAGCTGATGAAGTCAAGATGCAGCATATGACGCGAGAACGCAGGATCAACACAGCACTACATGCAGGGCAACTAGCCAACTACGCTTTCCTCATTGACCCACTCCATTTGTACCACACCCTGCAATTCCCCTCCACCGAGCATCACTACCATCACCATCGGCACCCCTCTTTACATGATCGATACCAAATGATAACAACACCATGGCTCCAACCCTTGAGTTCATCTCCTGACAAATCTCCCAGGAAGAAACTAGCGTTGGCCAATCTTCGACAGCACCATTAATATTTCTAATAGTCCGGCTCGTTTCATCTAGTCTGCGCCGTCGGTATGTCGTGAAACGTTACTCTTTGCGCTTACATGTACGCGATGAGAACTAGACTAGTCTAGAAGACTGGAAGTGCGTTATTGCAATTGTACGCTTGTTATCATTTGGGTCGATTTGGCGCGTTTTGATGCAGCTGGTTCCACCCTCGATTGCTGACTTTGAGACGCTGATTGTGGGCCGTGGGTTGCGCCATCAATGTTTACCTACCCAGAATACTTCATTTTTTTCGCGGTCACACGGGCGGACCTTGGAAGCCAAAGGGTCGCATTCGATTAAATGATGCAGAAGTCGTGCACATCCATATCAGCGGGTAAGAAACGTGGGGTGCCGATGACCTTATTTGTTCTATGAAACAGCTATTTACCAATAGCTACCTACCCAGGTACCTTGTGGCACGATTCCAAGGACAATTTCTTTGACTTTGCAGCATCACTACCAGGTAATTCCGTCCTTGTACGAAGCTGAAGTTTATTTGGTTGATGATGTCTCACCTTAGAAGTTTTGAGGTATGCATGGGGCACCTGGCAAATGGAAAGAGATGGAGATGGACAGGGAGGCGCCTTTACCCCGACGTCTTTGCTTGTATCTACTCCTTGGCATGCCGCAACACTGACGACAATGTTCATTCCCATGGAAAGAGGAAGAAAGAGCAAATGCGGTACGGCAACCGTTAATCGACGGTCCTCAATACACCTGCAGTCTGTTGGGGAGGGGACTGGAATGAGGATCTGGAGGAGACAAGGTATAAAGACGGTCAATCTGGCCCTCAAAGTCAAAACTCCAGCACGAAATCCTCTCTATCATTATCCCACCTTCGAGAATTACCTAGTTACCCGTGTACATTATGCACTGCATTGAAAACCAAAAGGATCAAATCATCATTATCCCACCATGAACGCCTTCGCTATCCTCTCTGCCATTGTGGCTGCAGCCCTCGCGGCACCAACTACACCCGTCCCCGCAGACTCTGCGCTCACCTATCCTCACCCCCAAGGCCCCGATGAATGCCCCAACAACGCCGCACTTCCCTCCGGCCAGCTGCCCGCCGGCCGCAGCGTTTCCACCAAGCTTTCCCTCCCCATCCGTGCCAAAAACCCCAACAAAGCCTATCCAGCGAGCGAGTGGGCAGAGGTGATACCCACCGACAAATGCACCATCTTCAACGTGGAGCTCGACCACGAGCTGACCCGAAACAAAATTTGTTTTAATCACTTCTTCAAGTTCACACTTCTCTCCCTTTATCCATACCCTATCACAGCCCCTCAACCATCCCTCTCAACTTCTCCAACCCATTGATCACAACAACCCTGCCCTCCCTTCCCCTTCCCTCTCCAACCCTAACCTCAGTCACTTCATCTCCCGCCCTCTGATCAAACCACACAACCCGCATCCCCGCCTCGACCGCGGGCACAACATCTCTCTCCCAGCTATCCCCCACAACCACAACCTCCTCTTTACCCACCCCCAGCTCCCACATCGCCCTTTCCCACAAGCCGTCCGTCTTCGCCACGCCCAATGCATTCGTAGTCACCAGATTTTCGAACCACGGCCCTAACCCCAGCGCCGCGACTGTACGTTCTTGTGCGTCTTGCGGTCCTTCGGTGACGATGGCTACGCGTTTACCAAGTTTTTTGAGTGTCTGGAAGAGAGCCAGGGCGCTGGGTTTGAGGGTTAGGTGCGAAGTTAGTACGGATTCGTAGGTGCGAAGGATCTGTGATATTTGGGCTTCTGGGGGCGTGATGCCGAAGGTTGCTAGTGTAGCGGTGAAGCGGGCTCTTCGGTAGGCGTGGCTTGTTTTGCCGTCTGTGAAAGCTGTTGATGTGCTGGTTTTGAGGATGGTGGCGTAGGCAGCTTTTAAGGAGGGGAGTGTGAGGGGCTGAGATTTATCTTGGGCTTCTTTTTGGGGTTGTTCTTGTTGCTGTTGGATGATGAGATGCAGCACTGCGTCTACGGCGGCGGATGATGCTTTGCGGAATTCGTGGAGTGTGTCGTCTAGGTCGAAGAAAAACCATGTTGTGTTTCTAAAGTGTTCTTTTGCCATTGTGGAGTTAAACCGCTCGCGGTCTGATGAAGTCGGGATCTGAGATGACGTAATTTTGGGTATGCGGCCAGAATATGTCTTGGGAACAATCGCTGCGTTGAGTAAAACGATGCGTGTACGGAAAATTGACTGGTTGATTCTAGGTAGTTGTCCAACGATCGCAGGGCGAATGTATTAGGAATTCATGCACATACATGCGAAGCTTAGAGAGCTGATCAATCAACGGTCGGACATGGCCGTTATCCGAGATCGGCCCAACCCCGAGTTGGCAGGTCGCGTCACCCCGCAACGTCCCCAAAATCTCGAAAGCATTGTTAAATATACCATAAGGCATGTTGAGGTGTTTCAAAAGTTTTTCGCTGTACAAAACGAAAGGTGTCAAAGGACGTCCCATCCCTGCATCACAGTAGAAAGATACGGAGTCCGTGCCAGACATTCAATGAATCAGCAAGTCACCAGGAAGCAATCATCACAGAAGTTTAGTATATCGAAATGAATTCAATTGTCCTTCGTATCCAACCGCTCGCGAGGCGCTCACCGGAAGCAGATGGGAGGACGTAATGGTATGTTACGAGGGGCGTGATGTAAGGAGGCGCATTGGGAAGGTGGGACGCCATGGTTCCGTGAGGCGAGAGGGTTGTAAGGTAATGGAAACTACCGTGTATGCGAAATTGTTGTCTGTCTGAGGTCCAGGTCAAGAAGAAAAAGGTGTTGTTCCCTCTGCGTAGAACGTTGGTGTATTGCCATAGGGCTTGCTGTGCCGGCTGATCGCACTACTCCCTTGAGTTAGGCCAGATTGTCATATCGAACATTGCGGAAGAATATTATCTCCCATTTGGACAAGCAAAGGTCCATGCGATGACATCAATGCTCTTGCCTCACTGTGAAGGCAATACGAAGAGATTGCAGAGATCCCTATTCCAGACGACCGAACCCGTTTCTGAGAGCGCCAATACACTCCGAATGTTGATTTCCATGGTAGCTGCATCCATAAACTCGAGGTCAAACCCAGTCTCGCAAAGACTGGAAACTTCGTCCCTGCGACGTGTTCGTCGTCCGCCCTGCAGACATCTCCAACCTGAGCTGGGCCTGGCTTTTGTAGCTTGGCGTAGTTTGCAGTCAAATTCCTTAGCGTGATCGTGTATCTGCCAACAGCAGCGCCACGAGTGACGGTACCAGTGCCAGATATATTTCTTCACTGGCATTCCAATGGGATTATCGGCATCTAACTTGACTCGGATCCCCGGTGTGGAGAACAGGCTCCGGAGATGCTTGTGATTTTGTCGCAGTGAGAACTGCGCTGGTCGTGTAATACACTGTTATCTGGATAACTTGTCCAAAGGTCAATTGCGATATCTGTTGCGATTTCTGACTCAGTCTGCTCATACACGTTCCCGCGTTAATCAAGCGCCCATCGTGATGGGAACGATGTACAAGCTCCAGGATGTCAGCGTGGGTGACTCCGAGGACGTATTTATAATCGAGACGTGTATTCCTGACTCTCGGCAACATGACCTCACACGATATGCGCCGTTCGAGCCTGTTCGATGAATCTACACGGAAACTGGACAGTATTGGTCGATCGTCGCGATGGTGAAGAGACTGGCATAACGAGCATACTTCGAGAGGGCCAACCACGAGATGAGGCAGCAACTGCATATATTCTTGACGGTCTTTTGTTCGGAGATCGATCCAGCGACTGTGGTCCAGTTGGTCGTACATGGAGCAACATGTGACCGCAAGCGAGGTGTATGATGAAGTGGGTAGGTAGTGCGCTACGAGCAGCACCTCCGTGGGGAGCGCAACGAGAGTAGGCTATGACGTGATTTCTTGCATATTGGAACCGGCCCTGTTGTCAAAAAGGAATATGCGTTACTTCGTTACGGGCGGTGCGGGGGAAAGGCTGGGGGAGAAGGGAGGAGTCGTAGGTAAGTAGAAATCAGGGCGGGGTACAGGTCCGTTCAAGCCCCCCTGTTTTCCAAAACTGGAACCTTATTTAGGTCAATTTGCTTCGGAAAATGGGAGCAGCGATGTTGTTCAACTGCCGATACAGCCTTGCTTCTCTACGCACGAATTGAGCTCGGAGTCTTTCACAATGACGCCCAAAGTACCGACGCAATTGTCTAATATTTGATCAGCAAGGCAAGAGCCACCGTATTAAATTCTAGAGTACGACTTTTTGCGATGCTTTTCGTTATACTGATAGCACCACTGCCATCTACCGACTCTGCATGTCGTCAGTACCCTTCTAAAATGGTAAAGCTCTCTAGTCTTGACGACTACTTACGATCTACAATCGCTCCATTCTGCCACAATGAGCTGTTAACATTGAAGTAGGTTCCTATAAGGGTACTGTTTCCCTTGAGCTCCTGCAACGTCAGTTCTGCGCTTTCTATCTTTCGTTGCAACCGCTCCTTCTGACTCTGAGTGAAGAAGTATCCGGAAATCTGTAGAGCAATCTTGTCATCATCTTGCAGCATCTCTTCGTGTAAGACTTGGGTCGTCATCACCCCAAAGCTGAGATGGCGAGTTTTCCGACAGCGCGTATGAGCGCATCGCATACGAAAGGAGCAGATCAGTCAGTATGATAAAGATATGCATATTTTGTTGAATGCGCCCCCGTTGCTGGTCTGCCATTGCTTCGATTTACCTTGAACGACTAGAAGCTTTAACGGCATATGGAACGAATGTCGTTTCACGTTGAAGGTCTATGATGTTTCTGCTGCACTAGCGGAAGCAGGATCAACACGGCAAACATTTCTGGCGGCGTCTGCGTGACGAGGCGGGGCGCTATCGATAGCTGAGTCATGCTAATGGTGGGGATTCGGAGGAGTCAACTCTAGAAAATTATTCCCCGCCACGGTCGTTCCTTAGCATCACCAAAATGTCTATCGACTTCCCTCGCGAGGAAGAGCGCGTGCTTGTGCGATGGAAGGAGATCAACGCCTTCCTGAGGCAAGTTGAGCTGGTAAGTGACTACATGTTCCTGAACCCTCATCTTTATTAGGCTTTGTTTGCCCGCGTGCTTGCGCGATGGAAGGAGATCAACGCCTTCCTGAGACAAGTTAAGCTGGTAAGTGACTACATGTTCCTGCACCCTCATCTTTATTAGGCTTTGTTTGCCCGCGTGCCAGCCTATCGCCGCAGTTACGTTGTCATGGCGTTGTATCATACAATTGCCCCCAAACATGCCTAAGTTCTGATCTCGTACTGACTGTGATTTATAGTCCAAAGGCAAACAACCATACACATTCTACGATGGACCGCCGTTCGCGACCGGTATGCCGCATTATGGCCATCTCCTGGCATCCACCATCAAGGATATTATACCGCGTTACTGGTCCATGAAAGGCCGCTACGTAGAGCGAAGATTTGGTTGGGACACGCACGGTGTTCCCATCGAGTACGAAATCGATAAGGAACTGGGCATGTCAGGTCGCGATGCGGTGCGCGAGATTGGAATTGCGGAATACAACAAAAAGTGCCGCGCCATTGTCATGAGATATGCGACCGAATGGAAGGCCACTATCGACCGTTTAGGACGATGGATCGACTTTGATAACGACTACAAGACTATGGACACAAACTTCATGGAGTCGGAGTGGTGGGTCTTCAAGCGCCTGTTCGACAAGGGCGCCGTGTACCGGGGATACAAGGTTATGCCCTACAGTACAGCATTGGCGACACCCCTCAGCAACTTCGAGGCCTCGCAAAACTACAAAGACGTCCAGGATCCCGCAGTCGTCGTCACTTTCCCGCTCGTCAAAGATCCAAACACGTGCTTGTTGGCATGGTAAGTGTATCCACTCGCGGCCCTGCATGCATTCTTCTACACGGCAACAACTGGCGCAATCATGTTGGCTCGAACTAATATCTTATGAACAGGACCACCACTCCATGGACACTACCATCAAATACCGGTCTCTGCGCTCACCCCGACTTCGAATATGTAAAGATCCTGGACGAGGCGTCCGGAAAGCACTACATCCTTCTCGAAGCCCTCCTGCGCACAATTTACAAGGACCCAAAGAAGGCCAAGTTCAAGATTGTCGAGAAGTTGAAGGGCAAGGACATGCTAGGCTGGAAATACGAGCCCCTCTTCGACTACCTCTACGACGAATTCAAAGACTACGGCTTCAAGGTCTTGAATGACGCCTACGTCACGGCCGACAGCGGTGTGGGTATCGTCCACCAGGCGCCCGCATACGGAGAGGACGATTACCGTGTCGCTCTTGCCCACGGTGTCATCTCCGACGCCCGAACACCGCCGAACCCAGTCGATGATCAGGGCCGTTTCACTGCCGTCGTTCGCGACTTCGAGGGTCAGTACGTCAAGGCAGCGGATAAGGGTATTATCAAGCACCTCAAGGGCACCGGACGCTTGATCGTAGATTCACAGCTTCTCCATAGCTATCCCTTCTGTTGGCGATCGGACACCCCCTTGATATACCGCACGGTTCCCTCCTGGTTCATCAAGATTCAAGACATTGTTCCTCAAATGCTGGAGAACATTGCAGGGTCTCACTGGGTACCCTCATTCGTCAAGGAAAAGCGCTTCGCAAACTGGATCACCAACTCACCCGATTGGGCCGTATCAAGAAACCGTTTCTGGGGTACTCCACTTCCGATTTGGGTCAGCGATGACGGGAAGGAGGTTGTGTGCATTGGAAGTGTGGAGGAGCTGAAGAAACTCAGCGGATATGAGGGCGAACTCACTGACATCCACCGAGACAAGATCGACCACATCACCATTCCTAGCAAAGAAGGCAGGGGCGTGTTGAAGAGAACCAACGAGGTCTTTGACTGTTGGTTCGAGTCTGGCTCCATGCCGTACGCTAGCGCACATTATCCGTTCGAGAACGTCGAGCAATTCGAAAAGTCTTTCCCCGGTGACTTTATCGCCGAGGGTCTCGACCAAACCCGTGGTTGGTTCTACACTCTGACAGTTCTGGGAACCCACCTTTTCGGCAAGCTGCCTTTCAAGAACTGCGTTGTCAACGGAATCGTACTCGCAGAGGATGGAAAGAAGATGTCAAAGCGTCTCAAGAACTACCCGGATCCCAATCTTATCATGACCAACTACGGCTCTGATGCGCTGCGGTTGTACCTCATCAACTCGCCCGTTGTCCGTGCTGAGACGCTTCGCTTCAAGGAGGCGGGAGTCAAGGAAATCGTGTCCAAGGTCTTGCTACCTCTGTGGAACAGTTACCAGTTCTTCGAGCAACAGGTTTTACTACTGAAGAAGGTCGCCGATCTCGACTTCATGTTCGACCCAACGGCTGAGATGACAAACAACAACGTGCTGGATCGATGGATCTTGGCGTCTTGTCAATCACTGCTGAAATTTGTCAACGAGGAGATGGCAGCGTACAGACTGTACACTGTCGTCCCGCGACTACTTGAGCTTATCGACAACACGACAAACTGGTACATCCGCTTTAACCGCCGTCGATTAAAGGGCGAGCACGGTCTGGAGGACACAAAACACGCCCTAAACACCCTTTTCGAAGTCATCTACACACTTTGCCGCGGGCTCGCACCTTTTACGCCATTCATTACTGACAATATCTACCTGCGATTATTACCACATATCCCCAAAGAATTGCACGCAGAGGACAACCGAAGTGTTCACTTCTTGCCATTCCCTGAGGTACGCGAGGAGTTGTTTGATGAAGTGGTTGAGCGTCAGGTTAAACGCATGCAGTCGGTCATCGAACTTGGCCGTATCTGCAGAGATCGCGCGAACAAGGGCTTGAAGATCCCGCTCAAGACGCTAGTAGTCATCCATCCGGAGCAACAGTATCTTGGCGACATTAAATCACTAGAGAACTACATCTTGGAAGAACTCAACGTACGAGAAATCGTGCTGTCAAGTGACGAAGAGAAGTACAGCGTACAGTACTCGGCGTCAGCAGACTTCTCCGTACTAGGTAAGAAGCTCAAGAAAGACGCCGTCAAGGTCAAGAAGGCGCTACCCAACCTCAAGAGCCAAGAGATCAAGGACTACCTGAAAAAGGGCGAGATTGTCGTTGATGGCATCAAGCTCGAGGCTGAAGATTTGATGGTCAAGCGTGGTCTCGCAAAGGACTCTAGCAACAAGGACCAAGAGTTCAACACGGACAACGACGTCCTCATCATCCTCGATGTTGCTTCATACCCTGAGCTCGAGCAAGAAGGTCTCGCCCGAGAAGTCATCCGTCGCGTACAAGACTTGCGAAAGAAGGCTGGCCTGGTACCCACCGACGACGTAGGTATGGAGTACCGAGTCCTGAGTGATCCAGACAGACTGGGCCTGGAGAAGGCGTTCGAAAACCAAGGACCGCTGTTCGAAAAGGCTCTGCGAAGGAACGTTGATAAGCACGTCATAACTGAGGTTGGCGGTAAGATACCCGAGGACAGCAGGGAGAAGGTGATTGCAGAGGAAGAGCAAGAGCTTCACAAGGCGACATTCATGCTGCGATTGATCAAGCTATAAGACACATGTAGTGCCGTTGTACTTTCGTCGTGGTAGCGTAGTGTAAATAGATGAAGAAATAGCGACAGTGTATCCATGAATTATTCCATGAACGCCCGTTGAACATCTGGATGAGAGAAATGACATTAACATGCGCTATGCGTCACTACCGTTGCTTATACGCCTTCTAATCAACTCTTTAGCACCACACAAGTAACTTCTAGTCAGAGATGAGCCTTACCAGGTAGCATTCTTTTAGCTTCATAAATTCGTTGACACACATGTCTTTGCGCACGTTGTTGTAGTCTGCGAATATGCACTTGCCGTATAATGCGCTCTAGGAAGAGTCAGAATTTTGATATCAGGATTATGGCGGGTGAAGTGCTAAAAGTGGCGTGCGTACTTCTGTGGAACATTTTGCTGCTGCTGTGGCGAGTTTGTCGATGGGGCGTGTTCGACCGGGCATGTTGATGGACGATTCCGAGTTACGTGATTGAGGATGAGGATTTATGGGGAGATGACTGAGTCGTATGCTGGTGGTTTGACATGTCTTTGTCATGTCAGTCAATGAGGTCAACAAGAGGGTCCACCAGACTAGAATCTTGGCATGGTCGCTCCATGAACGGGCTACCAACCACTAACACAACAAAGCGCGTCGCTGTCACGCAAGCGGGCGCAACGGGTTCCCCTTCACCCATCCATGGATACTTTTGGTAATGCTTAATTGTTGCGCGCGCCCTCGACCTTCACCGCGACTGTACCGCATGCCGCTTTTTGGTCGCTCGCATAATTCCCGAGCTCAACAGCTACTTCCATGTTGTCGCGAACGCGCCGGAGACGACCGAGTCGCGTGCACGAATGCTATCCTCCATGAGACAAAATGGACGTGACCCGAAGGACCTGACTAGGGATGAATTGCCCAATGAAGGTAATTACAGGAGCTGTGTGTGGTCTTGTTCCCGCTCAGTACTGATGTTCCCGCAGTCGTCGAGACGCTATACGACATAATATACCAGGCGAACGACTACCCCGACAAGACGTCGCGCGCCCTCTTCGATGCTTGCGACAAATGGGTTGATGACCGCGGTCTGCAGCCTCGCGATAGCGCCATCCTCTACCGCTTTCTATCCAACCTGCAGCATCAGGAACGGGAAGGAGAAGACTTCTTGAAGCGCTTCCAGCGCGTGCTCAGAGACAGTTTCGAGATCACTATCAACTATGGAGATGAACCTGAGGATGTCGTACCCGCGCCTGCACCGCATGCGACGCGTCAGGGAGCGCCGACAAACGTGGGTCGGCACACGAGGACAGCAAGCTTCGACTCGTTCCTCGATGGGACGGCTGATAGGATTGCTGGGAACGACTACGGCGACCTGGCTGTGCGCCCTAGGGGATCATCGCAGCAAGGCGCTCCGAATGGCTATGACAACAAGCGAAACAGGCCCCGCGCGACGTCGGACACTGAGGCGCATTCCTATCACCAAGCAGGGCTTCCCGTTCGCAACAAAGTCAATGGCATTGCGCATCGACGCGCGACCTCCGCATCACAACCACAACCCATCCACAAGCGCAGCACTTCTGTCTCTAGCCGCGGCAGTCTGCAGATCAGAAGAGGTGGACCGCTGGCGACGTACCGACCTGCTGATCACGAGGCGGACGAGGGTAGTTTCACAGACCACACTACTAGCCTCGATCTTTCACACGTTCAAATACCAGGTGTGAATGCGCCGATCCCTAATGGGCCTTACCGTCCTCCGCTTCAGCCGTCATTATCACCACCCCAGCAGCAGCAGCAGCAGCAGCGCCAATATGTTTTCGAGCCCTTTCGACCCTCTGATACGCGATTGATGGATGACGCGGAAACCTTTGAACAGCAACGACTTCATCGAGTGACGCGAGAATGCATAAGGATATGGCGCAACCGGGCGCAAGAGCGCATCAACATGCGAGATGACATGGAAAGAGCAGCCATTGCATTCGAGCGTCGCATTCTACTCAAAGCCTCATTTCTGCAGCTGCGGGAAACTGCGCTCGTGAGGCGGTCCGGCCGAGAAACGAACCGCTTCTTCGATCGACTAGAGACCCGCGCGGACAAAGCCCGTAGCCTATTTCTACTCACCAAAGCATTTACACACTGGGCGAAATGTGCAGAGGACGAAGTTCAGCGCACATCAGTTGCGCGCCGGCACATTTTGCGCACCCGATTCTTCAATGGCTGGCGTGACATTACGGCGGTCAATGAGCTCAAAATTCAGCAGTTTGCTCTGGGCAAGTTTCTGTCTATATGGCGTGCGCGCACCGCTGCGGTTCGCGACGCTCAGCAGTTCGCCGACTCGTACTATGAAGACAAAATCGTTAGGCGGACGTGGGATGCGCTGAACAATGAATACCTTAACAGGGGTGCTTCGAATTGGCATGATAAACGGACAGCAAGAACCACGCTACAGAAGTGGCGTGAGATTGCAGAAATCATGAGAGAAAGAGGCATATGGGCTACTGATCGACGAGATGGAATGCTACTGCGGAAGACACTTCAAACATGGCAACAAAAGTCGCAGGCCGCCCAAGCCCTCCAATCCCAAGCTGATGAGTTCCGGCAAACGAGTATACTTCGAACGGCGTTGCACACGATACAGAAGCAAGCAAAGCTCGAACCAATACTCCGGCAGGTACAGACACGCGTGAATGGCCGCTTGCTTCGTACGGCGTTCCAGCACTGGCAGAAGGACGCCCAACTACTACGCAAGGCACGTATCGTTGATCGCTTGCGGCTACTGCGCAATACCTACACTGCATGGAACGACAAACTGCGCATCAAAGCGCTCGAAGACCGCATCAACGAACGTGTCATTGTCGAATGCTTATACAAGTGGACTCTTGCATCCAGAGTATCCCTCTTCCAGCGTGTCCATGATCGCCAGCTCAAGGAAGCGACTTTTCTATCTTGGGTCACGAAAACGAATCAGCGAGCCAATACTCTCGATGCTGCGGAGCGACGTTTCGCCCAGTTCAAGCGTGCTCAGCTGTTGCGCACATGCTTGCGTAGGATGGAAGCCATCACTGCTGAGAGAAGAAGAGAGCAATTCGCGATACTCGCCGAGTACCAACAAAAGCTGAAGCAACGCATCTTTGATAAGCTCAGAGAACGGAAAGCGCATTTCGAGCAGCTGAACCAGTGGTCGAAGGATGCGCACTTCTACGTCCTTGGCAAGCATACTTTGAAAACCTGGAGCGAAGCAACGCAGCTTGCGCGCCGCAACCGCCGACGCGACGCATACTCTCAAGTCCGTAGAACGGTCAAGACGAATCTTGTGCGAAGGGTGTTTGGGCATTGGAGGGCCAAGGCAGATCATGTTGCAGCACTGACCCAGCGAGCGAACGACATGCTGGAAACCCGTACCATGCAGGCCAGTGCAGCAATCCTTCATCAATGGCACGACCGCACGCTTGTCCTCGGCCAGCAGAATGCTCAAGCCGCCAATGTTCACGCCCTCAAAGTGTCCTCTACTTGCCTTTCTATATGGTCTCGGCGCATGGACGACATTCGCATGCTCGAAGCCCAAGCTGCTGCCCTTTTGCAAGAAAGCACGGAAATTGCAGCGACAGGCGCGCTCAAGAAGATGGGCTGGCGACTGTGGAACTTCCAGCGACAAGAGGACAATGCGAGGGCGCTGTTTGATAGGAATTTCGAAAAGCATGTCAGAGCCATGGTGCGCTTCTGGGCGGAGCGAGCTACAGAGCGAGTTGCTGAACGGGCCGCAAGTCCGACGCCGAGGCGAAAGTTGAGAGAGCAGAGGGAGGACGAGAAGGTCAACGATGAAACCCATGACGATGACAGAGACTCTGTCATCGATGTCGGTAACAGCAACGCTAACGACCCCGGTGACGAAACTCAACGCCTAGAAGCCTGGACTGCTTTCGACGAGAACGCCCTCGGCTTAACCTCCAACCTCGATCTCTCCCTCTCTCTCACACCACAGCACTCTCCCCATCGCCGCGCCCATCCAACTCAAACACCAAACCCCTACGCGCAAGCCGCCACACCCTTGTCCTCAACGAAAACAATATCTCGCCCACCAGCGCCCCCTTTCTTCCTCCCCCGCCCAAATACTTACCCCCAGCCTGACTCTGCTGTGCGGCCCCCACCTCAACCATCCACGATCCTCGAAGACGACGAGTCTGATCTCGATTTCGGCGACGCTCCTGACCGTGACGCTGGCGGTGGTGGGGGTGATGGGAGACAATCTACCTTCTGGACCGCAGGCACGCCCCTACCTCCCCCCACAACAGCTCCACCAACAGCAAGCAAGACCAAACCAGGCTATCTCAAGACACCCTCCAAGCGCAGTGTAGCACGGGCCAAGCACCCTGAGCTGTACTTTAGTCCTGAGAAGAAGAATCTGCAACAACAGCTACTACGCGGCATAAGTCCCATGAGGCGGCCGCAGCTGCAGCAGTCGAGACTGGGAAGAGTGCTGGAGCGTGAGACAGGCGTGGGTGGTGCAGGTGGAAGGGGGAGTATGAGTGCGCCGCCTGTGCGCAGTACGAGACCTGATGGCAGTGCTGGAGACAGAGGCGGTGTAACGAGTTTCGAGAGGAGGTTGAGGGATGGGGGGTTTGGGGGGAGTGTTGCTGTGAATAGAAGTACTATTACCGGTGGTGGTGGTGGTAACGTTCTGGGCAGCGCGATGAAGCGGGGGAGAACGAGAGTGGATGGTACAGGTACAGCTACAGCTACAGGTGGAGGCAGAGCGAGAGTCGAGTTTAGAGATGTTAGTCAGATGGGCTGATATGAGATTTGCTCCTTTTTTTTGCTTCTCGGGGTTTGGAAAAGAATTGCATTGTATTGTATTGCATTGCGTTTGGCTTATCGCTGTTCTGGGTCGTCCTGGTCCGTTGGGTAGCACAGCGTAGACCTTGCGTTGTGTATATTGTGTACACGTTTGTCTGTACGACTGTTTGCGTTAGGATACCCCCCTGCTTCGCATTGTTCTTCCCCCCCCCCTCCCATTTTCAAAAAGTTATTCTACAATGTAACTTCCTCCCCCCCATCCCCCCATCCTTTTACGTCCTCTCTTACAGGATTATCCTCGGGTTGAGCAGTCTCGTGCAAGATGCCCGTTTCGAGCTTTGGCAAAGTTCTAGTTGTGGATGGTTGGGGGAGGAGGTGGGGTGGCTAGCCCCGCCAACGCATCCTGCATGCGAGGATCGGGTCACGTGATGATTTACGAACAGCCGAGCTGTTGTCTCGAACACCGTTTGTTTTCTGGCTGCAGCCTTGGCATCTCTATCGCTATCCCTGCTTCATTTGTCGAAATTCTTACTCATCGATGGGCTATTTGAGTTTTCGGCTTCTCGTCCCACGGCATGCTTTTCGACTCTCTTGATATCTATTTTGCGTCCTTCCCTGCTGTCGATAATTGTGGGCGCCTTACATCTCTGGTGGTCTCATGTTGATGGCCAGTATCAGCCTTGGCTTTTGAAACGCATGTCTGCTCCATATCAATCCCTCTTCATCCGTCGTTCGAGAGTGCATTGGATTATTCTAATGCCCCCGCTGTACCGTGAATGAGCGTCAAGTCGTAGTTATTACATCCACCGCATTACTACAAGAACTACACGATTACTTCGGCTCCCCTCTTATTAGGACCGCAGCCACTAGAACCTCGAGAGTACATTTATACTTGCACAAGTAATCTCGGCGACATGGAAATACTGCCGGTAGACTCACCAATGTACCGGTACACAGCAATTGAAGCCAAGTCAAGTTTCAGACTCCTGAAGCTACTGAAAGGCAGTGGACCAGAGCTCGAATGCGAGCTCTATCCATGCTCGCTACAAGACGAATACCCTCCATACGAAGCGCTTTCCTACACATGGGGAAGCAGTGAGGTTGTCGAATGTATAACACTCCATCAAAAACTCTTCTGGGTAACTGATAACCTGCATTCTGCGTTGCAAAGCTTGCGATTGCCCGACAGACATCGCATTCTATGGATCGATGCAATCTGCATAAACCAAGGAGACAAAGTGGAGCAGAGTCAGCAAGTCCAGCAGATGGGGCAAATCTACGAGCAAGCCGAGAAAGTCCTCATTTGGTTGGGCAAGGCGACACCGCAAATCATCGCATTGATGGAAACCCTCAATCAGCGTCGCACTATCAATTCTGTGTCTCACAACATGCAAGAGGTGCTCAAAGACTGGCCATACGAAGATCATTCTATTGGATTCCAGCAACTGCTGAACCGAGAATGGTTCACGAGGGTGTGGATCATACAAGAGGCAGCCAGAGCCCACAAAGCCGATGTTTGCTGTGGCATCCGATCCATTCCAGCAGAGCTGTTTGTTCTTGCATCCTGTTTAATGAAGCAAGAACCTCCGGCGCACTGCAAACCTGTATTGGAAATCATGGCAGAGTCTTTACGGAAAAGTTCCTGGTGGGCCGAAGCACGGGACCTGCGCATCCTCCTTCACAAGTTTCACGGAAGCAAAGCAACCGACGAACGCGACAAGATCTACGCATTGCTTGGCATGTCATCCGATCCTCTAGACATACAGAGGCTTACCATAGACTACCAAAGGCCGACTTCCCAAGTTGCTCACGAAGCTATTACACATCTGCTTCGATCGACATCGTCTTCTCAATCGAAACCGCTAGCGGTGCACGAGATCCTCAATCTGATGAATTCTTTCTCAACCCTGGATGTCATCTACTTTGTACCGGCCGTTCCACAGGAAGATAACTCCGGGATCATTCTCCCTTATCTTCAAACCGGATATACGACCAATGTATCATCCCAACCAGAGAACATGCTTCAAGGTATAGCGGCTGTCAACAACCCAGCGCTCTTTGTGGCTGAGGAGAGACGGGCAGCACGTCTCAAAAAGCAGGCGACATGCTACAGTGACGTAGTCGAGCTCATGCTAAGTCAGATGTCGAGAAAAACCCAGAAAGCCGGGAGGTATGATGAAGCACTTCACGTATTTCCCTGGGGAGGTATGGAGCATCACATCAAAGTGGTGGTTATCCATGATAAGATACAAGCCATACTGAAGGCTCTCATAGGAGGTTATAATCAAGTTGCAAAACGATTGCTGCACATGAAAATAGGAGTTGAAAAAGAGGAAAAATGCCAGGGCGAGGTGGTGGACGAGATTGTGAGCCAAGGACGCATGGAGATAGTGCGGTCACTGCTGTTCGATATGGACGTACATCTCAGCGCTCAAGAATGGCACAGGGTGTTCAGTTCAGCTATAGCCTTCGCTGAGGACGGGCTCATAGTGCAGATGCTGGTTGATGTTGGCGTAAATCCCAACGTTCAAGATGTACGATACAGCACCCCGATTCAGACTACCGACGGCCATCCGCTCTTGATTCCCTTCTCCACCTTGCTGCAGACAGCCATAGCGCTTAGAGGTGCCAAAGGCCTGCAAATATCAAAGATACTGATTGATGCTGGCGCTGATGTTAACGCGATAAGTACAGAAGTCTACAACCCGCTTCGAACTGCTGTTGAGAGAAGAACTCCCGGCGACACCCAGATAATCAAGCTACTACTTGATGCGGGCGCCGATGTCAACGCGCAGGGCGGCGAGTACGGCAACGCACTTCAGGCCGCGGCATCTGACGAGCACGCAGGGAGCAAAGATGCAGTCAAGTTGCTGCTTGAGGCCGGCGCAGATGTAAACGCTCAAGGTGGAATTCACGGCACCGCGCTACGAGCTGCTTATTGGCGCCTGGAGCAATTACATGAATACCGTATTGAGCTTGAGGCGAGGCGCTCAGTACACCCAGAAACCTGGGCTAGTTTCGAGGCCCTGAAGGCCGATACTGAGAGCGTAATCCAGATCTTGCTTGAGGCTGGCGCGGAGGGGAAGGATGCTGAGTAGGGCTAGTGAAGCCGGCGCGTGATGCCTTCTTCAGTCTTTCCCCGTTGTGTTGTCGTGATTGAAGAGAATTATCATCTAGACTAGTCGCTTAGAGTGCTGTAAAATACCATAGAATACGCTATGTGATTATGTCGTCGCTATACTACAATGCGGCAGACTACCATGGACCTACGTGATTGTACCACTAAAGGAAGAAACAGCGCCCGAGTCTTATCGCAAGTAAGCGACGTTCGATATAACCTTAACTATGACGCAAAGTACATCCGAATAGGAAGCGTAATTCGATGCATCTACTAAAAGCCTCGTTATTATTTTGCCCTCCTACCCAAGTGCCCTATAGTGCCCACCCGGTCCGCCCCTGAGACTTAAATCTAAGGTATCTCCCATGCAGCCTCAGCGGGTCCAAAAAACGCTCAGCCCATACTCCGAGGTATCAGGTTCATCATGAAAATTCCTACGTCTGACGTTATAAACGCGCATGATGACGTAGACCCTCTGAGGTATTTCGCCTTGACGCAGCGTCATGTCTTGCATCTACAAACTACATTAGCCTCTTGACTTTTCCTCCTCCCGCATAGCAACGGGAATAAAAGATGAAGATAATGAGGCAGAAACATACCCTTTCATACTGTCCAGTGCTGAGGTAGAACCTCCCGTCACACGCCCCAGTCGTGCCCTTGACTTCGATAAAGTACTCAATCGGGTGCCTTGCAAAGTCGTGGGTGGAATGTATCTGCGGCGGAAGGCCGCCCGTGCAGTTCTCTCGGAGCCATTCGGTCAATGCGCCTTCGTCATCTTTGAACACGATATCCGCGGTTTTGATACCGACCCAGTTAGGCAGACCAGCATAGCGCGCGTGGTGTGAAATACAGCCGCGGATAGTGCTTTTCCAGTTCTCGAGAGTGAAGTCGTTGAGATGGAGGGTAGAGAGCGTTTCAAAAATCTGGTCGTGTTATAATACATGCTGTATGGGGGAGTAGTAAAGAGAGAGACTTGCGATGGCTTCGGCTAGGGCGCCAACGTACTGATCGCGTTGCCTTTGATTTGAGCTTTGATCGTCGCGGGATGTTGGATAATCAGGAGTAAAGGAGATCGCGCTGTCGATGGAGGATCTGGATCTCCAAGGGTTGGAAGTTGTTGTCGGCGTGGAGGAACTCGTCGCTTGGTCTACAAGTGTTGCGTCTGAGGGGCTGGATGATCCCACTGTGGAAGATCTTCTCTGCCCAAGCGCGCCATCGGGTCCTTGATTTTGTTGTGACGGATGTTCTGACTCTACTCCGCTTATTTCGTCCCCGAGATCCAGGGTAGATTTCTCTATCCATGAGACGCAAGATATTTCATGCTCCGTCAAAACGTCGTCCAAATCACTGGGCTGACTACCGATGATGACGGAGGTATCGTGGTATGCCGCGGAGTCGATTCGCATGAAATCTGCAAGAAGTTTTGGAAGCTGAGATCGGAAGCATGTGCAGAGTTGTTGCCGATCTTTGGGCACGTATACTTGCAGACCGTTTTCGATGAGCTCGTAGTGTAAAGAAGCCCTATCACTTTGGACGCTCGTAGGTGTTACATCGAGATCATGCTCGATACCGAGTTCCTCGAAACTCAGCAACAGTTCTGTCGAGAGATCTACTCTGACGATCGTGGCTGTTGATAATTGTTCGAAGAGTCGATAGTCCCTGCGAAGCGCTTTGACGCTCCTGTATTTTGCAGCACAGCTTTTTTGGGTTAGTACTGTTTCCCCGAGGACTGCATCTGGGAATCTACTCATAGAGCCAGAATGATTTGAAAGACTGGGTGTGGGTGACGCAATCCTCATGCATAGTGACGGGATGCAAAAGTAGAAAGGGGACATACCATTACAGAGCGTACGCTTTGTTCTGCAGCTGTCGTGAAAGATCAGTATCTTTCTGCATCTTTTCTCCAACTGCTGACCTCTCCGTTACCATAGCGGAAAGATAACGATGACCAAGCGCAAGTTTGTTGAACATAACGTTCAGGATTTGTACCTCTTCTACGGTGAAATCGAGTAGAACACCTTTCCCGGCCCAGGAATTCGCATATCTAGCGTGGTCTGCTACAGCACGCGCTGCAAATTTATCGACAAGGACGGCGCTTCCATCAGAAAGCCGCATAGGTAGAAAGTTCAGCGATGCGAGCTTTTCGAGTGCATCCTTAGCGGCTTGGTCCAAAGAACCTCTCGCAAGTATCATGCCAACCTCCAGTAGTCTCTCTGTCACGGTTTGGGGTCTCTACTGCTCCTCCTCTTCACCTCCTCGCGGCTACTCACCTTAGCGAGCTATGCCTATCTAGGACTAGCACTGTTTGCTGTCGCCCACCTACATATACTGTTTGTAGCCTCACACAATACAACCTCAGTTCAATCCTTCAATTCTTCCTGCACGCAATCTGCAACACTCTCTCTGACCTCTGTATAGTCTGGGGTTTCTTTCTCGACCATGTTTGCGATTACCGTAATGAGCATGTGCAACTTCACCTTTTTGACGTTGAGGCGTTTTATGAAGAGATCTTCCAGGTCGGGATGTGCAAAGCTGAGATATTCTTTTCCTGAAAGCCGGAAGGGGCTCTGCCAGATGCACGTATCGAGCTTGTGCAAGATGCCGTTCATTACCAGAACCATTGCCTCCTGCTGAAACAATTTCCTGCATATGGTCAGTAAAGACTATGAAAACCATCCATCTTGCGATTATCAATGGAAAAACGCAATCGACACCATATTTGGTGGTTCTTGCGCAAAGTTTATCGTTGCAAAGCCCCAGTAGCCTTGCGCTGAGACTCCTGCGGCTGATTATGGATCACAAAATGGCATTGCCATACTAGGAAGAGAGCTGCAAGAAGGGGCAAAAAAAAACATGCCAAAAGGGAAAAGAACAACATACTACATCGCCTTCCACGTCTCATCGCTAGATGCGTTGGCGTTCAAAAACGCATACATTTCTCCAGCGAGAGCAATGCTCGTCAAAGAGTCAGAGGCTGTTCGTCGATGTCGAAGCTCAAGGAGGACATCGCAAATATGAGTATCCTGTATTCCCAGTGTTCCAGTGAAGAAGCTCTTCAGATGTGGTTCGTTGCCGTAATGTGTAGCGATAACACTTGTGTACCGCAAAAAGCCAGGGCCGTTCCAATTACACTGCTTGATATTTACCCAGGCGCCGCTCGAGGGATCCAGAATCAGCTTGTCAGAAAAGAATTCGCTACAGTAGTTAGTACCATACGTCAGCACGGTGCCTCTAGAGCGCCTCCCAACTTACCGGAGGCCCTCTTGGTCCGACGCGGTGGTGCACTCTGCCATAGAGACATATGCCATCTTTACCGCATTAAAGTATGGGGTTTCCACACCGATTTCGCTTTTCGAAGAGCATGTTTTTAGAATGCAAGATTCGGCTGGAAGCGCACGCCAAATTCCTCGAGGAACCGCCATTTCCGCTGGCTCGTTTCATCAATCATGTCTGTCGGGGAATTAAGGGCATCGAGATATAGTATGGGGAAGTCTGCGGGTGATAGTCCGAGGTTCTTTGTTTGAGATACCACAGCTTTGATGGGCAGATAGGTGCTGTGAAGAGCATGGAAGGTTTTCGAAACAGTCCGTACCTTGCAGGCAATCAGGTCGCCTCTGACCAGAAAGGCCTCGTCTTCATAATCTTGCTAGTGTGCCCTGAGCATACCCAGAAATTTGGATGGTCTGTGAGCGCGGATTGCCAACAATGCTGGGGACAGTGACGTTGTCTTTCCATCGTCGGTGGTATGTCGCAATGGTGGGTAATTCCAAGCGCTTGTTGCTGCTTGTAGCCAGTCTTCCCAAGTAGGGCTCTGCTTATTCGTAGAGCCCGAAGCAGGTTTCGCGAGAGACTTTTCGAGAAACACGACATCCTTTCCTAGTAGTTCTCGATTCTTGGCAGCCATGCTCCTGGAGAGTTGATACATATCGTACGCCCCTTCTGATGGAAGATACATATTCTTGGAGTTCTTCCCAAAACAACCGGTGTTTGTCCTCATAAAGGCCCATTGTCTGACCCATGACGGATCCTCGTTCGTGCGAAACAAATACAGAATGTGTGGGTTTGAGTCAGTGAGGGCTCCAGGTAACGAGTGTTTCTCCTTGATCTTAACCACTACCAGTTCTTGCGAACATTCTTCCACCCCGCGCAGTTGGTACAATCTTCTTCTCGTCGCATTAGTGGATGCATGTGTGTCTAGAAGACATAGCTCAAGAAAGTTCGGAATAGGAACACCGTCGGCGAGAGATAAATATATGTGAGACCGATGGCCAGGGCCCTGTCCGGGTGCAGCTGCCCATTGGAGGCGATCCTGCAATGGTATTATGGCCAGCGCCTTCAAACTCTGGTCTGAACTGCTCATTTTCCAGGTCGAGAAAAGTTTGGCAAACGCCTCGTGCCATGGATCATTCGGTTGAGTCGTTCTCAGTCTGGACCCTCCTGTATCGAGCAGGTCGGCCTGAAGTCGCTTTATCATGGCGCTAACGTGTAGCTTTGACACACCCAGTGAGAAAAGCTTGGAAGCATGCACAGAAGCATAGTCGGGGGCCAGGTAGATTTCGTCCTGGAGGTCCTTGAGTATAGGCTTGCCTTCATATAGCATAGGCTGTTACAGCATGCATAGCCTTCCGGGTTGTTTGAAGTGCCTAGTTTCCCAAGTTTGCAAAATGGGACGATATGCCAGATTCTCCTGGATCAAGGAAATCAACGCTCCCTATTGGCCGTCCCTAAGATCAGTGGGCAAACAGTCAAGCCAAGAGTACCTCAGGAGATCTTCTTCGTTTGTCCAGCTCTGGGCAGCGGTTCCAAATGCTTCTGCTATGCCCTTGAGTATTGCGTCGTTCTAAGAGCAGTCAATGACGCCCTCGAGACTTGCAGAAGTGAAGAAATCTGTGTGAATCAGGAACTAACGAAACCAGTTAGGATTTTTAGCAAATAGCGAAGTCAGTCCACCTGCATGTGCTGCAGACGTTGCAACGGTAGGTAGGCGAAAGCATGTTGACCAAGCTCGTTCGGCTTTGGTTGCTGCGTGCTGGGATCCACGGGAAATGCCAACTTGACAAGAGCTGATTTTCGACCTTTCCGACGTTTATCCGCTGGCATACTATCGATAACGTGATCAAAGCATCGGTAAGGACTAATATCAGTCACTGGGGCATCTCCGGAATCTTGGTGACGTGTAATCTGCATCCGCGATACAGATGCATCCACCGCCTACTTTCCAAAGATAGAGTCTCTTACGGCACCATCCAGCGCAATTATCTGAACGTGAACTTTCCATAGCCTCTGCAGGAAAAAAAAAGTCGTTTCTGGCATATTATCAAAAGCATCGAGCAGCTTGTGATATTCTGTTTCCGTGGTTTGGGAGAGCCGCAATGTTATCCTCGTAGTCACGTCTGCAGGAATATTGGCAGGTTCGGCATCAAGGGGTGTAACCATATCAAGGCCATCGCCACCTTCCCCATGTTCAAACCGGAACGACCATATGCCAGATTGTATGGAAACCTCGTCGGCGATCGCGAATACCGACTTGAACCCAAACCCCTTCTCTCCGACGTGATTGTCTACAGCTGATGTCTTTTTGGAACTTTTCTCTGTCGCGCATATGTCTTTGATGTTCGCACGCGTGAAGTCATCCTCGTTTGTTTTTACTGTCAAGTTTTCTGGCGAAACCCCAAATCGGAGGAAAGGCTGCACCGATGTGCGGTGAGCAATATGGTATGCTGAGTCATCAGCATTCTGTATGAGCTCATATAAGAATCGGTATTGGAGGAATAGATCTGTTCAGAGATGCTAGGCTATTGTTTAATTTTTTCCCCCCAGGACTAGCTGCTGCCAAAACGGACCTCGTGGTAAATGCGGCCTCCGTCTCACGCCGCTGATGTGCCATCAGCAACATCTTGTTGCAGATCCTAGGTGAGACTTTCTCTAGTTCTAAACTAGTTTCGTCGTCGAGATATCCCTTGGAGGTGAGTATGTCGTCTAGAAATGCTGCAGCCTCCAGCGCAGTAGTGGGTTCTTCGTTTCCAAGCCGAGTGAGCACATCATAATGCTTACCCACCAAAAGCAAGTTGTCAGTGGCCATGATGAGGAGGCTGTGATAGAGAGCGAATGTGTATAAGGGGGTTAAGCAGAAGCCAAGGCTGCTTGTAGATCGATTCAGCGATGCTGGAACGGTACCAAGAATCGCAGTACCATGGAACGAGTTAGTATGTAAGTAACTGGGTTGCACCGGAGAGGCTTGCTAGGACCTGAGTAGCCATCAGTGTGGGGTACTGCCTGTTAAGTTGCTCGAAACGCTGACATCTGGTGGTGGGCTGGTCCATCACACCATTGGTTGATGTACATGCGTGGCACGGTATGCGGGCGCCATTCGAGCAGATGCAGCTCTGAAACATTTCAGGTAGCGACAAGCGCCATGTACGCATGAGTTTTGATGAATCCCAGTCAGTGCAGCAATCAGGCGGAATACGGGCGGCTATATGGAGTTGTGTAATTGTACCGCTGAAAGGAACTCGCCCCGGCCTCATCTCCGATGCGAAACACAACACTTTAAACAATACCCTAGAGACAGAGCCCCGATAGCCTGACATTTAGTATAAGACGTGTATAGACGACGTCGGTAAATGTCGAGGTACCATAAGTGATGCGGTATGTGGATGGAGAAGGAAGGAACGCCACATGTCGCGCGCTCATTAAGATAACATTGCAGACTAAGCCGAATAAATGCCTAGGTAGCAGCACTAAACTAAGTTCGGTAGAGACTCCATACGTTAAGACCCGCATGCAGGAAATAATACTATGGCACGTTAAGTATAAAGAGTTTAACACTACTTAGAAAAAGAGTAGAGTGAAAACAAGCGGTGGAGTAAAGACATGCGGCTAGTATTACTAACTTGAATAGAAACTATGAACGGAGCTGCTAGTAACTACAAGCCTATAGAGAGGGAGTCGTAGGAATCGCGTACTTATAAAAACGCAGTTATTATCAACTATCTATAGAAAATATAAGCACTTGGCCTTATATATGTTAAGAAAGTACTTCTATATACAAAGCACACCTAGTCCCCGCAAAAAACTCATCTGTAAGATAAACCTCTTCACTTCTCTCCCGTCCATCTCACCTTCTCCCTTAGCCCCTACTAGCGTTACGAAGAACTTCAAATCCACCTAAACAAACTAAATCCATAAGAGATGTACCAACAAAACCCCCCTCCCAAAGAATACTATATATACAACTTTCGTGACGTGTGAATTGTTATTACAAGATACCTAGCCTGAGCAAAAAACGCTATAGAACATCGCATAAGAGACACGACGACACCTCTCTCCCATGAAAGGAAAGAAACGGGGAGAAAGTAAAAGAAAAGGTCTATCTAAGAATTTTAATCCCCGCCTTGAAAACGCCATGTCCAATGCCCTATCATGTACTATAACACTCTCACAGCCTCACCCTTCCCTCATCCCCCCTCCCTCCAAACAGGCTCAAAAAACCATTTCCCCGATCACTATCCAGCTCTCTACTCGCCCTCAGTCCGGCTTCGACTTCATCCTCGCCACCCAGCCACTTCGGTCTTGAGAAGGAGAAGTCGTTAGTGTCGAATGTGTTTTTAACTCTACTAGCAAAGTTCTCGAAGAAGTTGCCGGAATCGTCGTCGTCTTGTAGCGCGGGTCGTCGACGCTCTGGACGGGTGACAGTAGCTGGAGAACGCGTCGTGGAGCTAGGACGGGTATGTGCGAGGCCATCTGCTGCAGCGGGTGAAGAAGAGGAGGAGGAAGAGGGGGGAAGAAGACTAGACGACGGGGTATCGGTGTACCGTTCGCCCGGTGGGGAGCTAGTACCGCGTTGCGAAAGACCAAGGACATTTCCACTTGCACCTTGGATCTCGCGTTCGATTAACGCGCGACCTTCTCTCCACGATGCGGTGCCCGCAAACGCCCCTGTCGCACCGTATTCCCCGTCGTCGTCGTCGAGCAAATCGCCGAAACCGCAGATATTCTTGATTTTGCCGTAGAGACCAAACGCCGTTGCGAAAACAGGGACGAGGATGAAAATGGGGAAGAAGGCGCTGAAACCCTCGCCCAGGGGCGTAAGCACAATCAGACGGCCCAGGAACTTGTAAAACATGGTGCCCTTCCAGATATTCTTGTCCGTCATGGTGAGGAAATTGTAGCTGAGGGGAACCGTCAACTTGGCGACTTGGAGACCGTACCACGTAGCGCTTTCCTGGTACGTGTTACGGCGGACGAGGGCACGATTGCCCCAGATCTTGACTTCAGTGAGAGAGTAGAAGGCGCAGATGCACATGTAGCACAGCCAGGCGGCGGCGATGATTTGGCTATTGAAGCCGACCGAGGAGCGGCCGCTGGAGTGGCGGTGGACGACTGTCCAGCCGATGATGGAGAGTTTGGGGCCCCCGAAGTCTTGGGCTTCGCGCACGCATTCGGACCACACGATGGAGATTGAGGCTAGGATTGTGATAGCCCAGGATGTGTAGGTTAGAGCGGGGATGATGTGGACGTGTAGGTGGTAGCGGGTGAATGGTGTGAGGATTGTGATGCGGTCGAGTGGGCTTCTGTAGGATGATAGGGCGGCGCCCTTGAACTCGAGATGTTTACTGGCCTTGGAATCGAGGATAGCTTGTGTCCGGACTGCTTTTCGTACAATGTGATCCCATTCGTTTTCGAATCGGCACTTGGCATGTCGCGCGCGTTTCAGCTTCCTTGTCAAATCCGCGAGGTATCGCTCCGTGATGACGGGTGGAATCGTCGCTGTACCCATACGCCCAACAACACCAGCCCGATTCTCCGGCAAGCTACTCTTCTCGGCGAGTTCATCAATCCACGCCTGGAATTCCCTCGTAGTGCCATTCTTCCTCTGCTTGAGCTGCACAACCTGATATTCATACTGATCCAGCTTTTCCAGCGCCTCAGCCAGCTTATCATTGACCTTGGGCGCCTGGCTCTGGATTCTCTTCAGCCGCTCACTGACACTCGCGTATCGGAACAGACTACGCGGGAACGCGACTAGACCGTGGCCCATCAAGTAAATACCCAGTATGAGACCCCAGGTATATGCGAGCGCCATGACCAAGCTCTTGAACGTGTCGGCCTCGAAGCCATTCCACCAAATCAGGTATATCGAGCCGACGATACTGCATCCCAGCACGATGAGCCAGTATCGTCCGTTACTCCTGAGCGCATACTGCAGCCGCGCCTTGGGCTCCCTGTACCCGCTGTCGCAGTACTCACCCAGCATAGGCAGTATAGCCCAGGTCAAGGCAAAGGTCAACCAGTATATGATGCGCCATGCCTTGTACACGACCGTGTCGTTTAGCCATATCCCCCTTGCGCCGTCTGTCGTGTCGAGGCCGGCGCTACTTGCGAGGTCGATGGGAAGTAGTACGACGATGCTGGCCGGCAGCGCTATTGCCAAAAAGACAGGAAGGACGACGTGTGCGGGTGTGGTGCGAAGCGGGAGGTAGTAGCGCAGGAGCAGCAGAACGAGACCGCAGATGGAGAGCAGTGAAACGACGAAGAAGGCAGTGGAGCCGGCCGCTGAGGACGTCATGGTAGTGTGTGGTTAGAGGTGCGCATAAGAAACGCGATGACGGATGCCGTTGGAAATGACAGTGTTTGGGATTTTTGGTGCCTGGACGGCGAACGATAGTCTGACAGTTGTCACGACGGCGTGGAAGCTTTCGGAACGCTCAATCTCGGAATGCGGAAGCTGCGCGACCCGTTCGTGGTATCTATCTCGTTGTTGCTACGTGCATCTCTCATATGTTTGGAATCAGAGTTTCTCAACTTGTATACTTGGGTCTTGTTCAATAAAGTTCAGTAAGCTCACCAGCCACAGGCGCTTTCAAGACATTGACATGTGCGAGGCTCTCCCTACTTTGGTCCGCGTCGCATCAGCCGCACGCGTCATAGCAACAGGCTGAGGGCTGACTGCTTCCGTAATCAATTCCATCACCGAGGCATCTCCGACGCCAACTAGCGGCGAACCTTCACGAGTGATTGCATCATTTGCCATCGAGATTGTTTGCTACTGCGGGGGCCGCGCACCACTAATCAGCTATACACAGCATCTACCATACTACACTATACAATACAGACCCATCTACACCTGTTGTCTTACCAACCTCGACAACACACCCACACCCTCAAGTATGTTCCCCTCCCCTCGGCCAAACTCTACACCACGACTTCAATACACACGGTACTCACAACACAACAAGATCTAGAGAGGAAAAACCGCCAAAATTTCCTTCCTGCGTCACTTCTTCACGCGCGCCCCCTCACCCACCACCATGTCGGCCACAAAGACAAAGGTCCAGTCCATCATCGACGAGAACCCCGTCGCCGTCTTCTCCAAGTCGTACTGCCCATACTGCCGCCAGGCCAAGCAGCTTCTGAGCGACAGCGGCGCAAAGTTCTACGCCATCGAGCTCGACCAGGTTGGTACGTATATACACACAACATGGTCTCTCACTTGGATGGTTTTGGTCCCGGCTAACATTTGCGCGCGCGCGACAGACGATGGCTCAGCGATTCAGTCCACACTTGGCCAGATGACCGGCCAGACTACCGTTCCCAACATCTTCATCGCGCAGAAGCACATTGGTGGAAACAGCGATCTTCAGGCCAAGAAGGGTCAGCTCAACACCCTGCTTAAGGAGGCTGGTGCCGTTTGACTGCAGCTTGGTAGTGCAAAGCTGTGATACCCTCCTTACATGACGCTACGGATACCTCCATAGATCTCAGCGCGTAATATAAAGAATCAGTACATCACTTGTCCACATTCAACTAACGCCAAAGTAATGCATTGAAAAAAACTGCCCGTGGAAATCTAACAGGGGTAATCTTGATGGTTATGCTCATGAACCAAATACTAGCCCACCGAGCTTGAATACAGCTTTCAAGTAAAGCCTGGAGGGATTCGTAACACACTATTCCTCTCCCGTCTGTCCAATTCATTATCCATACATGCTAATCATGATGTCGTTCTCCGTCCTTAGCCCTTCAGGTCTGCATTGCGTCTGTGAAGCTCTGAGCTGCTGTCGTCGCAAAGTATCGTACGTCTACATCGTCATCTTGCTGTAGCTTCTCAAGGTTGGGTAGAATGCTCTTTGTGATGACATCCGTTGCCTTTTGGCAGCCCTGACCTGGTGTGCCTGCCTTCTCGAGAGCGATAACAGTACCTTGTTCGGGGAGCTGCTTGAGTGTGTTGATGAGCTGGCCATATGACTTGGCCACGTTGAAACGAATGTTGGGAATGTCGTCGTTGACGAGCTTGTCCATCATGGGGATGATGGATTGTTCGATGACGTCGAGACTGAGGGCGGGGGCGAGCGTCGAGACCGCGAAGCAGGTCGTCATGCGGTAGAGGTAGTTGGGGTGTTGGCCCATGGCCATGACCTTGGGAACAATGGCGTCGTTGGCCCACTCTACACCGAAGACCTCCGTAAGCTTCTTCAGGTTCTGCGTGGATGCCTCGCGGATCGAAAAGACGGTGTCGCCGAGCCAGCTCATGCACAGGCTGCTGAGCTTCTCGTCAAAGAACTGCACACCGAGTTGCGACGCGAGGAGGGGGACGTATTCGATGATAGCGAGACGCACGCGCCATTGCTTGTCTTCGGCGAGCTGTACGATGGCTGGAAGGAGAGACTGGCTAAGAAGCTCGATACCGATAACGTTGTTGACAGACTCGAGCTTGGAGATGATGTTCAGGCGGACGTCGGGGAACTCATCCTTGAGCATCTGCAGGAACATGGGGAGGAGGTGTGAGATGGTCCTAGCCAGGGTCAGTACAACGGCACTTGGTCACGCGTCGGCAAACAACTTACTCTTCCTTTCCAAGAATGGGAGCCAGCCCACTAATCTGGGTGCCAAGAGCAGCGCGAACATGCTGCGACTGGTCAGAGACCAGCTCCTCTATGCTGGGCATGACCTCGTGTAGGAGCGTCTCGCGCTCAAGCAATGCGCAGAAGCCTGCGACTGTTAGCCGTTACCCTGCAGCCTCATTTCGTAGCCACATACCCGGAATCTGGCCAGCAATCGCACTGCGGACCTCGGCCTCAGTGTCCTTGAGCAGCTTGACAAAGGCCGGGACCAGGTCTCGGTTGACAACCTCTTCGTCGACGGCTTTCGCAATCTAATGCCGTTAGCACATGTCCTGCCTCAGCCCAACCTGAAACGCACCTTCTCGAATCGGTCTGCCACCATGTACCGCACCCTCCAGCTTTTGTCCTCGAACAAGCTCCGCAGCGCAGTCAGCAAAACGCCATGGCTCGACTGCTGCTCCTTGGGGACGGCCTCAGCGATGGCGATGAGGATGTCGACGGTCAACAGTCGGACGCTGTCCTGGTCGTCTGCGGCGAGGTGCTGGAAGAGCGGGATCATCTCGTCAATAACAATCGATGGCGGCATGGCCTTGATGAACTTGGCGAGATTGTTGGCCGCCTGTCTCCGGACCATAGGAGTGTCATCGTGTACTAACTGGCCATAGTGTTGCCTAAGGGCTTCTTGTGATGGGGGTGTGGCGCGCGTGTAGGGGGTCTGGTAGAGACCTGTGGCCGAGATCTTGGACGTGAACCAGTCGGCTTTGGACAGGCGCAGAACGAGGGGGATGAAGTTTTCTTCAATCTGTGGCTGGGAGAGCTCTTCGCAGATCTTGTTGAGGGACTCGACCGCCTGTGCGCGTTAGCTGTATATCCCGTCGTGGGAAATGAGTGCGCGCACCTTCTCCCGGACAAGAGGCTCCTCTATAGCGGCAAGGTTTTCGAGAGGCGAGAGGAGCACATGTGCATGTTCTGGCCCTCCTACATACTCGACAAACTTTCCCAGCTCCTCGCTCAATGCTGTGAGAACCTCGTCTTCATCCTCGACAGACTCTAGATGAACGCATTAGCCACTGATAGCGCGACTGTGAGTAATCGCTGGGCATCTCACCATCCAAGAAGGGTATCAGCTCCTCACGTGTCCGTTCGGCACCCAAAGCGAGGGCAATCGTGTTTAAGCGATGAATTGCATTGAGGCGGAGAATAACATCGTCGTGCTTGAGCTCGTCGATGAGCACGGCGATGGGGTAGAGCTCGTCGTTCTGATTCGCTTCCATGGTGTAGATGTGAGAGTATGTCTGAGAGGCGTAAGTTTGTGTGTGCGCGGTGAGAGCTCAGCGCGGGCGTGGTGTTGACGTACCTGGTGTTGGCGAGGAAGCGAAGAGGGGTGTCAGGGCATCTGGGCAGGCACTGGCGACAGGAGGGCCGAGCTTTTCAGCCACCACCGCCACAACAGAGGTAGTAGAATAGTTTGTAGTTGTCGCGCAATGCCGATAGAAATTGTCCGAGAAGCATACAGCTGCCTTGTTATTACTCTAATAGATTTCGTCGATGTACTTTGGGCGCACACTGACTGAGTCCTAGCTCTGCCTCAAGGAAGCTCGTATGAGCCCAGGTCGTTCGAGCGAAAGGAAGAGCGCCAATTCAACAAGCAACAAAGGCTCACTGAAGACCTGTATCAGATCATCAAAAGAGCCGCTTCGACTAAAGAAAGCTAGACAGACACCATCCGGTCCAGGAAGCAGGAGAATCGTGCATTCAAAGATTGGCACGAGGCGCCGGCTTGTTGCACCGCCACAGTTGAGGATACAGTATAAGCTGCATATGTCTAGCCCACAATAGCAGCGCATTTCGACTCCCATAGGTTGGAACATGGCATTTTTACTCTCATGTGGGGCAAGATGACATAGACGTCTATCAAGTGTAGCCGTTCTCGTAGTTCCGCCGCATCACACCAAAGCTCGGACAAGCTGCCACCAAACCACACTCCTGGATGCAGTATTCCTTGATGCCGTTTTTCTTTTATCTCTTGCACTCACGTCGAACCCAGCTCTAAGAATGAGTCCTTGGCGATGCTCAATCAACTACATCTTCACATGGGGAATTGTGTGGGATGACGAAGCAGACAAGCAGGCCTGAAGCAGCCAAGCACTAGTGCCCCATCGTACAGTACTACGATGAAACCTGGGCATCACTGCTCCTTTTGAAAGTTTACCATAAAATGCGGCCGACACCGCAATTTATCAAGCCATCGCGTGACTCTGTCTAGTGCTCCCATGACCTGGTAAAAAAGCCATGTTCATGCTAACATGGCCGAACGCCATCTTCCGCCTGAATGTCCTCGAGAACAAATAGCGACATCCGGGCCAAAATCCAATTTGGTGAAACATCGCGCACAGAAGAAGAGTTTCTGCGCCTGACCCTTCTGCTACACAATACACGACATTCTATTGCTGGGGCGCGGGGCTCAAAGTGGAAGGTAGCCCTCGGGAGTGACTAATTCCTAGTTCCAAAACCATCACGGACCTTGCACCAGAAGCAATACTGAACAGTGCTGCGCACAATTCGTCCCAGGAGCTCTCGCGACTCACCAACAAACGATTTCACCATGGACGATGCACGTGAACCAGCTCGCCGTGGCGCAGGGCCATCCGAGCTGAACGCGGCTGAGACGGACCCGTTGCTTGATCAGCAAGACGCAGCTCCATCTACCCCACAAGCTACCCAGCAATTGCCCAAGCAGCTTACCACCCGCCACGCGTTTGCCGTCCTCGTCACTCTCCAAATAGGCTCTGGCATCTTCGCGTCGCCGGCTCAGGTCGACAGCAATGTACCTTCCCCCGGTGCTGCTCTCCTCGTGTGGGTGCTTGGCGGGCTTTTATCGTGGGCAGGAGCCGCGTCATTTGCTGAGCTGGGGGCCGCCCTACCACTCAATGGCGGTATGCAGGAGTATCTGAGACACGTCTTTGGAGACACTGCCGCGTTCCTCATGGCCTGGGTGTACATTCTGGGTGTCAAGCCTTCATCCATGGCCATCCAAAGCATTGTCATCGCAGAGTCTGTGGGCTCAGTCACCTCCAACACAGGCCACCTGCCAGATGCTGGCCTGCTCAAGCTCATCGCTGCGATCGTCTTCGTCTCCATGGTATTGCTCAATTCAATCAACACCAGGTTCACAATGAGACTAAGCGAGTCCTTCACTGTCTTCAAGCTATCGACAGTCAGCTTAATAGTTTTCGGGGGACTCGTCGCTGTCATTGCTCACCTAGCAAACCCAGACTCTCATCTCTCTGGCTCCAGCGACTGGTACTCCAAGAATTGGTTTCAACCGAGACCAACCACGTCGGATGGGCAAACTCTCGACTGGGTATCAATGGGTGCTTGGGACCGCTATGGACATTATTGCGCTGCCATATACGGCGGTCTATGGGCTTATGACGGGTGGGATAATGTGAGTTGCATATGTCATATGACAATCCGGCTAGCTAACAAGGACCAGGCCAATATAGTGGCGAGCGAGATTCGCGACCCAGGCCGTGCCCTACCCAAGGCAATCAAGGCTGCCATGATCGTAGTGCTGACTTCTTTTGAGCTTGTCAATGTTGCTTACTACATTCTCGTGCCTTGGGGCAAGCTTAGTAGTAACAATGCAGTTGCAGTGGCTGCTGCGACAGCTCTCCTCGGAAGACCAGCTGGAATCGTCGTCACCATCCTTGTGGCTGTTTCCTGCGCGGGCTCAATCACAAGTAATGTCTTTTCAGTGGGCAGATTGACTATAGCCGCGTCGCAGCGCCACTATCTTCCGGCCATATTCAGTCACAGAGGACTACCACTGAAGCAAAGAGCCGATGCAGACAGTATCTCGCTTTCCAGATTCGATGCCCCAGTGTAAGTTCCCTCGGCATATCATTCTTCACCAAAACTTGCTGATATATAACACAGCTACGCCAATGCTTTGGCCCTTGCCGTAACCCTGGTATATATATTAACAGGCAGTTTTCGAGCACTCTTGACCTTTGTCGGTATGGCGGAATGGGTTTTTTACGTCAGTACTGTCGTGGGACTACTCATACTTCGCCGTCGAGAACCGCAACTTGAGCGGCCTTACCGTCCGACTACGATTCTTCCAGTCACCTTTGTCATCGTTGGTACATCGGTCATCATACGTTCTGCCATGTTCGCTCCGGTGCAGAGCGGAGTATTGGCAGCCCTATTGGTAGCCGGTGCTCTGGTAAGTAGAGTACGGAGTAGCCGAAGCTCCCAATGATTTGCGGATGATCCTGGAATCTCCTCACAGCGGTCATTGACGGATGCGCGATCTATGCAGCGAGGCTCTAGATGCCTAAGAATAGTCAAGCCAAAACTGCATGAAGTATGTGGCAGTGGCAAACTGCAATGAAAAATGAAACAGCCAGGCCCGAGGAGCATACGTTGAAGACGAAAGTGCCGTTTGCGGATGTAACCAAGGCGCTAAACAAGGTACAGCTATCTAACCCGACGATGCGCTGCTTTCCCCGCAACTTAATTTCAACATCGCTGTCGGCATCGAAGTACTATCAATCATCGAATTTGAACAGGGTATCGAAAAGCCCATAGTCCTCCACTTTATTCGTATCTACCAATCACGCCGTAGAGTATATTCGGTGTCACAGTCCGCCACCACGGTTGAAAACAACGAGAAGGCTACCCCGGCTCCGGGTCATGTGGATCACCCAATCAAGCATATATGGCTAATACAACGGCCCTTTCGGAGCGATGTGTAGCGCCCGTGCTTACCGAAAATAGGCAGTATGACGACAGAGCAGTATAATTACCATGTGGTGCACCTCATGCACCACAAGTGGTCACCACATATTAGCGAAGCGAAGCGTGTCCGCTACCGAATATGCGCTAAGCAACGACATGCTCATGGTACCCTGCACAGGTAGGTCCTGGGCCCGGTTCCTTGAGTGTTCCTGGATTTGGATCTCCGTGTAGCTCGCTTAGCCGCAATTCCCATTCGGCTTGTCCGCTCCAGAAGAACCGACACCTCAAGATGGATTAGAGTTTGTTCGACCTGTTGAAGTGGTTTATTGCCAGAGTCACCGGACAGCCATACGATTTCAACACGGCAGTTTAATCCACGTGTATCGAATATCACTAGTATTTCCGCAATTGTCGCTGTCGAGGCAGCAAGCAGGCAAAGTGTCACCGAACGTGATAGAGCTCTTTTCGCCCTCAGAAAGACCATCAACTGCTCGGGCCTTGGTTCGTGACCACTTTGCAGGCACATTCGAGCAACGATGTTCCCTGGAAGTCGAATTGCGGGGAAATGCATGCACCTCGTGTCTGCGAGAAGGACAGCACGACAGGAAACCAATGGCTATTCCGCGGTCCGATCGAGCATCGAACAACTCACAAGCCCACCTTTTGGGCCACTATTGTCAATATACAGGTGACGTGAGCGATCAGACGATGGCATTGGCTAGCCCCGAAAGTTCTGTTATTGCTCTGCAGGTCGCGTTGAAGAAGCGACGAGCCGAACCGGAACTCGGAGGGTCGTACAGCGTCATATGGCGTGCAAGCCACCTACAGTCCACGTAAAATGCTCCAGGGACGAAAACTGGCTTAATCAAAAGCACGGGAAAGACGGCCAGGCAGACTTCATGACCTGATCAGGGCAGTGGGGAATGGTGGATTTGAGTGACCGACGAAAGGTATAAAGAGGGCATCAGTTGTACCTCAAGTTGGCCATCATCAGCATCAAGCAGTTCTCCAGCATCCTTCCTTCGCTTCACTCAAACCTTCGTTGTCTATAAAACGTCAAAACCGATAAAGTAAAGCAATCACCATGCGTTACACAATCCTCGCCTTCGCTGCCGGCGCCGGCGCTGCTCCTTTTTCTGCCCGGTCTACTAGCGTCTGCCCATCTGGTCTATACAGCAACCCTCAGTGCTGTGCCACTGATGTCGGCGGAGTTGCTGGCCTGAACTGCGCCGTCCGTACGTCTCTCCCTCTCCAGTTCATCCTCCCATACCCTTGGATGCTAATGCCTCCATCTAGCGGCCACAACTCCCACCACAACCGATGCCTTCATCGCAGGCTGCGCAGCCGTCGGTCAGCAAGCCAAGTGCTGTGTCATCCCCGTCTTGGGCCAGGGTGTTTTGTGCGAGGACGTCAGCCCCGGCGCTGGTGGTGACGACGGTGGTGCCCCAGGCGGTGGTGCGCCCCCAGCCGGTACTCCTACCGCTCCAGGTGGTGGTGCTCCCACTGCTCCAGGCGGCGGTGCTACCTCCACCCCCTGCGAGTCTTCTGCTGCTCCTGAGCCCACCAAGCCCGCTCCCCCTGCTGAGACCTCCGACTGCGGATGCGACGACAAATAGAAGTGTGGACAAAAGGTTTCGATGGAGAAAATATCGGAGAGTCTAGGCGGGGATGCATACGAACGCAGAATAAGTCTGGGAGGATTGTGGGGCAACTAAATACTTGTTAGCTGTAGTTATTTCGTCAATATCAACTGCAGTTGCGAAAACCCTTGTCGATATACTTTCCCTTTTGGGGATGCTGGACACATTTGGAGATACGAATGTCTCCACTTTTGCCACCGAAGTTACTGGATTGGGGTGATGTTGGGTAACTAGACGTAATTGCGGGACGGCAAAGGTGATCGTCGTGCGTAGTTTGTTGACTGACGGGTAGGGGCGAATTGCGATCAACACCTAGCATCTGTGATAGGACATGTAGGTCAGAGGTACGAAAGTGAGTAAAAAAGGTAAGGAGTGATTCGTATGGCGTGGGTCAAGAACCCATGTGACATCTATTGGATATTAGCTAGCCATACACACATACTCATCGCGCAGGACAGGATTTTTCCCATTGATTACACTGCGAAAGTATGCCCCCATCTTTGCTTCACGATGTGTCTCTGCAAAGTAAACCAGCAACAACAACAGCAATAAACCACATAACCACACCCACGCACACTCCCTCTTTCTCACACACGGATCCTGCTTACCTACCCACCCGGATGTCCCCCGGCATCCGCGGAACGCACCACACACCCCACGCAGAAATACGAACATGTTGAACGCGTTGAGCGTGGAAACAGTGGAGCATTCTGTATCAGAACATTCAAGACCCCCATTTCCCTTTTCTCCCCCGGTTGTTCCACTTGCTGTTCAGACTAACTAACGCACCTCGGGGATCGAAAAGGGTATATTTGACGTCTGGGTGGCATACACCGCTTGACGGAAAAGGACATGGGACGGTTGGTGACCAGCTTTTTCCGTCTGCGGGGGTTTGGATTCCCCTTCTTCCTTTTTCCTTGTTCCTTTGCAGTGCGTGAGGGAGTGAGATGAACGCAGCGAGGCCAGTGGTTGCTGGCGGGAGAGGAATAACAGGACCCTCCTAACTAAGCTCGCGCAAAATGGTTGCATGGTCAAATACGAAGCTCTGCACACTACATACACGGTGGCTTCCAACTCCGCCTCACTTTCCCCAGTCCACAAACAAAGAAGCGAAATCGTCGATGGCAGACCAGTGCATCGCTAAACCGCTTTTTCTCTTGTCGTAGGATGCGTTGGCGGGAATGGGCGAGGTGCAGCGGGGAGAAGGGGGGAAGTGGGGTTTAAGCTGCGGTGCGGGCCGGGAAGGCTTGGATCCGCCGGGTATGTCCGCGGAGAGGAGGGGTGGTTCCTCGACGAGTGGTTTTTTTCTTCGTTGGGTTTGATGGTGGGATGGGGTGGGGTGATCGAATGATGGCATGATACTGGGATTCTTAAAGACTAGATGTGAGGTCGATGCGAGGACGTCGCAAGCGTCTTGGTAGGGCGCCCGCCTCGCCGGCGACTTTGAAGCTTTGTTTAGCCTGTTAATTACGTCACGATGGTGTTTGAAGTAGCATGCTATTGATTAGTAGATCTAATAGATACTTATCATTACAATTTCGTTCGCAAGCGCTGCTCCGCTAAATGCCTGTGCTATCTTCGTCTTAGTCGCATATCTCCAGCTCATACTTGCTCAAAGCTCAGCTGCTGATCGATGGAAGAGAATATTGTCCGCAACTATAAACGGTAGATGATGTTAGTTTCAGGATGAAGGTATTGGTGATACTAGCTAAAGACTAATTATATACCATTGATAGGTTGGATGTATGGTTTTGTCGCACGAGTAGGCGGGACAGCTTTAGTCACGAAATCCAATTTACATCCCTTCTCCCTCCCTCAATCCATCAAACCCATTAGCGGGGCTGACGTTGAAGGAAAAAAGCTATAGAGCTATGTGGTGTCTCGCTCTCACGATAACCAATGGCTTTTCTTTAGAATATCGGCTGCTATGTGTCGTGGTTTCAAGCAGTGCATGCGCGGGTAGAAAGCCCGAGAGTAACGAGTTTGCTCACAGCCTTCTTTCCCCTCAGCCTGAGATGCGAAAATCTGATATCACGATGGATTAACGGAACGGCACTCACGACGAGCAGCTGCTACCCTACTGTCGACAAAGACTAATAGCACATCTTGTATCATTAGCTGAATACAGGTCGCGTCTCCGAGTGTAATCACCGAGCAAGACGTTGGAGAGCGATAGCCTCGGCAAGAAACAAGCAAGAGCATCGTCCTTTACGAATGCCGATACGCGATTTTCAGTGTGCGAAACTCGATCGTGTATCATCAGTTTGCTTGGAGAAATCCTGCTCTCGGTTCACGATCCGCATGCCATATTGCAACAGTCTTGTTTTCTACAGCAAACGACGCTAAGCAGAGTGCTCGTTCTCTATAGCTTTTGCGTTGGAACTGTGTTGAGAGGGGGGCGAAGAGTGGAGTAGGCGATGTATGAGAACTAATAGTGGCCCGTTTCAGGGTCTTGAAATGGTATTCGTTGGAGTGAAAGCTGGGAAAAGGGTGTTTATGGTGATGGGTTGGAGGTACAAGCGCATGATGTCATCACTCTCCCTCCTTTCTTCTCCCATCGTCTCGTCTTGCTAGTCTCGCAACACCAAAATGAGCTTGACCGCATAATCGCATAGACTCAGTGTTATCGACGCTTCCCTGACTCTTATCTTTAAGAAATTTCTGTTGCCCTCCCCTTCCTCTGACTTCATCGCTTTCCCCGGTAAATTTTATTACATACTATCATGGCAAAATCTTGTACCCTATGCAGCACACCCCGCCCCGTCCTCGTCCACTGCCAAATCGACGGGACGGGCAAATGGCACTTCGTATGTCCTGGAGCCTGCTGGAAGAATGTATCTGGAGGCGTGGAAGATGCGCGGGGATTGGAAGGCGAGTTTCCGTACTATCGGTATGGAGGTATGGTGAGTAATCATGTTTTCTTACCTCGGCTCCTGGTCATCTTTGGGCGGTGCTAGATGGGGAGGATGAGAAAGGATATAGTTATTTTGGGTTGTTTTTTGAAGTTGTGGTTTGCTGACTTTTGGAATCCGAGGGGTAGTGGAAGGATAGGAGCGTAGATGGGCCGGTTAGTGCGAAGAAACCGAAAAAGGTCAAGGAGAGGCAGAGGAAGGAGATGAGGGCTAGAGGAGAGAGAAGTGGTGGAGAGAATAGAGATGGTTTAGAGAGAGGGAACGAAAAGATTACAGAGGATGAGACAGAAAGTGACGAAGGAAAAGGACTGAAGGATGAGTGAGGGTAGTCGAAAGGTGCCTGCGTTGGCTTAGAGCTGCAAGGACAACTCTCCTAGATATTTCTTTTCCCAATAATACAGTGAATCCTAAATCTATTTTCTGTCAACATGCGTGAGACTGGAGATCGAATGGTTCTGTGATGCATCGTGTGCGCTCGTCGATAAGGTTGTGATGTGGGAGAAGGGGGATACCGTGTAGCTGGCGTGCTGCACGATCAAAGCTATAGCTGGCGAAGTGTCGTGCAGTCTCTTCTTAGTTTATCGAAAAGATCTATTATTGCGCTTTACACAGCCTCGCTGCTGAAGGGAGGAAGAATTTAGGTGTATTATGACGACGTTGAACACATGTTTCGTCGCCATAGTGGTGTTGCTATAGATAGCTCTTCACGCAGCGGGGCTCTGCTATCGGGCCATTTGGGCCCTGACTGCTAAGACGGACGCACTTACTCATCCGCGGGCGGTTCCATTGGCGGTGGCAGCTATCACAAGCGCCCGTACCCCTGTTGAAATGGCACCCTTTCTACAATCGGCTTGGTGTGAGCGATGCAGGTGTCCTCGAGAAGGGGTAGGACGATGATGCTGCTGCTGCCAAGATGAGCGAAAGTTGGGGTACCTCGGGCTAAGCTTAGGTGTAGGGTTGGAGCTAACTTTCCATCGGCACGACGCGCGATGGTAAAGGCCATGAGCATGTTGGTGGCGCTTATGCTATTCAGCAGCAGCAGTCCAACGTCAGCCATGCGGCACTGTCGAGCGCCGTTGAGGTGATTCATTGGACCAAGATGCATACTCCTAGGGTTCAATCACGTGCGCACAAGGATGAGTGTTAGCAGCGTAAGACTGCCGTTTTGCTTGTTTCCAGTAGTAAGGTATCTAAGGAAATGCCCGTAGCTCCCAATGGCTCTGACCGAAACGAGCCCTACTGCGGTCGGGTATGCAGTCGGGTGCGGGCCAAGTGGGCGTGGGCGGCAACGTAGACGCGAAAGCCAACCAGTGCGTAGACTAAGTCGGTCGAATGAGGGTCTTTTACGTTGCGAGTGGAATATGAAACAGAACCCGGTGCCAGTGATAAAGAAGGGCATCCTCTCAGCGCTTGCGGAAACACTCAACAAGGTGCCTTTCGTTCTGTCTCATGGCCTCTCCCTCTCCACGCCGCAATTCTTTCGTATTTTCTCCACACATTCGCTGTTTTCTCCTTTGATTCGCACCCAACGTGCATGCTTATTGGCCGCATTACCTTCATCATTGTTATTAGTACACGCGTCGAACGAAGGCTGGAGAGGTGTCAAAGGCGCCTCGAACCGCTGAAGATCGGCCTAGTGCCCTTCTCGGCAAGCCTCGCGTGCACGCGCCTACTCCATCTCCACCACCGTCCCGAGCCCCTCCAGCACGCTCGACTCTTGAAACCCCAAAGACCCGCATTCTCTCACTATTGCAGGTAGCAGCCCCGACGTGTGCCCGTCTTGGAGGAGCTATCTCTTAGCCCCCTCTGCTGCAAAACCTCCTGACAACGCCCTACCCGTAACCAGTCGCGCCTGCCGCCTGTCGAGCCCGCACCTGCCAGTGACTCGTGGCCGCCAACGTCACTTGTGCCTAGACCCGAGCGACGTCTTTGTTCACCAAACTCTCTCTCTGTCGACCGTATTCCCCTCTCCGACCCTTCCACCGCCAGGAAAGACGGTCTGCACCATTCGGCTGACTACAGCGACCCACCTTGTTGGGCCCGAATACGCTCGACGTGCAACCACCCACCACTTCCCCTCATTCTTTCCGAACACGGCGCAGGCTGAGAGTTCAATTCCTGGCCCAACGCCTCATTTGCCGCATCCACGACTCCACCAAAACCATACCAAGCTCGAGAACGGCATCTCGACATTCAAGTGACATCATATCTCCCCCGAGCTGTGAGCGTGCTTCCGTAGTAGGGAGACAACGTAGATGCAGTCGTTCAATAACTGGCCTACGCCGCAATCACAGCCAAACATGTCGGCCCCCGCGCCCCTCCTTCGACCCCCAATTCCCGGCGCACGCCCCGGCAGAAGAGGTCCACCATCCCTCGGCCTGTCTATACCACCTTCACCAAATCAACGGCCTGTCGCGAACGATGCCAATGGCAACATGGCCCCTCCGATGCCACAAGGACGTCCCCAACCGCCTAAACTCAGTGTTGTGACCCCGCTGGGCTCTACCAACAATGCACCACAAGAAAACAGACAGGGACCGCGGGGTTTACCGCCGCTGCAAACAGGCACAGGACTGTCGGCATCAGGCTCAAGCGATGCAAGCGCACACTCTAGATCTGGTAGCTTCAGCGAAGTCCCCATGAACAACTCAGCTGCTTCATATCAGGTCTTGGGCTTTCCAGGGCTGCAAAAAGACCCCATCTCTGCCATATCACAACAAGGAAGCGAGGGCGCACCATCCATGGAGCGCGCAAACAGCAGCCAGCCATTACCAGACTTGGATGCCATGGCTGCAGAAAAGGGGCGACCATTGGAAGTTGACGATCTCGATGACGCAGCATGGAGGGCAGCGAGCTCAAGAGGGATGATAGAAGAAAAGGGCAGCTTGGGTGAGGGTGCCGGAGGTGCCGTCACCAAGTGCATACTAAAGGGCGGAAAGACTACGTTTGCATTAAAGGTTGGCTTTCTCTTCGGTTTCACCCTGCTTTGTTAATCTCTTGCTCTAGATCATCACAACGAACCCCGATCCTGACGTCAAGAAGCAAATCGTAAGAGAGCTATCCTTCAACAAGAATTGCGCCAGTGATCACATCTGTCGCTACTACGGTGCATTCATGGACGATAGCACAGGAACTATCAGTATTGCCATGGAGTTCTGCGAAGGTGGATCCCTAGATGCGGTATATCGCGAGGTCAAGAAGCTTGGAGGCCGAACCGGCGAAAAAGTACTGGGCAAGGTTGCAGAAGGTGTGCTCAACGGACTGACCTATCTCCACTCGCATCGCATCATTCACCGAGATATCAAGCCCAGCAACATCCTGCTCTGCCGGAACGGTCAAGTCAAGCTGTGCGACTTTGGTGTGTCTGGAGAGTTTGGAACCAAGGGCGACGCAAACACCTTTATCGGAACATCATACTACATGGCACCAGAGCGGATTACCGGACAGAGCTACACCATCACCAGTGATGTGTGGAGCTTAGGTGTAACTCTTCTAGAGGTTGCCCAACATCGATTCCCATTCCCAGCCGATGGAACTGAGATGAACCCTCGCGCTGGATTGATTGATTTGCTCACCTACATTGTTCGACAACCCATTCCAAAGCTGAAAGACGAGCCTGAAAACGGCATCAAGTGGACGGAGAACTTCAAGTACTTCATTGAGTGCTGGTATGTATCGTGTTTCAACTAGGAAGGATGCCGCTAACTGCTTGCAGTCTTGAGAAAGAGTGCCCTCGAAGAGCTACACCTTGGCGGATGCTCGAGCACCCGTGGATGGTCGAGATGAAATCGAAAAAGGTCAATATGGCGCACTTCCTAAAGCAGGTTTGGGACTGGAAAGAATAGACGCGCTTGTACTACCATTTTCGTAACTGCTCGCAACAATTTCGCGGCCATTTTGTGCTGCATGGTTCTGCAAAGGTTTCTGTCATGCTAAGAGCAGCTTCTTCTGTACCTTTATTTCATACACAAGGTCGCGTGCTGGGCATCGGACCACAGGCTGCAGGCATAATTTCTTGCTCTAGTAGGGATGCATCATCCTTCTCTTTGGGGAGCTTCAGTCTAGGGTTGCGATCGGGATGAAGGTCGCATTGAAAGCTTCACGAGATCTCGAGGGCACTGAGAAGCGCGGATCTAGTTGTGTGGTTGCGCCGGAGTTGACTAGGTCGGCATTGAAGGCGTCTGAGCGGTTCAAGTTGCGATGTGAACAGCAATATTTGAGAAAAACACGCATTTAGATACGAATGAGAGTTGATGAAGTAGTATGATGAAGTTCATGACAGCGTGATATGAAGGTAGCGCGTGAAGCACGGCTTGACGCGTGAATGCCGAGTTCGCGGGGCTTGATTGGGCTTAGCGCTTCATCCGGTCCGACGCACCTCCGACAGATGTCCTCGACGCTTGGAGTCATACCAAATAATTTACGCCGCAACCGCAACCGCTCAATTGACGAATTCGCGGACGCCTGATACTCGCCCAGACACGAATCTTCCACATACGACTACCGCGAAAATCGCCGCGGATAGTCGAACTCGATACACCCTAAGGCTCGCTCCCCGCGCGCAACTACCCCTCCAAACTACCCCTCCATTCCTAAGAGACCGCGTCCCAAGCCTCCACGATGCCGACCATAGGTGTGAATAAGGCTGCGCTATTCAAGGAGCTGGGCCGAACATACACGACCCAAGAGTTTGACGAATTATGTTTCGAATTCGGTATCGAGCTGGATGAGGACACCAGCGAAAGCACAAAGCCCGAAGATATGGCGCAACCCCCACAACTCAAGATTGAGATCCCAGCCAACCGATACGATATGTTGTGCTTCGAGGGTATTGCCATGAACCTGAAGGTCTTTTTAGAACAACAGAAGCTGCCCAAGTGGACCGTCACGGTGCCAAAGAGCGGAGAGTTGGAGGTTCTGGATATCAAGCCTGAGGTATGTCTCATGTTGGACCTGCGAGGATTATTACGCTATATTGTTAGGGTTATAAATCTAACTTTGCGTAGACAAAGCAAATACGAGAGCTTTGCTCGGGTGTCATCCTACGCGGCATCACCTTCACGAAAGAACGCTATGAATCATTCATCGCCCTACAAGACAAGCTGCACTCAAACCTGGCTCGCCAGAGGACTCTAGTTTCTATTGGAACACACGACTTGGACAGTAAGTGTGATATGGCATAGTCCTGGGTTCGGTAGCTAATGCAAGGTAGCGATCAAGGGTCCCTTCTCATATGAGGCACTACCACCAGAGCAGATCAAGTTTGTCCCCTTGAACCAGGACAAGGAGATGAACGGAAAGGAGCTCATGGAATTCTACGAGGTATGTCGCTATTCGTATCCTACACGCCTCCTCTAACACCCCATAGAAAGATAAACATCTCGGGCGTTTCTTACACATCATTCGCGACTCGCCCGTATACCCCGTCATTTACGACTCAAATCGCACTGTCCTCTCGCTACCTCCTATCATCAACGGAAACCACAGCAAGATCACCCTGGACACAAAAAACGTACTCATCGAGATCACCGCAACAGACAAGACCAAGGTCGAGATTGTTAACCACATGCTCGTAGCCATGTTCGCTGGATACGCCGAATCGATAGAACCAATCAAGATTAACTCATCACACAACGGAGAGTCGAGAGAGTCACCAGATCTATCCCCAAGGGAGATGCAGGCTGAGGTCGACTACCTTAACCAGGTTACTGGACTGGACCTTTCGCCCGAGGAAATTTGCAAGCTTTTGTCGCGTATGGGCCACGACGTCTCCCCTTCCAAGTCCGACAAGAACATCCTCGATGTCTCAGTACCGATTACACGAGCGGACATTCTGCACCAGGCAGACATAATGGAGGACTACGCAATCGCATACGGTTTCAACAAGCTGCCGCGTGTATACCCGAACAAGACCGCCGCTGTTTCCGCACCACTACCGATCAACAAGCTGGGAGACATAATACGGATAGAATCTGCGTCTGCAGGATGGACAGAAGTCATGCCTCTCATTCTCTGCTCGCATGAGGAGAACTTTGAGTGGCTCAACCGGAAAGACGACGGAAAGACAGCAGTCAAGCTCGCGAACCCCAAGACCTCGGAGTATCAGCTCGTACGGACATCGCTGTTGCCAGGTCTACTCAAGACCATCAACTCCAACAAGCACCATTCAGTCCCTATGAAGATCTTCGAGGTCAGCGATATCGGACTCGTCGACTTGGAGCAAGAGAGAAAGAGTAAGAACGAGCGCCACTTCGCCGCAGCGTTCATGGGCAAGACGAGCGGTTTCGAGCAAGTGCATGGTCTGCTGGACAGACTGATGCTTATGCTTCGCTCCGCCTTCTTGACACGGGAAGACGGACTGAAAAACGAGCAACTACAGGGTTACTGGATAGAAGAAGTTGAAGGTATGTTCAAGATGCTAGAAGCTAGACGCCTAACATGTGCTAACGTAATTCAGATCCCACTTTCCTCGCCGGTCACTCAGCAGCTATCAAGCTCAACCTCGGCGGAAAGAACCACACCATTGGTGTCTTCGGTATTTTGCATCCCAGTGTGCTGCAGAAGTTTGAGCTGCCGTACCCTGTTAGCACGCTGGAGTTCAACCTCGAGGTCTTCTTGTAGATGTATGAAGTTACTACGGAAAAGAAACCACAATGAGAATCATGAACCAAATCAAGTTACGTTGAAAGAGCCGTATTTCTTTTTTCTTGTAGAGACATTGATGCTTCCAGCGGGGATGTCGCAACACAAGTCACATTTCCCATGTCATAGTCGTGACTTTACGCTCTGTTCGCGACAACTTGCTGGTAATGCAGACGAGGCGCGGGCCCCCGGTAGGTAGACGGGTGAAAAATATGAGAAATTCTATTCGCGTCACGAAGATTTTTGTCGTGAATAGGGTTAATATGATATAGCGCTTGCGTTTTTGGCTTGATTAGAAGGGTTCGTACTTGTGTCTAAGGTGCTTGGTATAATACTTTACTTCTACTAACAGGTAACCTGATCAGTCCCATGGTACTAGGCATTTCTGTCACCATTGGTTTTCGCTGTGCAGAGCACAGCCCGCTTGGCTGACCGGTGAGCCAGAAGGTCGGACTGGGCTGTTTGTTGTGGTGGCGAATCATTGGGCGTTGAGGCGTCGCTCGTGCCTGCCCTTCCAAGGCTGAGAGGGGGCAACGACTCAACACTCTCTTCCTTCTCAACTCTTCGCTTCTGACTTGTTGTTTTCGATCTGCTCACGCCATCATGTCGATGCTTTCGGTAATTTCAAGTTGCTTTCGCTGCCTTCATAGCCTTGTTCATCGACCTGCTCCAGAGCCGAGTCGTTCGCGCCCACCTATGGAGAATGCCAACTTCGAGATACCGGATACGGTACAAGCTACGCATGAAGACCATGTTGGATGCGAAGATGGCGCGACAACGGATGTGCCGGCTGTCTACATCCGTGGTAATGTCTCATTCTCATGAGTCTGCAGCTGGTCTCTCGGAGGCGGTCCAAGACGATCCCGATGTGTGCGAGAGATGCCGAAACATACCTTGGAAAGCTCTACTTGAAGAAGACGGAGAGAGATGGTATAAGATAAAATCTTCCAAACGTTCTGGTATGCTTTTCGAGCAGCCACCCTGACGTATCTGCCACTGCCTTGCTACCGTTTTCTGGGAAGCATTTGATGGTTTACCTGGCTCTGGATTCGCAGTGCGAATGGCGGGAAAGCTTGTTGATTCAAAGGCCCTTGAGTTCGATATTCGAACACTGCTGTCGTGGGCTGAACGCTCTACAGCTCAGGAATTCTTATTTTCCACTGAACCTAAATTTGGACCTGATACTGAATCCCTGAGATTAGTATTAGCCGAAGATATAACGTTAAAGGGCTCACCAAAAGCGTGCTATGAACACGCAAAGTATGCAGGCATAGATGAAATCAAGAGCTGGATTGACGAATGCGAAGCGTACGATTGTTGCAATTGCGCTGTCGAATCGATCCCCGAAATAACGCTACGCCGATTGCGTGTAATCTATTGCGAGTGAAACATTGTTGTTTCTGCACCAAGGGAATGCCTCTATGTGGCATTGTCTTATGTCTGGGGCCAACACAGCCGCGCCATCGAGTGCTTAACAAGTCCGCTGAAGACCGTGGCCGACAGCATCTACATGACGAAAAAGCTCGGGCATAGATACTTGTGGATAGACCGATATGTGAGAAAATGCTACGAAACAATTCTGGGACTCAGACTGATGCTCATAGTGTATCAACCAAGCCGATGCCATAGATACACACGCACAGATCTTGCAAATGGGCAATATCTATGCCTCAGCTCAAGTCACCATCGTAGCTGCAGCAGGTAGTGATCCAAACCATGGGATAACTGGGGTCTGTACCACAGTCCGAGCCTGATTTGCTGATCAGAAAATTGGAGACATGCTGTTGAGCTTTTCACCATCTATCCAGAGTTGGCAACAATCAATCAAGCTTCAATCAAGCCTCGTCGTCGTCGTGAAAACTGCAATTCGATTAAATTAATCTTCTTATTATTACAACTGCAATTAAATTAATATATAGGGCTATAATCAATTAATTAATTAATGTAATTATAGTTATAGGCGTTTAGGAGCGTAAGACTACTTATTTTAGTAAGGTAGTAATCTCGCAATAGTTCTATAGTATTAAGTTTAGCCTTAGTAATTGATAAAAGCTTATTTTAGGTATAACTTACGCATCTTTATAACTTAATAATAACTCTAATAAGCTAACTAAATAGCGCGTATAACTAGTCTCTTTCGTATTGTCGCGATGACTCCTCGTAATGCTAGCAAGCCCTGGCGATCGCTAACCAGGCCGACGATTTCGAATCACAACTGCGCGACTCTTGGCCAGAAGATAAGGTTGTTGCGCCTGTAGAGGCGTTAGAGGCGGCAACTGTAGCTTCTACAGCTCTAGAAGAAGAGGATAAGAATAGCTTTGTTATGGGCGGAAAGAGGCCTACTAACGAGCATGCATTTGCTCCTATGTACAGAATAAGAAAGGTAGAGAAAAGAAGCGTAGGTTTCCACCTCCGTATGGTACTTATCCTCTGCGCTACCTCTACGCTAGCCGGTCGCGCTAGCCCTAGACTAGAGAAGTAGTAGTACCTAGGCGTAGCCCTTTACAATATCTCCCCTCTCCTCTTAAGGGCGCTATATAGTAGAGGATATATAAGTTCTTCTAGTGCGTAGCTTACGTGTTCTATACAGAATAAGTGTCTTATGCGCATATAACTCTCTTTTCGCTTTTGCAGTTATATTCTAATCTCTTATAGTAAATTTATTTTTTACTATATAATTGCGGGCCGCGATAATACTACCTCTTCCTTCTTGTCTAATTAGGCGTCTGCTTATAACTAATTCTAAGGTAAGATAGCCCTTTACTGTATAATTGCGAGCCGCAACAATACCGCTCCTCTTCCTATTATAGGTAGTGAGGGCTCGCCTCGCGAGTACAAGATAGCGGTACGCCACCTTCCTCGTCCCCTACACTCTTCCTTCTTCTTATTTGTAACGGTGTGTAGAGAGGGGGAGGACTGCGCTGTCATTGTATAGCTACGAAAGAGGGCAGCTATATACGTGTGTGGGATAATAAAGTGTGGTAGCGATAACCGTACCTAACTCGTAGTAGAGTGGATCTTGGCAAGGCCTAAACCGTTACATTATTTAGTACCTAGCTCTTCCTATACGACAACTCTTCTACTTCTCGCTAACTTCTCTCTTATTAACTTCGCTATAGCCTAGCCTCCTTATAGTGCCTAGGCTAGCTCTAGCGGATAGAACTACCTCGCTTATACTATTAGTAGCGGTAATAATAGCACTTACTCCTTATACTTTAAATATATTATAAATAAGGCTTAATCTTATCTTACTTATATATAGCCTAGAGCTATTATTTCTACTAATATTAATATTAACGCTAATAACTTTAACTTTAACCTTAATAATTACTAGATCTAGTATATTCTTAACCTATATATTACTAATAAGCTGCGCTATCTCCTCGCAATCTACTCTATACATTCTCTTCTCTTTTAAAGTACTTATTAAGAGCGCGTTTCTAAGTATATTAGATAGCCTAAGGTCTATTATATCGCTAAGTTCTTCTTTTATCTAGCTAGTAACTCCCTATACAACGCTTATTAGGGCCTAGCTATAGACAAATAGTCCCCTATTATCGCCCGCACTACTATTTAAGCTCGTTAGCTTCTTACTAGTCGTGCCTTATATATTAAGGCCTATGTTATTTACTCCTGCGGTGCCCTTAACGCTACTCCCTGTAATAATAACTGCGCGGCTGCTGTACGTAGTAATAAGGAATTCACCGCCTTTGCTAGTTGCGTCTCTATCGCTGGTGAGTGGAACGGTGCTTATTCTAACTATATCTAGCAAGAGTATGGCGCCCAGTGTTCTCACTATCACACTAGCAGAGCTCCTCGTCTGATTGCTAACCCTCGTACGCGCCGCGGCCGTGCTATCTAGGGTCCTCCTGACTAGGATGCTTAGTAGCTAGTGAACGCCTAGAGTATACGCTCTAGTTAGCGGCGTCTTTTCTTTTAACAAATTTTAGCAGATAGCTATATAGTCTATATATAAGTTACCTAGAATTTAAGTATAGTAGTACTATATAGGTTTTCTAATAGTTCCTAAGTAGTATTCTTAAATCCTATCTACTTTATAAGGTACTACTTTTTTCTTTACTATATTCTTTTATCTATTATACTCTCTACTCTCTACTCTAAGTAATCCTCTTTATTATTATTATCTTATATAATAATTATAGCTAAGTTAGTATTATTTAGCTACTAAGAAGAGAATAGGATTTTAGCGGCTAGCCTTAGCTTATCTATATAGTAAGTCTTTATAGCCTAAAAAGTAGCTAGCTCTACCTAATATAGATCCTGTATGTAAGGGGCTGCGCTCCGTAGAGCAATCGCGAGGTATACAAAAGGTTGTATTCGATAGAGAGCTAAACTCCTAAGCTACGTAGCTAACTATATACAAGCTGGTTACCCGAGTAACAATCGGGCCGGTAAGGTCTAGGTGCACGGGGCAGCCCATGGGTCCTGCGGCTGTCGTCTGAACGTCGTTCAGGCGGTCCGCGGAGAATCCGGGTGCTCGAGGTAGCACCCGGATTCTACGAGTAGACCGAGATTCCATCGAGGAGCTATCCAAAGGGCGTTCAGCCCGTTACACTGTACGCGTAATACTTAGAACTTTTTACACTTCTAGTCTAGTTTCTTACTTATTCTTATAGTCTGTATGTTATATAGATTTAACTATATTTAGTCTCCCACTTTATAGGTAGAAGCTAGCTTTCTTAACTTATTTGCCTATCTCTCTTATTCTTATTACGCGTACAACATTGCGGAGATTGCCTAATTAGCTACACTAGTAATAACTTTTACTATCTTTTAAGCCTTATTCTAGAGGCTTATTACTATTACGGCATTTCCTATTATATAGGTTAACTTTTTAGTTTAGGAGAAAGAAGTATTTTAATAGCTATATTATAGAAAGAAATAAGAGACTCTAGTAGTTAAATTTATATAAGAGTTTAGTATTAGTTTTAGTACTAAGTATAGAGTTATCTAGTTATCTTAGTTGTTATTATAGAATATTTGTATAACTACTTTAATATTACTATTTACTTATTCTATTATACTATCTATTTAGGGATAGTATGCGGTAGATAGGTTCCTCTTAATACCTAGTAACGTATATATATCTTTCTATAGCGCGCTCACAAACTAGAAGCTATAGTTAGAGGTAATAGAGGTAGAAAGACTATAGTAGCGGTATACTTCCTATACAAAAGCCTACGCGACATCTAGTATCTCTATCTTATCTATTAAGACTAGAACGACCCTCTTATTTAGGCAATCTTTTACTACTATTAGGTTAGAGTTCCTTTAGGATAGCGGTAGGCCTATAATAAAGTCTATAGTAAGGTGCTGCTATGTACAGTTAGGAACTAGTAGCGGACGTAGGTAGCCGTGCCTCCCGTCTCTCTATGGTGTGCTCTTCCGGCAGAGGTCGCAGTTCCGTATGAAACGTCGTATATCGTCGCTTATCTTTAGCTAGTACTATTCTCTAGCAATTATTTAATAAGTCTCCTCTCGTCCTAGGTAGCCTATTTGCAAGGATAGGTGCGCAATCTGGATAATGCCCGTACGGAGCGGCTCGGACTTAGGAGCCCAGATGCGGTTTCTCCACCTTAGTCGGCCTTTACTATTAACTAAGCAGTCGCTAAGGGACACAGCTGTCTTTCTAGTTGTAGATAGGGACTATTACCCCTCCCGTATAGTTTATAGCACTTCTTAGTACACGACATCTTCTATTACTACTATAGCCTAGTAGCGGCTAAGGAGCTCTTCTTCGTTTGGTGCTTGGGGTAGGGTTGGCGATATAAGTGGCCCCTGATCTACTCGTACAGGAAACATCCCTATCACTTCTTGTTGCTGCGCAGGAGCAAGCATTACAAATTCTCTCGTAGTAACGCGATCGTCTAGGTCGTCTTGTGGTAAGTCTTGGTCTCGTCGAGAGAGCGCGTCAGCTCGTGCGTTCTCCTTCCCAGGGCGATAGCGGATTCGCATGTTGCTAAATCGAGACAGCTCTACAGACCATCGTACGTGTCGCTCTATCATCTTCTACTTCTTAGTAAAGTATTCTAAGTTCTTATAGTCTATAATAACTTTAAACTCTTATACGCCTTATAGCTTAGTATTTTATTCCTTTAGGTAGTAGATAACTACTAAGAGTTCTTTATTATATATTAGGTAGTTAGCTTTATAACTTAGAAATTTCTTTAATAGATAGGCTATTATATATAAGATGCTATTACTATTCTCTTATAATAGAGTACTACTAAGTATATAACTAGAGGAGTTAAATTCTACTACTATATATTACTTAGAGTTAAAGGGTATTAAAACTTTATCTAAAAAGAAAGCTTCTTTTAGTATATAAAAACTTCTTTCTTATTCTTAGCTCTAAGTAAACTTAGTATTCTTCTTTATAAGCTATATAATGTTACAAACAACAGTAGGTTGAATCCTTCGGTTAAGGGAAGCGATGCTAGAGGCCAGTTGTCGCACGAGACGAAGGATAATGATTAGCGAGGGGCACGCAGATCACGTAATGTGCTATCCTACTAAGGCTTACTATCTAGAATAGTAGAGTACCTTAGAATAGTAGAATATTCTAACTATCTCTAAGTATTAGGATAGATAAGATAGTAATAAATATAGTAATAAAGATATAAGAATAGAAAGATTTTATTATTTCTCTTATTATAGTTAACTCTTATAGTTTTATCTTTTATTTAGATTATAAGCTAGTTATTCTATTAT
>JARBXR010000219.1:0-29616 GCA_029100535.1 Stemphylium beticola | reverse complement strand
CCTTCGGAAGAAGGCCGGCGTAACGGTAGAGGAGGCTGCCACACATAGTTGATAAATTGCGAGGGACAGGCCTCTTCCAAACGCCCTTCGGAAGAAGGCCGGCGTAACGGTAGAGGAGGCTGCCACACATAGTTGATAAATTGCGAGGGACAGGCCTCTTCCAAACGCCCTTCGGAAGAAGGCCGGCGTAACGGTAGAGGAGGCTGCCACACATAGTTGATAAATTGCGAGGGACAGGCCTCTTCTAAACGCCCTCCGGAGAAAGGCCGGCGTAACGGTCACCAGCACGTCGAGTGCTGGTGACCGTTACGCGCTAAAATAGTGGAGACTGTTACATATAGTTGATGGATTGCGAGGCAAAGGTCTTTTCTAAACGCCCTCAGGAAAAAGGGTGGTGTTGGTTATGCGCTATCCTGCTTTGTTTGGGTTGGCGCACGGCCCACATGCTCTTGGCGGAAGGAGTGATAGAAGGAAGTGACAAGGCTAGCAGCCTAGTCATGTGGCCTTGGGCTCAGCCCGTTACATAAAACCTTTCACATCTACCATGTCGGCAATGCGGCTCGGCCGGATACGCTAGCTTGATAATGCTAGCTTACCCCATAAACGGCCTTAATCAATGGCATCGCTTACTTGCATCCAGTCATCTGCGAAACGCTGTAGTCGATTAGACACCTTAGCTTCAATGTTTTAGTGGTTAGCATACACACACCTTAATCAAGTCTAGTACTAGAGACGAAGAATTATTCACATCTACTATGTCAGGACTAATAAGCAAATCTTCTAGATGGACTTTGAAGAAGCTTACAATTCAGCACACCACGCCAGAAGTGGCTCTATTGTTGAGGCGCGGTAAGAGCCTCCACTAGTATTCAGTATTGAGGAGTTGAGTAATAAGGAAGCACTATGGATGGGAGCTGCATTGAGGATCCTTCGCCCAGAGCTCCTCGACAGGATGCCTGCAAAAGCATCAAAGCTTCTTGATGGTTCTTTATAGGATTTCGACGTCGTCCGACTGCGAAATTTGCACGAGTATTATAAAAAGCCTCTGGAGTTCTTAGCATAGGCAGATTTAGAGCCAGCCTTGTAGATATACGACACCATGCAGTCAATAGTATGAGCGAATTCAGGATCATTCTTTAGAGTGATCACTCTGCTCTCCGTCTCCTACAACATAAACGTTAGGTAAGACTTAGGTATTGTCTCGACCTAAACTACTTAAAGGTAGATAACAAAAGTCGTTAAATTAGACCCTAGTAGAGCCTTATCCTGCACCTACGCGGGATTGCCGGATAACTGCCGGCTACGTCTATATACTAGAAGAGAAGCGTGTTGAAGGCGAAAATTTCATGATCTTATCTAAGCAGTTTGCACCTCAACGCCGCGGGTGTACAAAGTTGTGAGTAGCGATTACCTAATTGGGAAAGAGAGACTCTAAACCGTGACAAAAACACTCACCCGCCAAGCCTCTGAGACATGCGCTAGAACCCTACCCCACCAATACCAGCGTCTCTTCTTATTCGCAACCCCCCCCCCCCCATGCAAAACGCGACCGGAGTGAGGTTGGGTAGACCAGGGTATTAGCTGCTTATTGCACGTGTGCTGACAAGTTGACACTATGCTATATCTGTCAGCTAGGGAGTTACAATCCCTGTTTGCAGTGTGGCTCACGCTTTGGCCCGCATGCTTTCAAAGGGAACCCCATTTTTGCTAGGCACTATATCCCTCGTCAATTAACTCTCACCGACGAAGGGTACGAAGAGACCTTCTCCGCTTAGAGTCTATCGTCTACATATTAGAGTTTACAGTGAAGGAACGGACAAGAAGACTAACGCTATGGATGAATCTTTTAGGAAATCGTTTGCTAAAGCTTAACAGCTCCACGGTCTCTCTTTAAGCTTATTTATAGCTTCCGTCTCTATTTCCGCAGTCGTATTTACCCTAGAGGTCCTTTTATTTATTATTATCCGCAAGCGCTTCCCCAATATCTAGTAAGGTTACAGTATTCTACCTCGTCTTTTACTAACGATCGCAGTACTACGGTTCTAGAATATTTGGACAGTATTTTCCTAACCTAGAAACGATATATTGCAGCTAACATTCTTTGATTTGACCGCCGCCACGAGCATTTTGATAGATACTTCTTCCGCCGGTACCTACGGTCACTGCTTCTTATATTTGCTCCCGCTTTACTCCTTATGACGCCTATCCTTATCCCTTTAAACTACACTAACGGGAAAACTGCTGTTCTTAGAGTAAGTAGACTTAATGCCCTAGGGTGGTCTAATGTTGGTCTTAAATAAGCAGATTAGTACTAGGTTTATCTAGTGTTAGGTTTGCTCTTTACTAGACATGTTTGCTAAGTTATCTAGAACGAGCTTACATTTTACGTGGCAACCTAGCAACACTCACTGTACGCGGCTTTGCGTACAGTACTCATCGACTCTATACTAGACGATTGGATGTCTGAGAAGGTACTTAGGTCTTAACTTAAGGCCTTCCCTAGTAAGGTCACTGCCATCTCCTTTAATCGTGACTATAGCGCAATCTCCCAGCTCTCCGCAAGACGGGAGCGCCTGGCACGCGCCCTAGAGGTGGCAGAAATTTCCAACCTAAGGAAGGCTTACAGAGCAGGCGTACGGAAACGAGCCAAGAGCTTAAGCTTTCTCAAAGAACGTAGGCGCTCGAGCTTCTAGTCACGTAGCCTCTTGAATCTTCTTACCTAGCTAAGATCTAAAAAGGTCGACAACAACCTATTCTATTAGGAGGAACTTCGTAACGCTAGTAAAAAGATAGAATTCTACCGCAAAACACGAGAGGACTTCCCGCTGCTGCGGTCCGCCTTTATCACCTTCGCTAATCTACTCGCCGCCTACATCGCGTGCTAAACAGTGATTCACACTAGCTTAGGTTATATAACACCCCGCACAATGCCTCTATCCGTAGAGGATGTAGTGTGGAGCAACGTTAATATCGCCTGGCGGGACAGGACTATACGCACTGTACTTTCTAATGTGCTTATTGTAGTGACTGCAACCGCATGCGTTATTCTAGTAGCTTTGGCAGGGCTCCTCTCCTAGATCATCTATATCACCTAGGCAGTATCTTGGCTAAGCTAGATCAACGAGCTTCTAGTGTCCTTCCTAGGCCTGCTTTAAGGTGTAGTACCTCCCGTCCTAGTGACCGTGCTAGTGAAAGGATATATTTTAATACTAGAATACCTTGTCTAAAAGCAGGGCATCTCTTCTAGGAGCTAGATTAATGTTAAGATCTAAGATTATTACTTTTACTTCCTCTTTGTTTAAGTTACTCTCGTAGTGTCTTTGTCTGCGGGGCTTACTGCTATCGCGAACGAAATGGCAAGCGGAGCTTCGCTAGCTGCGACCTTAGCTAAAAACCTACTAAAAGCAAGTAATTACTTTATTTCCTATATTCTCTTACAAGCTCTGTCGGTTAGCGCTAACTCTTTGCTAAGAATGGACTGTTTATTTAGGAAGCTACTACTTAGTCTAATCTTTGACAAGTTAGTTACCTAAATAATAACAAGAAGGAAGGGTTAGGATGTCTAATAGGGCACCTTTGTACCTGTATTTACAAACCTCTCTTGTATTGGTAAGTTCTAGATTGTAGAAGCGCCTAGAGTAGCCTACGCTAAAATAGACAGGACTCCTCTATGCTATTATCTTACTAATAATTCTTCCTTTCTAGGTTCTTGCTATTAGCTTGTTCTAGATTATCTACTCTAGCTTAGGCATCCTACTCACTAAGCGGGATTATAGAGGGCTCTTCTATCCTAGAGCGCTTAAACATCTCTTAATAGGCTTGTACCTAATGCAAGTCTGTCTTGTAGCTCTTTTTCTACTTATATGAGACTCGCAAGGCAATGCTAGATGTATTAGTTAGGCGTGCATAATAGTGCTTACTACTAGACTAACTATTGTATATCATCGCTTGCTCTGCAGAGCTTTTAACCCGTTGCTAAGCTTTTCCCCTACTGCGCTTAAGGACGTTTTAGCTAAGGATGCAACGCTAACCCCTATATTTCTCTATAAGGCCCTTGGATTAAGCCTAGCGATTAGTATCCCTAAAGATAGTTACGGAATTAGTTCTACTTAAGCACTGCAGCTTAGGGAGGAACTAAAAGATGTAACTATATCTAATTTAGACGCAACTATTACTAAGTTAGGCAAGATATAGTTACGATAACTATTGTAAGAACAAGATCCTAGTATTTATCCTAATGCTCTCTAATAAGGAGATAGCAGCTCGCAAAATCGTTTTTGCAATTCTTGCTGTTGCATAGTATTATTATAAGCAACTACGTAGCTTAGATCACATGATTTATTATCGTAGTAAGCACTGCTTAGTGGGCATGTGCGCCGCTTAGTACATTACAACAATACAGATAGCAATACAGTTGACACAGTCTCCACGCGACACAGCTCGAGCAGTTATATCACATAATGTAATCTTTTTGCGATGATTCCCGGCTTAGCCTCTATAGATCGTACCTGCATGAGCTAGAATGTGCCCAAGTCATGTTTTAAAGCGCCTGCAGATCTAAAGCTTATTCTATAGAGGTCTAGAAATTAACGGCCTAAGCGGAAGACTTAGGCACAAAACAAGGACAATTGCCGCTGTGCATGCGTTGGGAGAACTAGATGTCTCGCAGGCGCAGGGATAACTAGCGTAGGTGCTAAGACCAGCGGCGTCAATAAACTACAATTGGATAGGCGGAGATAGCGAAATGAATGCTAGTCTCTAACAGCAGAAGTTAGGATCTCGTTCCGCAGGAGACCCCAAATTTTATGGCATGTGTTAGGCACGGCGATATACCGCAGCCCTCTAGTGTTCTGCCCTAGGTCTTAACCTATGTTCCCTTTCGCACTAGCACGTTCTTGGCTTAGCGCCACGTTCGCCCCTTCGTACGTAGCTCGCTCCCTCCATAGAACTAATACAACACGATTCACTCATGTTCTACATCTAGTCCTATTAACAAGGCACAAGAAAACAGTGATTGACGCCGTGCATAGGTTTAGAAAACCAGGTATCGTTCTAATTGGTGTCGCAAGCGCTAGGGTCAGTAGCGCAGGTGCTAGGCAAGACTAGCCGCGTCAGCGCTACCGCCCGTGGGGTCATAGTACAGCCGAATAGACGGAAATGGCGAAATGAATGTTAGTCTCCCACAGCGGAAGTAGTCTCGCGTTAGGATTGCGTTTTACAGGTGACCTCCCAAAGGTTTATGACATTCGCCGACATCTGAGATAGCTAGACAACTGCATACTTTTCTACCAACTAGCGGCCCTTCGAAAACTAACGTGAACAGCTAGTACTGCTAACAAGGGCGAACGTAGAAAGATTCCCACCTAGTGTGGGAGACCCTCTAGCCTATGTTGTTAATGTTAGTATTCCTAATCGCCCGACTATATAAATTGTTGTGATGCGCATCCTATACGAATCACTCCTCTATCTTACAGTAACGCACTTAATTAACCTTAAGATGAATCCATACGAAAATGGCGACGTTGAGATTCTAATTTGAGATTCTTAGTTTCTTGTCTTATCTTTAATTATGTCACAAACGTCGCCCGAATTCCATAAACTCTTTAGCACTCAACACGGCCTGTTGCGCGAGAGCATTAAGCTGCTAGATAAAGACCCCGTGGCGTTTCATTTAATCTGTTAATTGGCTTATAGCGCCTTTATACCGCAGGCTCATATATCGCTACAAACGCTTGTTAACATGGCCGATGCTATCCGACGATACAAAATCCCCGCCACATCTCGCGTACATAATACCGTGGCATTTAGTTTTATTGTACAAACGCTAAGGCTAGAAACGCTTTCTACGACTAGACTTCTTATGCTCCTTCGCGTCGCTAAGGTACTAGGCTCCACTAAATGCGAACAACTGCTCTAGGATGTATTTCTCCTTTGTCCACTTTAATTAGAAGCATTAAACACTAAGCAAATTAATTGTAGTAGTGACATAGATTATGTTCTACTCTTAGGTATGTAGCCTGCTTTACGGACATAACGACATTTGCTAATTCTTACAGGAAATCTAATGCTTTGGGGCGCAGCGTGTCGCGTAGAAGTGGCAAGCAAACTGCTAAGTTCTCTAGGCAACAATAAAGCTCTCCATCTGCGTAAGAAAAGCGACTTAGCTGTGTAGATCTTAAGAGACAGCCCTAGCTTACAGGAGATAAATACTCGTCTTCAAAGTATAAGGAGCGCTGTAGACTGTTAGAGAGAACAGCTGCTGGACGCTAGTAGAGCGATCAGGGAAGCGACTGCAGACATCAACCGTTATGTACGCACTACGATGGAAGACGATTAAGATGCGGAAGAGGATCGTACAAAGAAGGTTATAAACCTAGACGCGTGCTATAAATTTAAACGCTTAGAAGTATAGATTGCGGAGGACGGGCAAATATCCTGCGACTCGTTGGATGTTTATAATTTAGACTAGGAGCGTGCTTTATCCAGCAGCACAGAGTTTGAGGATATCGAAGCCTACAGCGAACGGGTGGAAACCATGTTTAGTGGCCGGTTAGATTTTAAGGACAACATATTGGTGAGTTCCGCCTATACTATGTAAAGTCATTTATCCCATACAAGGCGCATCTTAAGAAATAGAGAATTAATTAGAGATAAATGCGAAGGTTTTTATTCCTATTAACTAAATTCCTACAGTCCTTCCACTCACTCCAATAGCTTACACCTATCTTGCTGTGTAAGTTTATAGCTAGTGATATAACCTTGCAGCCTCAGCTAAGTCGATGTCTATGAACGACTAAAGCTCTTAAAGGTCCAATCCGCTTTCTAGACGCTCGTAGCCCATGTGTGCTGGGCCGTACTCTGTCAATAGCAGGTCTCGTTGCGTCGATGAGGTTATAAAGGTGCTCTAGTAAGGGACAGTTGCAGCAAAGGGTTAGAATAGTGAGGTTTCTAGCTGCGATCGCGAGGAAGATACAGTGGGTGTTATGTTTAGCTTTCTAATCTAGTATTGTACCTGTTTGGGCTTACCTATTATACCCGTAGGTAGTGTGTTCACATATGCCACAATGTCGTGCAGGAGTGGGCGGTCGTCTCCCGGGCTCCGCGCTGGCAGGGCTGGCAAGTTGTGACTAGTCCGAACGTATTCATACAACGTTTGTACTGCATCCTGTAGCTGTCTATTCTGTGCCTTAAGGAGAGCTATTCTGCAAATAGTATAAGTTAGAAAGAGCGACCACTTTATTGCCTAGGGGAATGCTTACGGAGAACCTCTATTCCGCTAGTGGCCCGCATCTTGGCTGTAATCACATAAGAAATTTTCGGCTCGGCATCTGTCGTATACTCGCTCGCCATTACACAATACTAATGTTAGAATTAAGCTTAATAAAAGCAAAAATGGCAGCGCTTACCTTTGTTTTCCTAATACGGCACTAATTGCACGCTTGTTTCACTTATTTCTTAGTCCTTTCTATCCTTAATTAGGTTATTAGCTAGTGCATATTACCTAATATATAAAATATTAGGCAGGAATATTATTTGCACTTACTAGAAGCATTCTTGTTATTAATACCTACATATTGGCACTGTGCCACAACAATTAATATAACGGCTTTTTAAGAAATTGGATTACGTCGTCCCTAGAGTGAACGCTACTGTGCCGCAATTATTGTAAACGCTACCGTGCCGCACTTTGTGTGAACATGTGTTGTCCCTAACACAATGCCACGGGCAAATGTCGGCTTAATAAATGTGACAATAAATCGCTCTACGATAATGGAGAGGCGATATTTACTTATTAGAAAAAAAGGTGTAGTTACTGTCACCTTGTTTATTCTAAAGCACTTTAATTGCCCTATATAAGGTAGTAAGCCTAAATTTAGTAACTATTAAGCTCCTGTATAACCTAAATCTTACTGTTCTTATTACTATACAAGTAGTATACGTTATTCGATTGCTAAGATCGTTTTTGCCGATGCAGAATTTGCGAGGGGTCACAAAGCCTAAGTCGCCTATCTCTATCTACTAAAGTGAACAAAGGCGCCACGCCCTACGCGCGAATACTCTTAATTGCTTTCTTTACATTATCCTAAGTTGCGTTACATCTAAACTTCGCGATTGGATACATGTCTTAACTTTGGGGCAGATGCTAGAATGTGATGCTAGCCCTATAGGGCCTAGCTAAATGGTTAGGATGTATAGGTACCAAGTAGACAAAGGAAGAGCGTAGTAGTGATGGAGCCGGCTGGGAGTCCTCACGGCGTGATAGTGATTAGGCCGGCTCGGAGTTCTCTCGGCGTAATAGTGATTGATCTGGTTAGGTGTCCTCTCGGCGTAATAGTGATTAGGCCGGTTAGTAGTCCTCCTAAATACTGCTAACAGAGCTTAATCTAAACTTCTCGAAGAAGGACATAGAAACTAACACGAGCGCTCCGTACTCTGTTAATGCATATCTTGGCTCTTAGGTAAGAGCGTCCTATATTGTGGGAAGAAAGAGCCCTAAGTAGTTCCTAGGCACCCGTATAATAGTCGCGTTGTTGGTGGTTATTAGCGGAGTAAGAGCAGGCGGGCGAGGCTTAAAGATTACTTAGCCATTCTAATAGGAATAAGCTTCTGCATTAAACTTATTAGCAGGCGCAGAGAAAAAGGCACTAGGTCGTTCTTAGAGTATGTGCATGCGAATTTGCGAAAGGTCTAGATCTTAGTTGCACAGAGACAAGATTTGGTTAGACTTAAACCTAAGCCTGCGAGCAAAATGGCTAAGCCGAATAACCTATCTAGGCCGCTCCGACGACAGTGCCTGGTTTTGCGTTTCTTTGCGAGGGCTCCAATGGCCTTGCGCATGGCGTAATAAAAAGAGACAGAGTTGCTAGTACGCATATATTCTAGGGCTGCTACACTTAAAAGAGCGCTTATTATCTTCACTATATTATAATAGGCATTGTTGCTTATTTTTTCTAGGCCGCTCGTAGCAATGTTGAAGTAGGATGTCTCTTACTAAGGGAAGACGTCTAGATACTAGGCTAAATTCATCCCTTAGAGGGCACATTTCGCCCGCTAGAAATAACTCTTGTAAAGGAAGCATAATAGGCCCTAGTATCTTAACATGCTTAAAAAAGGTCTAGAAAGTTAGGATAAGTCCTCTAATAGCAAGAACCCTTTAAAGAATCTAAGCGCGTATAGTAAGATTGTGTGCGCGAGGAAAAATCTAGTGTGCGGCGAATAAGGTTTTAATTATTAAGCGGTCGCGAGAACTCTAAAGAGGTGCAAGGCCTCTAAGCTTCTTAATAGTGTATTTATTATAGAGATGAGCATTACTACTAGTAATTGTATGCTAGATCTTATGCATCTAGCTAAAATAGTATTTAATCTCCTAGAAGAGTAAACATCCTAACTCGCTTTAGATTTAGGGTAGTCGTACCTGTCTGCACCGCCAGCTTAGAATTAGTGGAAAAGAGCCGAGCTATAAACCTATCTACAGAGAGCGAAATGGCTCTAGTTTCTTAAGACAGTCGCGAAGCTATTTATTGCGCAGAACTTAATAAAGACTCTTCGCCTTAGCTCCTAAGAGCCTTTTCTATCTTAAAGCGACCGCGTAGTTTTTCTCGCGTTTATAGAATTAAATGTAGAGGAACTTTTCCCTATTACATAGAGACGCATGTCGCCTATAGAACTAACGAATCTAAATTAACGTAGTTGTAGGTACGTCTATGTGCTGTTTAGCAGCCGACTGCGGATAAGAGGATAATGTTCTTACCTAAACTATACAGATTAACGAGCCACTAATTATCTTGACTTTGCGGCCTATCTCGTTTTGCGGTCTCTAACTAAAATCTTCTATAGAGGCATAGTAACTTAACACCACCTAGAAGGGCAAGTCTTAGAGAAAGCCTAACAGCATACAGCGCGTCTAGAGAGATGCTAGCGCCAGCTAAACAGTCTAGGTATTTAGAAGAACTAATTAAAGCGGGCAGGTTATGTTCTAGATTAGATATGCAGCAACTAACACAATCGTTAGGTTCTATATTAGACACACTATAGTATAGGTTCCGAAGTTTTATATAGGTAGTCCTAAGGTAATATTAATATCTCTTAAGCTTAATACTTATGCTTCTATCTGTTTTCGGGTGTTCGTACAGGTTCGGCTTATCTACAAATATGGTGTCACGGCTAGTACCCACCTAGAAAATGAGTTCGCAGGAATCTGCTCCTCTTAGAAAAGTACTTATATAGACGTTAGTGCACTCTTACGCGTAAGTATACTATAATTTGTTCAACTTAGGTACATATGCCGCCACAGAACGGCTTAGACTAGCTGCACGGCTTTCAAGATGGATCCGATTAGTTCTTAGCGTGTGGGAGTAGCTTGCAGCGGACCACTGCTAATCTTTGCAATCCGCATGCCCAATTCCCTTCGACTGTCCTGCTAATTGGTAAGCGCGAGAGAGAAGCTGCACGCTAGGCGCTGTTACTAGGGCGTACCCACTTGAAACCTTACGGCATTGCACAATTGCAGGCAGATAATTCAACGTCGGACGATGAACATCCGCTACTTGTCGCGAGCCTAGACATTAATAATGCTTGCAGCAAATAGAAGCTACTACAAAAGCATAACAGGCGTTCGCGTTATAAAGTTAGGTGGCTGTTAGAATATTTTTCCCTAGCCGCGACCAAATCGTTCGTGACAACTATAGTTAGCAGATTACTACTATCGTTCGTTAACGTTATTTGTATTTTCTTAGACGATTTTTCTACTCGTGAGGAAGGGATCTAATTCCTGCAAAGATGTGCACATCATAGTAGTCTTTCGTGGGGCTAGAAACCGCAGGTTATCCTTGTTAGCAGCAGCACGTATAAGCATAAGGGTAGTCTAGGTCTACCTATGTTTAGTAGCATTTAGCACGTAATACTACTAATAGATAGCCGCAAGACCCTACCTTCTTCTAGGTTTTTTACCCTAAAGAAAACTCTACTCTCCAGCGCGGAGATAGTAAGAAAAAGTAGGAACACCTCTAAGATGCTCTACTTAGCCTACCATCTTAACGTCTTCTTTAAGATGGCATTACGACACGTTGCGACGTACGCCTCTACGCTATTCAACTTTATCCTCGCTACTCGCTAGTGCAATCGAATAGAAGACTATCTTAGGGTCGACCTGCGGAAGTTTTTAGAACTATGCGCTGCTAATTATGCAAACAAGGAAGCTACCTTAGAGTATGTGGCATCTGCGTTAATTTTAGACAGTCTCCTGCTAGGCATGTATTGTAAGTGCTCTATACCTAAGCTACTATGTTTTAATCTTAACTAACAGGCTTTAAACTGTTGGCGGTCTTTAAGTTACTCTACTAATCTCACTGCTATAAAGCCTTTTCGTCGCTGCCTTCTAAGTAAGGCTTCTTGCTAGCAGCTTCATGTACACAGTTGAAAGCCATCTTTAGCCGATTCTGTTCCAAAGTTGAGAAAGAGGCGCTCACGGCGGTAGAACTTTACAAGAGAAATCTTTAGAACATTTCTATTAACTAGAACACAATTTACAGCACTTAGCTCTGTCTTTACTACCTTTTCCGTAAACCTAAACATAGCTTGCGCTGTGGACACGCGCTTTGTAATTCCTGCGCTTGCAAGTTTAGGTTAAAAAGGCAGCAGATAGAATACTTATATCGCATCTCCTAGTGCATTTTGTGCTAATCTAAGAGCGAGCTTGTAGTTCGTCTTAAGCCGCCGACCACAGGAAGCCGCTTGCTTGTCCTGGATAGAGGCGGTATTTAGGGAATATTCACGCTACAAATACTACACGCGCTCGATTAGTATTAAAAGCTCCCCTATCCCATCTACGATAAGTTTAATTTGACGTTAGGCACGAGCATAGGTAAGTGCCTGTCCTCTTTCAACATCTATAAATAAACAGACACTAACTGTTAGAGGCAGGTAGCCTTATCGTGCTTATGTTTCTTTTGCGCTAGAACATAGACGAATGCATCGCTATCTTTAAGCAGCTAGCCAAACGGGTCTTTCTGCCTCGCTAATCCTTTGGAAGTTGCCTTCTCACAAAACTATATGGCTTTCTATCCTCTCTACTAACAGATAGCTTCTACGGAGCTGCTAAGATGGAAGCATGCGTAAAAGAAGCATTTAGGTTAGATACCGCTCTTTTTAGCTTTGTAGAATCTAACGCGGGTATGTTAGGACTAAAAGTCGCCGTTACTATAATAACTGTGTCGAACTTAAGGCTCTATATCCTCTCTAATTATAATAGAGCTAGAGTTAGATAAGGTAAAATCTTGTATCCTATCTTTAGGTAAGAGACTAACAGACAACTAGGTTACAAACACTATCGAGCTTCTTATGTAAAGGAGGAGGCTCTTATCTACGACGCGTAAGTTCTGTATTTTTCTTTTTAGGTATTAAACTTATATTAGCTAGCGCTAGGGTAACTTCTACTGCTCCCTCCTACTTCCTAGCAAAATTTATCTAAGGGTTAGGATTTCTGCAGGATAGTAGTGCGGGAAAGCACAACAACCCTATTAACCCTGCTAAGTAGGAGTTAAAAGCTATTTAGAACACTACCCCTAACCTAGCCCTTTCTATAGGTACAGGATTCGCGCAAGATCTAGAGTCACCGCAGACCGTCTCTAGAAGATTAGGTTTTCGTGACCGCTTTTTTCCACGCTTGTTCCGGCTGTTCAATGCCGTGTTAAATGCTTAGGGCGGCTAGGACGATCACTTAAATTAAGTCCCTAGGGACGAACGGCACAAATACTTCCGCATTAACATAGCGCTAAGTAGGGAGCCTGCGCTTAATAATGTTAGCAAAATGCTAGAACTAGAAGACTTAGCTGCAACTTTTCTTTAGGGTTACAACTTCGCTAGCATTACCTAGGCACTCTTTGCTGCCTCGTTCTTCTTCGAACTTCACCGGAAGCCGGTAGCAAAGAAGACGTTGGTAGTATGCTTAGGTTCCATCCGCAGTCGTAGCCTAGACACACGCGCGCTGGTTAAGAGAATTTTGCAAGAGTATCTAGCAGCCTCCTTCACTATAGAAGATGGTACTAGTCTAGGCTACCTTAGCGGCTTAAGTCTTTGTGCTACATGTAGTCGTTACTGCAAGGCTGTTCATTTCAAAGTCCACCACGTCGACTAGAACCTATCTATTTACCTATAGTTTAACTAATTAGGTTAGCACAGAATTAGCGGATTTCCGCAATTAATGACATAGTTCGCAAGGCTTCAGCTGCTAGACACTAGGTTTGGCAGATTAGACCATCAAATTGCGGACTATGCGGGTACGAGCGGCTGTTAGTGCAACTCTAGCAGGAAAAGAAAAAAAGCTATGCCTTTAAAAACTGCGCCCTCTAAGAGGCGGTGCTCTAGGTTAACTGTAGGAAAGACTAGATAATATGCAGGAATAGACTATATAGTAATTGAATGAAAAGGAACTCAACCTTTAGTCAGGGAAGAAGCTTTCACGAAAACATCTACTTAACACTCGATCTAAACACATTTTCTTACACTCTCATGCACTTGCAGCTTCCGCTTTGCACACGCGGCTCAGTTGTCTTCCCGCACGGGGCATCGATTCGCCCAGTATACGCTTGCTCAGAAAAGGCTTAGGCTCTATAGATGTTTCGCTTTAATTGGTCCGAGCATTCAGGAGATTATTGATCCATGGCATTGCTGACAAGAGCTAGTACTATTTGGGAAAGGTCACCGTCCAACCGGAGACGCTTAGCATGGGATCAAAAGACACCTGCTTACAGAAACCAGAAGCTGCAAGTGCATGAGAGTGTATGTTATTCATTGACTTGTTGTAATCTTGAGCTCGCAAAAACCATAAGACTCCGAGTAATAGTACTAGCTCTTATTCGACATCTACGGGCGATGTCATTAAAGTCGCGACGGGGGCGAGCGGATCGCAAAAACTGTGATTAGTTTACCTAAGATAGCATTACTGAAAGAAGGCGATACGACTAAGCACGCCGTAAACGAACAGGGTTAGTGTAGTCACGGGGTACTCGTTTCTAAGTCGCTACTTATAGAACAAATAGGCTCACATGGCCGCACAACCTTAGGCGGGTCTCACTTAACCTACCCTCTATTGTGCCGTCACTAGATTTGTCTTTGCTATTAAAGCGCTTAGCAGGATAGAATCTTCACGCTTTCACAATACTAACAGCTTAGTAGTAGAAGATGCATACGTAGATACTAGGCAGTCATAAACGATAATGCAAAAAAATAAAATCTATTTACGCAGTTCTACTAAATATGTTACGTAGCCCTGTCCGCGGTTCGATTTTCCTACTTAACTGCTATTGCTAGTAGTTTCGAATACTTCTCGTGAACTTCTATTGACTAAGGTACTAAATTGTTAACATAGCGTTGCGCTATAATAAGGCTTTTCTCTATATTATCTAACCGTTTACAGAACATGTCATACAGCTCCGCGATATCGTGACGCAGCTGTTGGACCTCGTTTTGCAATGTAGCTAGCTTCTCGTGTGTTTGGGACGGTGTGTTGTCGTTAGTAGTAGACTCAACGGCGGTGGTCGTAGTCTGTTCGAAGCCTTCATACGGATCTAGTAGAGGGAACGTATTCTCCTAATCGAAATCCCACTCCTGTTCTAGAATAGGTGGCAGACTAGAATGGAATGTAGTGGATAACCCTAGGGCGAGCATTGCGTTTAAAGATAGAAATAATGCCGGCTGTTTAGGAAACAACGTATTGTGATCGCTCGAAGACATGTTTAGTGTTAGCCGGAAACCTAGTGAGCGGTGCAAGCAATTATAGCTACTAGCACAGCGGGAGAAAGAGGCCGCTAGCAACAAGCTCATGCTAGAATGTCTTGACTGTGGAGAGCAAGGTCCACCGCTTCTAAGTGCAGCCGACACTTGTCTTGCGAGTTAGAGCAATACTGCAGTACCATCTTTAGCAGACATTAGCTCGACAGCGATGACTTGTCGAACTGCGGTTGTTGATCAAAGGCCTACTAGGTATACGGTCGCTGGCGACTGCAGCTTCACCCCTGCATACGACTACGACACGGTTTGGCTCCGCCTTACTTTCCGTGTCTAGTTTAGCGTTAAATGTAGATTGCTCCACAATTGACATAATTGGCTATTATTCAATAGAGCCATGACTGGCCCCTGGTGATACCACCTGCTATGGTAATGCCGCAATTGCTAGTGCAGTGTCTTCCGGCCGAACCGTTCCGAACCAGTGGAGCCGCGGCTGTCTGTTAACCTATAATGCATTAGCTAACCATGAAGGTCTCTGTCATATTAGAACAAGTTAGGTACAGGATCCTGTTTATTAAAGGGTGGATCCCTGTCCTCTACATTAGAAGAAGCACATAGTACTTAGGCGCTAATGCGATAGCTGCATTAAGCGCCAGCAACAAAACATTAATTAGCCTATAGTGGAAGCGCGTTAGATCTTGAACAGTAGTTAGTGGCGTGGAGCAACCTCCTAACGCAGTGCCGCTTTTTGCTCCCACGACCGCGAACACTTCCCTAATCTCCTAATCCTTCCGCAACTCCGCTAGTATTGTAATAAACTAGAAAAACTGTATACTACTATAGTATTTAGTCTAGTTCGCGCCCTAGTATTTCCTACATCCAACGAAGCATTTCGCTAAATCCCGCTGTAATAAGTTAGTCACGGCAATATTAGGTATTATTAATACAACTATCTAAGGTATTTCTCTTACTCTATTAGAGAGCTTATGATTGACTTCAGACAGCAGGCAAGCGTAGAGTCTCGCCACCAAACATGCTGTGTCTAGGCTGCGCTATACATAAACAATTTATATCATTAAGGCTAAGCTTAGCTGCAGAGCATACATAGTCACCTCTAAGCGGCTTAAAACGAAGTTGGAAATACACAACGCTAAGTCGTCGCGACAGAGAAAGAACTACAACGGGAACGGGAGGCAAGCGAACTCCTTAACTAGCAATTCATTAAGCTGTAAGCATGTCACGACAAGCTTCTTAAGGAATATGAGAGCTCCAAGCGGCTCTAGGAGGATCTCACTAAATCTGTAACAGACGCACAGATGTTCGCCAATAAGGTTGCTAGGCGAGCCGAAAGCCTAGTAAATAATCTTCGAGCCAGGCTAGCTAGAGGTGAAGTGGGGGAATTACAGGATGGCTAAAGCATTAGTAGAATAATTTTAGAGTTAGCTAAGAACGCTCTGCTTATAAAGGCGTTTTCTAGTTAGCATTCTAAGGAGGAGCATTTCACTAAGTTAAGGTATGTGATGGATCAAAATGCGGATTTTTAGCACCGTAACATAGAGCTTTCTAAGCAAATTAAGTCTCTATCTTAACAGGTCGAAGATAGAAAGAATGAGGTTGCAAGCCTAAACAAGGCTCTTGAACTCACTACTAAAGAAGGGTAGCAAAAGAAACTACGGCAAGGAAAGATGTTAGGCAGGAAGAACTAAGAATATCTCTAATAATAAGAGTACATTTAAGCATCTATTATTACAATGCTACTTTATCTTTAGTCCTATAACGTCCCTAAATTAGTAATTCGAGTCTCTGCTACGTGCTCGACTAGAAGCACTATAATTTGCGCATTTAGCACAAAAGGAATTAGCGACGGCGCAGGTAACGAGTCTCTTAGAAAACTATCCTACAACATCTTAGTACTGTACTGCTACTTTTAAGACGAATACCTACCTTCTGCAATTCTAGATATGTCGTTTAACCGGCGTATTAGATAAAAGCAAGGAGATCGTCGCTTTGCTGTAGGGTCGCTAGATTTAGAACACAGGACATTAGGTCATCTAGCATAGTTCTAAAGGCAGTAGCCTTGTCATCTGCTCTATTTTCCCGCAAAGATGCCTAGTCTAAGGCTTACTATCGTTTAGTGGTTAGGAAACCTAGAAGCGTTCGATACTTACTAACTTTAACCTAACTATCGCTTGCTGAGATTGTGATGTCTTCCACCTTAATAGAAGACAAGCAAAGGCCTACAGCGCGTAAAGCGCAAATACTAGAAAGTGCCTAACCTACTGTTATTACGGGAATAATTAAACGTTCGATCGCCCTACCTCTGTGCTTATCGTTCTCACCTCAGCCAATCCTAGCTGTGGAGAATGAGACACAGCAATCTTAGACAGGGGAAGGCCAGGTCTATTAAACACAGTAAATAGGGAACCCTAAAACCAGAAGACAGACAGGATATTAAGAAGATTCTAATTTAGTTTGTCTAGGCCAACCACGGGTTTGTCTAGGCTACGTTAGATTATCACCACCTAATAGGCATGCTTAGGGGCATCTAAGGCGATTTCCTAGGCTAGATAATAGGGTCTTTCCCCTTCTAGATCCACGGTGTGTATGCATCGATAGTGTCGTCCAGGATCGTCATTAAATAGCGTGAAGATTTTGCGCTTCACTTAAAGAGTTAGTGCAAGTTTTAGGAGCTTAGGGTCCACTAGTCCATTTTCACTACGAAACCTTCGCTTTGGGGCACTAGGCGCAGTAGAACTACCCTTACCGTTGATCGAGCTATGGTTTTCTACGCCATTCCTTGTTCTCGGAAAGACAGTCAGTCGTCTAGAATCCATGTCTGCGGATAGTTAGTGATCTAGGCGTATATTACAGGCTTGATATAAAAAACCCAACCGCACTTTTTTACCTATGCTCACTAGGCGAACTTAAGGCCCACCCTTCCCCCCTTCAGACAGCTTCACCCTTCACTATAGATCCAGCTGTGAGGAAACTGCCGCGTGGAAGGCCTCTTAAAGCTAATACTATCAACCACATCGTACGATGCTATGGGGGTCGGACAATGGCGATAGACATAGAACCTCACTACATGCAAAAATCAAAGCAATCTAGGGATGTAGTTAACTACATCGATTTTCTCAATCAAAGAAATAGAGAGCTTAGATTAGAGCTTACCTACTACCAAGAATCCTATCGGCACGCAGAAAAGTTTAAGGAAAAGATAGCTAAAATTTCGCAAGATTTGCTTCACGCGTGCATTGTTAGTTTACTTAACGAAATGGCTTTCGACGAGATTCGAGACCTTTCTAAGGCAGTTGTGGACGCGGTAGATCAACTTCGTCACAACTAAAAGGATGCATTTGACGCTTTTATAGCGCCTTACAAAGCAGTAAAGAGCCTAAAAAGTACTACCCTGTCGACGGATGGGTAGATTTAAAATAGATTGCTGTCTATCTAAGCTGCTTCAATCCCACAACACTTAATAGGCAAGGACTTTCTTCTCCTAGTATACTCCCTCGGTTCAAATGGTTGGAAGTCCAGCTCCAGATACCTCACTTGCTTATGGCTAGTATGAGCAACGACTTCTCGCGCCTGGTGCCTCATTTGCTAGTGTGCGCATACTGCTCGGGTTATTTAGTGTAGCAATAGTAAATCAAAAAGCTTACCACAGATCGCGAGTCTTCCCACTCTCGTCTCCAGCACATCGCTAATGATCTGCCGCACATTCGGCCGAAGCACCTCCACGCAACTACGACAAGGCATATTTATGGCAAGTTTCCGTCTGCCTTCGTCACAGAATCTAATTTTTACTAGGCCTGCACTGCTACACAGTTGCTGTGTCACCTTCCTTTCTATATTAATCAGATTTGGCGTCGACTCATCATCCCAATAAGTGATTAGATAAGAAGACTGCGCTATTCGTTCTCCCATAGAATGACGAGAGATGGTAATCTCTAAATAGCACAACGGCGGATTTAGAAGGGTGGGGTACATCAAGCGCAGCGAAGCCCTCCTGCTAAGTGAATAGAACTAGGGTGCTCTGGAATGTTCAACACTATAAAATATAGTGTAGCTGTAGGAAGATTTAGTCAATTAACTATATTGTATTTAAGGTTAAAGCCTTATGCATCCTGTCACGTAAACGACATACGACAACCTACTTGTGCTTATAAAAGAAGATTAAATGTTGCAGCATGCAACACAAATAGTCAACTGCAGTCTCAAACTAATCTTAGAGTGTTACGTATACTAAGTCTTTCCTAGGGTCGAAACTGCGCTTTAGCAGCAAGCCTGCTATTTTCTCTATCCGCCGTTACTCTTTGCCTTGTCTTAAACTTTACTTACCTTCCTTCCCTTTTTTCGATTCCTGCTCCCCCTACTGCGACTGCAGCCGTTAGATAGAAAAGCAAACTCTCGCTAAGCTCAAGCTAAACGATCTCCTAGAACAATGCCTCGTCACCCTAAGGAAGCTCTGCTATGCCGTCGCCAATTTCCCTAGCCTTAGCAGAAGATGTAGGCAAGTTAAGGTAGAGACAAGGTATTGTTAAAGCTAATATGCAGGGAGCGTGTCGCTTTAGATTAGAATTGCAGTTTTAGATAAAGTCTTAATTAAACATGCTAGACTTAAGTAAAAGATTTCTTAGGCGGCTTGAGATATGTGCAGCAGCCACCCTAATTCCAAGCTCCCAACTCTAACCCCCGCCAACGCAGCTTTAATCCTTCATCTCCCACTCCGCAAGCGTCTGCAGTCTCACCTGCGTGTAGTGCACTTAGAATCTCCCTAAAATCTCCCAGCTAGCCTGCCAGCGGCTGCCATCACCATCTCGGCTTCCTCTAGCCCGCCTCGGCAACCTCAGCCTCTGCCCTCGCGACCCCCACTACGGACGATCCTCACGATCCCTACGTCCCACCATCCTTAAAACACACAATCCTTACGACACATAACCCCATGAACCAGGCCGTTGGCTGGTTCTGCGGCTGCGTCATTACTCCCCGCTAGCTCCTTCTCAGCCTTGCCCTCATCCTCATTTCCGCCTTGAGCCGCCCCTCCCCTCTTCCTCCTTTGCCGCCACCAATACGACTGTATAGATGCTTGCAGATATCTAGACCAAAGAATATCGCAATAGCCTTACTAGTCTTTCTTCTGCAATGTGTAGTAGCGCAATTTTACTGCGCCAAGCGACCTATTAGGGAAGCGTTCACATATCTCTTGCCACTCTATACCCTATTTATCCTTTAATGAGAGTAAACGCACTTCGTCTAACTCTAGCCATGGCTTGCGCGTTCGTTGGCTGCATTCTTTTATAACTTCCTCTCCATTCTCGCCTTCTTTGTCTAAGTCGTTGTCTGAGTCGTCCGTTTTATAACTAGAAGCGTTACTATTAGAACTGCTTATCCACTTCGCATTTAAATCTCTGCGATCGCAGAGGTCTAGGGCACCGTTGTCACACCGGTACCCTAGCAGCATCCATGAACCCGGCGATAGCTGGGTTATGCGGATAACTTTGCCTTGTTCGCCAAGAAACTTGTGATTTAGGGCTACAAGATTGGGAGACTAGTTTGAGTCGCCATAACGTAGAATTGCTGTCACGATCGAGAAGCTGTTTAGAATAGCGCAGAGCGTGAGATCGGTTACCTAAAAAGACATGCTAAGGCTAGATTTATAGTTAATGTTGGTTCTATCGCCAGCCGTCGTGCCTGGAGAGTATAATCGTGGGGAGTAGGACTAAGGTCCTTTATCGATATCGGACTGTCTTGAAATCGACTTTTGTAGTGGCTGGCTCGGTCTTACTTGTTGCGGTGCCCTCGTAGGCACCGTATTGCAGTCTAGTGGTCTGGGAGCAGTGTTTGATAGCTCGCGTCTCGTCTCGGGTGCCCAAGCCCCGCGTCCACGCCGTTGAGATCTCAACGGAGAGGTGTTGCATGCCTCGCTGTGGCTAAGTTCCTCTTTAAGGATTTCTCTAACTTTGCTACTACTACCTTGTTTGTTTATTACACGCCTGTTAGATTTCTAACTAGCGTCTTGTTCAAATTCCAATCCTTTGGAAGGGGGGATATATCCTCTTGCTTGTAGTACCTCTTCCACTGCTCCCTGCACATAGGCGCCGTCGCCATCTTCTACATCGCGGAGGTTAGTTAGAGACAGGGCTAGGCTTATAGTACCATCGTCTTTGCGGCCAGCACCTTAAGAGCCAGGAATAGGACCGTCGCTAGTACTAGGACGGGAAGCTTGGTCGCTAAGATCCAGCACAACCGTTAACTTGGGCGTATATGTAGGTTCGAGTATAGGGCTCTGTGCCTATCGCTCAGCCATCCTTCGCCGCTTCGCTGGATGGCAATTTTCCGGCTCTAAATCTAATGTAAAGTTCGGCAATACTTCTAGGATAGTTGTTGTCGTATTAATAACTAAAGATTAATGCGATCGTTTTAGCGATGTTGACGGTCCATTTATCACACTAGCGATATTGGAGAACGTTTCGTCTTCCGCCAGTGATCCCTCTTTAACAATGTCAACGTGGCTCTATGTACTAATTAGATTATTCTACTTACTATGATGAGGGCCTTTAATACCCTCTACAGAGAAAGCGTTCCCTACAGCTGCGGCGAGGTCACCGCGCTGTTTGGCATGATCTCCTTCATTGGTAGTAGTCGGGTGGTAGCTTTTGTCCGAATAATTAGAGGCACTGTTGTTGCTACGCTGGAAGTTCGTAGCGCTGCGGTGTTCTTTAGTCGCGCCACTCTCCCCAATCGGATGGAAATCTATCCGCTATTAGTAAAATTAGCATTACAGTCTACTTAAGTACTTGCCTAGACTGCTTCTATTAAACAACTCTTCTAAGGCCAAATCTATTGTCGCGTGGTCTTTCTCTCCCTCGTCACACAATTTAAGGCGAAGCTAGTGGTGACCGTCGCTAGATGCGAATTTATGGATGCTTTTTCTATGGCCTGCGCTAAATAGATCGCACATCCCTAAGTCTATGTCCTTAACATCTTTAATATGGCCCGTTTTCTAGACCTATGGTGGTTGTCGAGGGACGGCGGGAAGGTCGCCTTCGCTTTCTGCACACGACTTAGTCTAGAGTAATTCCATAATTTAGGAGTAGGCATTACCTTAGTGTAGCAATTCTAAAGATTAAGTCGCTGCCTCTCTACAATCTCTACAAAGAGTGTGCCCTATTATCTTAGCCTTAGGCTTAGATTAAGTACGCTTAAGTAACGTAGGGTCATAGTGTCTAAACTAGGATAAAGTGGTCTAAGGAACTAAAGTAAAAGTAGCCATTGTAAGATTGTGATATAATCTGATAGACTCTAGCTAAGGAAACGGTGCCGTATCTAGGGGTTTAAATAGAAAACCACTCACCTAGCTAACAACTTCTCTAGGGGAGAAGACACGTAGCCAATAACGCTAAATCGATTGTAGAACGCCATCCTTGGTGTCGCCGACGCGACCCTCACCACTTAACCATATCTTACTCTTAACTTAACTGTTGCTGCAGAGGCCTCCAAGGGTATGCATGACTCCTTAAGCGGGTCTAGTGCTAGAAGAACTAATAACACTAGAGGGAGTGGTGGCGGAGAAGGCTCTGCTCATCCTTCACAGTTCATAGTAGCTCTAATGCTAACGCCGAGCTATTAGCTGCAAGCGTCTATGCAAACAGCCCCTGCTGGTCACACTGCAGCGTCACAATCGAGACAAAAAGTGCTCGACCGCGTTATCGCCGACGGATCCAGCTCTAGCAGAACGCGGATAACTAACCTTAGATTGGCTAGCGTATTTTGCAGAAGGACCGAAGGTGGGAGGAGGTAATGCTAAATAACTAGAGCTAAGACATGAGCGGCATTGGCTGGAAAGTGTGTCCTTCTAGCTAGAGCGGGATGTAGGCACGGTTCTGTCCACCTCTCACTTGCTACGCCAACGGCAATGCCGAGCCGTCAGCTGGCTGCCTCCTGACCTCTGCCCCTTGCTCGTTGCACTGCAATACTACAGGCACTACAGACCCGCTATGCGTGGCGAAGTATTGTAAAACCCTAAGCGCGAGACTAGCGCCTCATCTAAGTAAGCGATCGTGTCTAAGAGAGAAAGTCCTTCTAGGCATAACGCGTTATAACGAGGCGGATTAGAGGGCGTGTTCCACTGAAGGAGCAAGGTGCGGGAGGCAGAGTAACTAGAGCTGAGATTACGGCATAAAAGCTCGTGCAGACTGCCTTAACTAAGTCATACGTAAGACAGTGCGTTGCAGAAGCACTAATGCCCGGCGATGTTAAAGAAAAGGGCAAACAGGCGAATTAGTCGGAATCGTAAGGGGCTAAACCGTGCGACGGGCAAATACCCCTTCTTCGACCGCAGATGTGCTCTAGATGAAGCCGCGCAGCAATTAGGGACGGAACTTAGACAGAGGGAATAAGAGGACTCCTGCTAGTATTTTCGTCACCGTTGCGTTACGGGTAGAAGTTCAGAGATGCGTGGATTAGCAGGGCCTAGCATGTGCGAAGGCTAGAGTAGCCAGACTCTATCAGAATCGAAGGAATCCGGCGGAGGCAGCCGACGGAGAGAGAAATGGGCACCGTAGCAAGGCGGTCTAATTCTTCTAAGCGGCCAGCTAGGTTTGAGAAAAGTGCCTTATGAAGGATAGTTAGGCTGAGTGGGGAGGGGGCGGCGACTAGGCGCAGTCGAGGGGTTGCGGATAGAAAGGATGAGAGTAGAGAGTAATAGGTAGAAGAAAGGGATAGAAGATAACGATAGAGGAAGGCCTTTTATGACAGACGTTGGAGGTCAGTTTCCTATTTGGGCGTAGTGCGAAAGCCTTACGCGAGGCCCGGATTACCCAAACGGGGACCATCAACTTCCTAATGCAGGCTTGCCGTCTGATATATTACTTATAGTAATAGAAATAAGAGTATAGAAGTTTCTAATACTTCTACTAAGAAACTTAATAATACTACTCTACTATATAAAAGACTAAGATATATTAGTAATAATAGTCTTAATAAGCTATTAGCTAACATAGAAAGCCTAAGTTTTAAGATAGATACTAGTAAAGACTTTATAAACTATATTATCTACCTTAAAAGTAAGTAAACTAGTACTATATATAGAGATTCTATTACTACTAAAGTAGAAGACTTTAAAGATCTAGTCTATATAGATCTAGAAAGACCTATTAAACCTATTATAAATAGGGGCTATAAGTATTATATTACCTTTCTAGACTATAAGACAAAGTATTTAGAGATAGAGCTACTTAAGAATAAAGTAGAACTTATTTAACCTATTAAAGAGTATATTAATAGAGTTAAAGTATAAGACAATAAAAGGCTTAAGCATATATAAGCGGATAATAAATTAAATATAAAAGGTCTAATAGATCTAGCTAAGGATAAACGATTTATCTTTTGTGGGATCTTAGAGATCATTGATCAAGTGAGTGAATTGATGAGATTGTCACTATCGAAAGATGAGATGAAAGACGAGAAGCTATTTATCCTGATCAGGTATCCTCGGCCCGAGTACCTCCGTGATCAACTATGATCACCCGATCCCTCAAGTGATCCAGAACGTCTGGTCTCCAACATCTTTAGATTTATACCCCCTTTTAACCCTAAAGCTAAAGGAGAAGTAGAGCGTGTAAATAGAACTCTATTTAATAAAGCAAGAGCTCTACTATTTAAGTTTAAACTACTAAAAAGACTATAGGCAGAGGCTCTAATGTCCGCTATATATCTCTATAATAGAACACTAAATAGTTCTATTAATTTTAGAACGCTATAGAAGGCTAAATACAAAGATAAGCCTAATATAGCTTATATAAAGATCTAGGGATCTTTAAGCTATAAAAAAGAACCTAAGGAGTTCTTATATAAGCTAGACACTAGGTCTAAACTATACTACCTAATAGATTATATAAGTAATAACCTATATCGTCTTCTAGATATTAAATCTTATAAAGTCACTTTAGCAAGAGATATTAAAGTACTAGAAAGAGCTTACTATAGACCTTTAAAAGATCTTAGTTAAGAAAATCTCAGAATAGAAGACAAATCTTGTAAAGTAATACTAGAAACTGCTAAAGATAATTAATATAGCAGTAATAAAAAAGCTATTAAAACTTATCCTAAAGTAGTTATTAATAGTAAAAAGGTTAGTGAAAATAGCAAGCTAAGAGAGAATACTCTTAACGCGAGTATAGCTTCTTATAATATATTGGAGAAAGTATACTATACTAGCAGAATAGAATATTATCTACAAAACTATAAAGAAGTGCTAAAGTATAAAGAAAAGAATAAATATCAAGCTATAATACAACTAGAGATAGACTAGCTATATAATAATAATACCTAGTTACTAGTACCTAGACCTAGCAATTATCTAGTCTTAAAAGGATATTAGGTATTAAGTAAGAAATACTAAGTAAATAGCTAGATCTATAAGGCTAGATAGGTAGCTAAAAGTTTTTTATAAGAAAAAAATATAAACTTTAAAGAGGCTTTCGCAAATACTAGTAAGCCTAATATAATAAGGCTACTATTAGTAGTATTTAGTACTCTAGATTAGGGAATCTATAGCTAAGATATTAGATAAGCTTTTTCTAATACTCTAATAGATACTACTATCTATACAGAACAACCTAAAGGCTTCATTAATTCTAGATATCCTAATTATATTTGCCTACTTAAAAAGCTATTATATAGTCTAAAATAAGCCTCTAGACAATAGTAAAAACTGCTAGCTAGTCTATTAGCTAAACTAGGCTTTACTCTTTTATAGACTGATACTGCTACCTATATTAGCACTAGTAAAAAGACTATAATAGCTACTTACGTAGATAATCTATTAATATTTGCTAAAAATAAGTAAATAATAGATAATCTGTTTAAAGACCTTAATTCTATTTCTACCTTAGAAATAAAGAACCTAGGTAACGTAAAAGAGTTTCTTAGAGTAGAGATCTATTAAAATAGATTAACTAGATCTCTATATATAACCTAAGAAAAATACATTAGTAGACTACTAACTAGGTTTAATAAGGAATAAGTTAAACTAAGAGAAGCCCTACTACCTCCTAATACTAAGCAAGAAGGTAATAAAGAAGAGGCTAGTCTAAGAGATATCTAATAATATTAATAAGAAATTAGCTCTCTTATCTATATTACTATATTTACTAGGCCTGATATAGCATATGCTATAAATAGCTTAGCTAGGTATATATCTAATCCTAGTATAGACTACTTTAATAGTCTAAACTATCTCTAGGGCTATATAAAGAATACTAAGGATCTAGTATTAAGCTATAATCTAAATTCTAGTAAAACTCAATCTAATCCTATAGAGCTAAAACAGCTAAATAAAATAATTAATCTAATTAGCTCTACAGACTTAGATTAGGGGGGCAGTTTTACTAGTAGAAGGTCTACAATAGGATATATATTCTTATTAAGCTATAATAAGAATAACAGCGCTATATCCTGGCTATTAAAACTGCAAAAGGCTGTTGCACTATCTAGTGCAGAGGCTGAATTTATGGCCTACAAAGAAGTAGTTAAAGAGATCTTATATCTTAATCTCTTTATTAAAGATATAAGCTCTATTATTCCTATATTTAATAGTACAAAGATTATTAGAATAAATAGCTAAAGCGCTATAGAACTAGCGAAGAATCCTATATATCACGCTAGAACTAAGTATGTTAATATTAGGTATTACTTTGTTAAAAAAAAGGTTGAAAACAAGGAAATAGAATTATCCTATTAGCCAACAGCTACTCTACTGGTAGATAGCTTAACAAAGCCTGTTAGTATACAAAAGATAAAGAATTTTAAAGTAGAAACAAATCGAGTACCTTATCTAAAAGAGTAGTAATAGTAGTAGAAGTATCTAAATTACTATAACTACTACTACTAGAATTAAGCTTATTAAGCTTAAGGGGGTGTGTTAGAATGTAAAGTAAGCTTAAGTAAGCTTAAGTAAGCGCTAGTACTCTTTTAGTTAGAGGACATTACTTTACGTTATTATACACGTAATCTATGAGTCATAGATTACGTATATCCAGGTTATCTATTAGTAAGATAGAATATTCTAGATAACGTGGTTCACAAGCGAGCGGCCCACCCAAGCGAGCGGCCCACTAAACACCAGCGCAGCGCACACGCAGCAACGCAGCACAACACCACAACAAATTACTATACTATACGCAATACTATAGAATTATTCAGAAGCGTCGCTATTATCTACATTCTCTATTTCTGCCTTGCAGGTGCGGGCGTTGTGCCCAACCTCGCTGCAACGGCCGCAGCGCCTCTCTGCGCGCACCCTCTTCGTAGGCGTCTCCCCGTCCTCACGACCACCACCCTCCTTTTCAGCAATCAGGTCAGATACCTCACTAACTATTAGAGTCTCCTCTGCGCGTACGTACCGCCTTTTACAAGTCTTGCGCTTTATAAGCGTATTAATAGCGTCTTATAGGTAGTCTATTTCCTCTTATACTAATACTATATTATAAGCTATCTACTAAGCGCCTTTACTTAGCTACTTAATCTACTTATCTAATAAGCTCGCTAGTGACCCTTGGTAGTTTTGCATGCGATTTCGAATCAGCGTAGATTGCGCCTCTATCTCGCGGGCGTTGCGCGGTGTTTGCGCCTCCCAGGCGACAGTGCCTGGTGCAGGTGGTGTTGGCGTACGCAGCTGCACATCCAGCTTTAATAACACAGCCTCTAGGTCGTATAGGACTAGCCTAGCACCTCTAAACTCTACGCGAACGTTCTCTAGTATAAACGTCTTCTTATAAGCTACTTTAAAGGCTAGTAGGAAGGTTTCCTTATTAATATAGTGGATGCGGCTGCGTGCCAAGAGCGAGATTCCATCGCCATAGTGGCGCTTCAACAGCGAGTAGGGGACCACGTCAAGAGGCTGCAGGAGGTGCGATGAGTGAGGTGGCATGCAGAGAGCGATAATCTTGTTCTCCTTGCAGTAGTCCTAGAATTCTATTAAGTAGTGGCTCTTATAGCCGTTAATAATAAGTAGCCTATATACTTTAGTAGAAAACGCCTTTATATAGGCGTTAAAGTGCTTAAGCTATACTAGCGCGAGGTCGTTATTAATCTAGCTAGTAGGAGAGACAGTAATAATCTAATTGCGAGGTATATTAGCGAACTAAGAGGTAATAAGGACCTTCCCTGCAAAGATAAGAAAGGGCGGGATAACGCGCCCTATCGCAGAGACGCCTTATACTAGAGTTACCTACTCGCGATCGCTAGGCTATAGTTTCTTCTATTTTCTAGGTTTCTCTAAGCCTATAATAATAAGCTAAGAGAATATCTTACCTATTATAAAGCTAGACTTATTAAAGTTCTAAATATTCTTATCTATAATACTATACTTTGCCTTTATTAATTAAATAATCTACCTTTTAAGCTAATATGCTAATTATTAGTGATAGAACTTAAAGTACTAAGAAAATAGCTGGATAAAAATTTAAAGAAAGGATATATTAAATCTTCTATATTACTAGTAGGTTTCTCTATACTCTTTATACTAAAGAAGAAAAGATTACTAAGAATAACGTGGTTCACAAGCGAGTCGCCAACACAAGCGAGTCGCCACCCCAACAGCAGCGCGACGACCACGCAGCGACCCAGCGCAACACCACAACACAAATTTTGTACTCTTGCAATAGTATAGCATTATTCAGAAGCGTCGCTATTATCTATGTCCTCAAGTTCTACCTTACAGGTACGGGAGTTGTGCCCAACCTCGCTGCAACGGCCGCAGCGCCTCTCTGCGCGCACCCTCTTCGCAGGCGTCTCGCCGTCCTCACGCCTACTACCCTCCTTTTCAGCAATTAAGTCTGATACCTCACTAACTATTAGAGTCTCCTCTGCGCGTACGTACCGCCTTTTGCGAGTCTTACGCTTTGTAAGCGTATTAATAGTGTCTTAAAGATAGCTTATTTTCTCCTATATTAATACTATATTATAAGCTATCTACTAAGCGCCTTTACTTAGCTACTTAACCTACTTATCTAATAAGCTTGCTAGTGACCCTTGGTGGTTTTGTATGCGATTTCGAATTAGCGTAGATTGCGCCTCCATCTCGCGGGCGTTGCGCGGTGTTTGCGCCTCCCAGGCGACAGTGCCTACAGTAACCGTGCGTTCGATGATCATGGTCACTGGTTGAGCACCCCCACCACCACAACAACAAAAATTCAACGCGTCATAACTCAACTAATATAGACCCGATTCAAGAAGCGATTGAAGAAATCAAATCGCGCGAACTAGGAGATAAATTCTCGTACCAAGCAATCGCGAAAAAGTATAGTGTAGGACGAATGACGCTGATGAGACGACATAAGGGCGAAACCGAGACCTATGGCTTGCGCAAGTCCTCTCTCTACCCACAACACGAAGCCGAGCTCGTACGATACATCGAAACGCTTACTAAACGACGTTTGCCACCTACAAGAACAATAATATAATAGTTTACTAGTTAGTTAGCTAGCAAGCTAGTCTCTAAAAGCTAGATTTCCTAGTTCCTCCGCTAGCATCCTAACTATCTTATCTCTCGCTTGGGCAAAGCTATAGCTAAGGAGCGTACTAAAGCTAATTTAGAGGCTAAGTATAACTTATATTTTAAGCTTTTACATAAAAAGATAGAAGAGTATAATATATAACTAATACATATATTTAATATAGACAAAAAGGGATTTTAACTTAGCTAGATTAGTAATATAAAACGTATATTCGACAAGAGACTCTATAAGTAAAAAGGGGTAAAGTAAGCACTTAAAGATAGCTTAAGCGAGTAGATAATAGTAATAGTTTATATTTATTTAGATAGTAAAGTTTTAAGTCTAACTCTTATCTTCTAGGGAGCTAATAGAGCTATTTAATTAAGCT